>JAAGEH010000058.1:5243243-5291246 GCA_011751065.1 Lasiurus cinereus
TCAACCTCCCCGACCCCATATATGTGACCCCTTTACCCTCTCCGTCCCCCCCGACCCCATATATGTAACCCCTTTACCCTCTCCGTCCTCCCCAGCCCCAAAAGGTTTCTGTTTTATTTTGTTTGAAGTATAAAGGAATTGATGCTTCTGAAGGCAGCACTACACACACTTAGGAAATCCTACAAACCCAGCACATTTTACATGCCTTTGCGGTTTCTGTGTCTTCTTGCCCATTTGTTACTGGGGGGAGGGAGGGAAGGTGGTAGGTGAGGCCAAAGCCGTGTGCCCACCCTCATGGGGTTGGCCCGAAAGTACATGTGGAAGTACAGCCAGGATGAGGCAGGCCCTGAGGGTGGCCTCTGTGTTTGGGGAATGGAGGTCGTGCTGAGGGAATGTGTGTGCCGCCTGGAGGTGAGGTTGGAGAGGTGGGGCGAGGGCCCCCTGCACTGCCACCATATTTTTTTATTTCTTGCTTAAAATTTTAAGCAGCTTTATTGAGATCTAAGTCACATGCCACCACACCTGCCCAGGTGACGTGTGCAGTTCAGTGGGTTTTGGTGTACAGTGGTACCTCGAGATACGAGTTTAATTCGTTCCGTAACCTTGAGGCGTGGGAAACTATGAGACGCTCGAGTCGTGGTAAACTGGTGGGTCGTGTGCAGCCAGATGATCCAAGCGATTACTCCTATCTCAACTGTTGCTCGTATTTCAAAGCAAAAATCGCTCGCTCGAGGGCTCGTATCTCAAAAATCTCATATGTTAGGGCACTCGTATCTCGAGGTACCACTGTATTCACAGAGTCCTGCAACTATCACCTCCATCTAATGTCAGAACACTTTCATACACCCAAGCAGAAGCCTTGCGCCCGTTAGCAGCCACTCCCCGCCACCCTCCTGCCCTTGGCAGCCACTGATGGCCTCCTGTCCCTACAGACCCCTCGATTCCACACAGCCCATAGAGACGGTCCCACAGTGCGTGGCCTCTGGGGTCCGGCTCCTTTCTCTCACCTCATGTTCCCAAGGTTCGCCTGTGTGGTAGCATCTGTCATACTTCATTCCTTTCCTTTTTCTTCTTTAAAGCAAGATAATTTATGTACCACAGACTTCTCCCTCTAAAAGTATCCAGTTCAGTGGTTTTTAGTGTATTCCCAGGGTGTGGTACCCATCACTTCAGTCTAGTTCTAGAACACTGTCATCACCCCAAAAGGAAACCCTGTCCTTATTACCCCCAGCCCCTGGGAACCATTCATCTGCAGATTTGCCAGTCCTGGACATCTGTATATAAAGAAGCTTACGCGACCATTATGACCTGATGACCGGGTGACCGGCCCGTAGCTGTGCCGCACACCGACCACCAGGGGGCAGATGCTCAACGCAGGAGCTGTCCCCTGGTGGTCAGTGCGCTCCCACAGCCAACCTCCCATGGCTGGCCACCCTCCTGCGGGCCCTCCCCTGACCTGACCAGCCTGATGGGCCCTGATCAGCACTGCTCGAGATGGCCTCCATCGGCCCTGATCACTGGTCAGGCCAAGGGTCCCCACCTGTGCACAGATTTGTGCACCGGGCCTCTGGTTTCATATACATGGACTCACACAATATGGGGTCTTTTGTGTCTGGGTTCTCTCATTTAATGTTCTCAAGCTTCACCCTGTGGTTCATTTCTTTTTATGGCTGAGCAATGCAATACTCCAGTGCCCGGATGTGCCATGTATGGTTCACCCATTCATTAGCGGAGGACATTTGTGTGGTTTCCACTTTTTGTCAGTTATGGATAAAGCTACGTGGTGGCCATTTCTTCAGCCAGAGAGGCGTTTCCAGACACTTCCTGCCCAGATCTGTTCTTTTGTTCCCAAACACACAGTCCTCCTCCCCCCCGCTTCTTTTCTCCCTCATCTTCCTCCCGCCAGTTCTTTCGGTGCTGTATATCCCCCTCCCCCAGCCTCAGCCGAGGGAGTGGGAGTCTGGAAATCATTTCCAGGGGCTCTGGGCAGGCCCGTGGGGTGTCTCTGCTCTCCCTGTAGGGAGGCCTCAGCTGGCCCTTGAATGCCCACCCCTGGGGAACCGACAACCTGATCCTTTTAATCCAGGCCCAGGGGAGACGTGCTGGACAGGGCCACACTTAGAAAACAGCTTTCCTTTGGGGCTTTAAAAGTTGCATATGTTGCCCTAACCGGTTTGGCTCAATGGACTGAAGGGTCCCGGGTTCGATTCTGGTCAGGGGCATGTACCTTGGTTGCAGGCACATCCCCAGTATGTGTAGGAGGCAGCTGATCAATGTTTCTCTCTAATGGATGTTTCTAATTCTCTATCCCTCTCCCTGTCTCTCTGTAAAAAATTAATAAAATACATATTTTTAAAAATTGTATATATTTGGCTCCATGGTTGCACGTTGACAATGAACCAGGAGATCACGGCTCGATTCCTGATCAGGGCACATGCCCAGGTTTAGGGCTTGATCCTCATTGTGGGGCTGCACGTGGATCAATGATTTTCTCATTGATGTTTCTCTCTCTCCCTCTCTCTTCCTCTCTAAAATCAATAAACATTTAAAAAAAATTTTATGTATTTTTTGGGGGGAATAGAAAGCACCATTTAAAACTCAAATGGTATCAGAGACTTCCTCCCTCCCGTCCCTAACTCCCAGCCATCTACACACAGGTCTTTTCCTAGAGGTAAAACGGTTGCAGTTCCTGGGCCTCCTCCACAGCGCTGTTCTGTGCGTGTGTCAATGCATGCAGATTTAATAAGGCACTAATAACAGGATGTGCTAACACCATCATGCCCTTTGCCTTGGCCTTTTAACAATGTCTCCAGGAGGTTCTAGCTTATCAAGTTAGCATCTTTCACAGCTGCGTAGAAGTGGACCAGACAGTAGTCCATGGAGGACCCTAACTTACAGAACCAGTCCCCTTTCCGTGGGCACTTGGCTTAGCTTCAGGCTATGGCAAGCAAGGCTACCCTGAGGAGCCATGTACAGCTGTTGGTTTGTGTGAATATAAGCAGAGCTGTAAGTTAAAATCCCAGAGGTGGGTTTGCTGGGACAAAGGGTGTGTATGTTTAAAAAAAAAAATGCCCTAGCTGGTTTGGCTCAGTGGATAGAGCATCAACTTACGGACGGAAGGGGTCCAGGTTCGATTCCAGTCAAGGGCACATGCCTGGGTTTCGGGCTCGGTCCCCAGTGGAGGGCATGCAGGAGGCAGCCAAACCATGATTCTCTCTTATCATTGATGTTTATTATATCTCTTCCTCTCCCTTCCTCTCTGAAATCAATTTAAAAAATTAATTTAAAATAAAATAAAAATTATGACAATTTCCAAATGTACACAAAAGTAGGAAGAACAGTAGAGTGACCGCCTTAGCTATCCCCGTGTTCCATGTAGATGAACATTTAGGGCATGCGTGCTTTATTGATCTCATTTTTGTTGTTGAAGTATTTTAAAGTAAATCCCAGAGCTCTCATCATTTTAACTCTACATGTTTCAGTCTGTATTTAAAAACACAAGTATTTTTGTTATATAATCAAAATGACATTATCAAACCTGATACCAGCTGTTTGTTTTCACAGTTGTGCTTTTTTGTTACATTTTGTATTGATATGTAATTCACATATCGTAACTTTTTTAAAATCTACATTTTTATTGATTTCAGAGAGGAAGGGAGAGGGATAAGGAGATGGAAACATCAATGATGAGAGAGAGTCATTTTTGGCTGCCTCCTGCACACCCCACAATGGGGGACTGAGCCCACAATCCGGGCATGTGCCGTGACCAGGAATCCAACCATGACCTACTGATTCATAGGTCGATGTTCTACCAGTGAGCCATGCCAGCTGGGTAAAGTATTGTAATTTTTTAAATTTTCTTTTCTTTTTTTTTTTTTTAAGAGAGAGAGAGAGGAAGGAAGAGGAAGAGAGAGGAAAACATCAATATGAGAGTGAAACATTGATTGGCCATCTCCTGCATGCCCCCGACGGGGATTGAGCCTGAAACGGGAATCGAACTGGCAAATTTGCCAAAATGTACAATTCAGAGGTTTTAGTATACCCACAGGGTTGTGCAATCATCATCACTATCTCATTTCAGAATATCGTCGCCACCCCACAAAGAAGTCCCATCCCCATCCGCAGCTTCATCTCCCCCAGCCCTCCTTCCCATGGCAAACCCCTGGCAGCCACCTATCTGCCCCCTGTCTCTACAGATTTGCCCGCTCGGAACATTTCATACACATGGACACTACAATATGTGGTCCTTTAGTGACTGGCTTCTTTCAGCATGCTTCTGGGTTCACCCATGTTGTAGCATGGATCCGTGCTTCATAACTTTTGTGGCTGAATAACATGCCATTGCGTGGACAGGCCACATTTTGTTTGTCCATTCTTCAGTTAATGAACATTTACGTTATTTCTACTTCTTGGCTCTTATGAATAATGCTGCTAAGGACAGGGATGAGCAAGCTTTTGTGGGGACATGCATGTTTAAAAAATTATATTTTATTCATTTTTTACAGAGAGGGAGAGGGATAGTTAGAAACATCGATGAGAGAGAAACATCAATCACCTGCCTCCTGCACGCCCCCTACTGGGGATGGGCCCGCAACCAAGGTATATGCCCTTAACCGGAATCGAACCTGGGACCCTTCCGTCTGCAGGCCGACGCTCTATCCACTGAGCCAAACCGATTAGGGCTGGACAAGCATTTTTATTTCTTCTGTGTATGTACCTGGGCAGGGCATTGTTGGGTCGGATGGTAATTTATCGAGGACCCGCCAGACAATGGCAGCTTTCCACAGTGGCTGCATCATTGTACCTTCCCATCAGCCATGCACGAGGACCCCAGTTTATTGTCACCATACCAATAGGCATGCAGCCGTCTCTCCTTATGGTTCTGGGTTGCCTTTCCCTCATGGCTCACGATGTGGAGCCTCTTTGCCTTGGGGCTGTGTGATTTCAGTCCCAATCTGTTTTTGACTGCCCTGACTTTAATTGGTCCCCCAAATACTCTCTGCCCTGACTTCTCTGGCCCTGTTTCTCAGTCTTGTGATTCTCAGTTCAACCACGTTGTCTTCCTACACGGAGACCTCCAGCCGCTCTGCCATTAGCCAAGGGTTTCCTGGTGGCCCTCAGCCATGCCCTTCCCTGGGACAGCATAGTTGATGGTGTCAGACCGCTCCTGACTTGCTGGGTGACCTGGGGCCGATGCCTTCACCTCTCGGAGCCTCAGTTCCCTCACAGGGTGGTTGTGAAGTCCATTTCATCCTGTCTTCCCGTGGGCGTTCTCCTTATGTTCTTTGTTAGACATTTACTGAGTGTCTGCAGGTCACATCCCCAAATGGGAGTGACATGAATTCTTTGGTTCACTTATTCCACAGTTACTTCGTATATGTTGTGTGCAGGCAGTTCTAGGAGGAGGAATAGGACAAGAATACCTCTGTTCTCAGGGAGCTGATCTGCTGGTGGGGGAGACGCAGTCAGGACTGAGTGCTACACGCTATGGAGAAGCAGAAAGAGGGAAAGTGGGTGCAGAGGGCTGGGGGAGCGTGTGGTTGTTTAACTAGCCCTCGCTGAAAAGATGAGCAAAGACCAGAGCAGGGGGGGGGCGGCAAGCCCTGTTGCTCTGTGCAGAAGGATGTCCTGGCAGAGAGACCAGCGAGTGCAAAGGCCCAGAGGCAGGAAAGTGAAGACACTCGCCCTTTAAGTCATAGCCAGTGAGTGCTAGAGCCACCGTAGGAACCCGAGGCCTTTTTCTATGATGAACTTGATGGAGGTGTAATTTATTTACAATGTGATACATCCATCTTAAGAGTACTGCTGGGTGTGTTTTGACAAATGTGTACCGCTGTGTAACCACCACCTACCTTACTTAGTTCAAGGCATAAAACATTTCCTCACCCAAACACGGGTAAATAGAATCACACAGCATGTACTGTTTTTGCATCTGACTTCTGCTACTCAGCATACCGATTTTGACGTTCATCTACACTGAGTGGCCAGATTATTACGATCTCTGAATGCATAATAATCTGGCTATTCAGTGTGTGTGTGTGTGTGTGTGTGTGTGTGTGTGTGTGTGTGTTAGAAGCCTGGTGCATGAATTCGTGCATGGGTGGGGTCTGGCCAGTTTGGCCAGGGGGAGGAGACATGGGCAGTTGGCTGGCCTGCCTGCTGGTCAAGGGGACAATTTTCATATTAGCCTTTTATTAAATAGGATATATATACTGAGTGTCCAGATTATTATACGTTCAGAGATCATCATAATTGGTCACTCAGTATATGTTACATACATCAGTGATTCTTTACTTTTTAAAAAAAAAAATATTTTTATTGATTTTTCACAGAGAGGAAGAGAAAGGGATAGAAAGCCAGAAACATTGATAAGAGAGAGAGACATCCATTAGCCGCTTCCTGCACGCCCCCTACTGGGGATGTGCCCGCAACCAATGTACATGCCCTTGACTGGAATCGAACCTGGGACCTTTCAGTCCCCAGGCCAATGTTCTATCCACTGAGCCAAACCAGTTTCGGCCTTTTCTTTCCTTTTTTAATATATATGTGTGTGTGTGTGTGTGTGTGTGTGTGTGTGTGTATTGATTTTAGAGTGGAAAGGAGAGGGAGAAAGAGAAACTTCAATGATGAGAGAGAATCATTGATCAGTTGCCTCTTGGATGCCCCCTACTGAGGATTAAGCCTGCAACCCTGGCATGTGCCCTGACCAGGTATTGAAATGTGACCTTCTGGTTCATAGGTCCATGCTCAACCCCTGAGCCACACCGGCAGGGTGACATTGGCCGTTTAATATATTTTATTGATTTTTTTACAGAGAGGAAGGGAGAGGGATAGAGAGTTAGAAACATCGATGGGAGAGAAGCATGAATCAGCTGCCTCTTGCACACCCCCTACTGGAGATGTGCCTGCAACCAAGGTACATGCCCTTGACTGGAATCGAACCCGGGACCCTTCAGTCCGCAAGCCAACGCTCTATCCACCGAGCCACACTGGCAGGGCGACATTGGCCTTTTAGATGGCCTTTTAGAGGGGTCCTTGCCAGTTATTCTGTGGTATGTCCCTCAGTGTGGGTTTGACTGCTGTTTCTTCTCAGTGAGTCGGGTATTTGGGTGACACATCCCACCTGGCATTTTCAGGTCCCTCACTCTTGGCCTTGAGAGGTTCCTCCTTCCAAAGGCGCTCTTGAGCGGGTGGGTCATCTTGTTCCCTTTCCGGTGGCTGGCGTGTTGTTTGTGACAATGTGTTACACTTACGTGCATTTGGGGAGGCATGTGATTTAGATAAAAAGTTAAAGAAAAGCTGTCTCTTAACATAAAAATGTAACACGAGATCATTAGGAGGAACAAGAGGAAAAGGGCGGGGAGAAGCTGAAATACACCAAGTCCCAGGACCGCTGAGAACACGTGTTACCAGCTGCCGGAAGTCCTGTCACCAGGCGGGTGCGGCCTTCTGCGAGTGGTGGCACTGGTCCTCTCAATCGGTTTGCTCATCCTCTTGCCCTCTGGGCATCTAGCCCCAGTTGACAAGATTGATGTATTTTGAGAGCTGAAGGTGAGGAAAATCCAGGAGGTCCAGCTCGGTCCAGGGGCCTTTGGGGGACTGGCTCGCAGGTGCGTCGTGAGTGAAGAATGCTCACTGAGGGGTTTGTGCCCTGGATCTGAGGTTCCTACTCCACTGTGTGTCCCCCACTGGCCTGGGGATGCAGAGCCCGGGTCCTGGGGCGAGCGGGGCTGGCTCCATCCCTAGAGCTCCGAACCAAGGGGTCAGTTCAGCCCAACACATACCACCAGGCTGACACGCTTTGTGCTTAGAAACATTCCCGCTGTGTTGGTTTTTGAAGCCTGGGCCTGAGCGTTTGGAAACAATAGCTACTTCTGATACTAGTGCTGGCTTCTCTAGCACCTCGGTGAGCCCGAGTGTGCTTCACACACACTAATTCATTTAATCCCCGAGAAGTGGGAACTGAGGAGGAACCTGTCCCGGGTCAGACAGCGCTTGCTTAGCCTGAGTGGGGCGCGGACCCTGGCTGTCCGGGGGCATGTGCGGACTTTCTGGCTGTGTCTGAAGAAAGTTTGCCTCTGTACTTAAGTGTGGCACTCTGGTGGAACTAAAAACAGATGTCCCTTCCTCGCAAGCCTTTAATGCCACCTGCCAGAAAATTGTGGTCCTGCAGAGTCTGTACCAAGTCCACAGCGTCGTAGTTAGGAATGGCTCCCCTTCCTCCAGGGCTGTGCGGTTAGAACCGCGCAGCTGTACACGGTTACCCAATGTTTAGTAAATATTTCTTAAGCAGCTGCTTCAGAGACAGACAATAAATAAGATCTGTCAGTAAGATGTTTACTGTGCCAGATAATGGTGTCTGCTTAACCACAAAGAAAGTGGGATAAAGGGGATCAGGGCACCAGAGTTGGCCTTGCACTTTTGGAGGTGACATTTGAGTAGAGGCTTGAAGGGGGTGAAAGGTAAGTCTTGTGGGTGTTCTGGGAAGAGCATCGGACAGAGGGAGCAGCCAGCGCAAAGGCCCAGAGGCAGGGCTGTGCTGGTGTGTTTGAAGACTTTTGAGGAGCAAAGGGGAGAGGGTGGGGCTGAGAGCAGAAGGAACAGTGGCTCATCTTATGGGGCCTTGAGGGCAGCAGGGAGGACTTGGCTTCTACTGTGAGTGAGAGAGGAACCTGGAGAGGGCTCGGAGCCCAGAGGGACAGGAGTCTAAGCAGATCCCTGTGAAGACTGAACAGGGCAGAGGCAGGGAGTCCAGTGAGGAGGCTGCTGGAGAGTCGGGCATAATATAGGTTCAGGAAATAATTAATCTTGAATGAATGAACGAGTGATTTTATTGAAGCAGAAGGAGGCGTTTCCTGCAGCAGAGGCGCAGGGGGAGGGCTGGGAGGGCTGTCCCTTCTCCTCAATTCGCAGGAGGACGCAGGCAATGGGAGGGCCCAGTCACAGAAGGGCTAAGAGCCGAGCTCTGGACACACCTGCTCTGTTACCTCCAGGCTCAGGGCAGGTGTTGCCTCAGTTTTCACTGTAAAATGGGGATAATCAAGAGCTTGGTGTGAACAGTACATATTCGCTGCTTTCTAAAAGTATAAAATGCATATGTTCCATCTGGGAAGTATAAAACAACATTCTCACAGTCTTTTTAAAAATGCTTTATTGAGATATTAGAGGCCCGGTGCATGAAAATTAATGCACTGGAGGAGGGGTCCCTCAGCCTGGCCTGCCCCCTCTCACAGTCTGGGAGCCCTCAGGGGCAGGAGGTGATGAGAGGAATGCGATGCCCCATCACATCTCTGCTGCTGCCACTGCCGGCAGCGCAAGCCTCAGCCACCCCTGATTACCTGAGCCTCAGGTAGCCCTGGGAGGCTGGGGGGCTGAGAGGACTGGGGGACTCCGGAGGCAGATGCCCCAGAGGGGCAGCCATCTTTGAGGGTGTGGCAGTCAATTAGCATATTCCCTCCTTATTGGCATGGGCACTGCCATCTTTGAGGGTGGGACAGTCTAATAGCATATTCCCTCCTTATTGGCTGTGGGCACCACTATCTTTGAGGGTGTGGCAATCAATGAGCATATTCCCTCCTTATTGGCAGTGGGTGCTGCCATCTTTGAGGGCGGGGCAGTCTATTAGCATATTCCCTCCTTATTGGCTGTGGGCACTGCCATCTTTGTGATGGCATGAGGGTCAGTTAGCACATTCTCTTTTTATTAGATAGGATAATTCACATATCATGTAACCCACCTATGTAAAGTGTACAGTTCTATGTTTTTAGGACATTCACAGATGTGTAACCATCACTGCCACCAGTTTTAGGACATTTAATCATTTGTGCCCCTTAGTCATCACCCACCATCCCTCCCATCTGTCCTAGCCCTGGTGACCACTGATCTACTTTTGCTCTCTATAGAGTTGTCTATCCTGAACGTTTCCTGCAAACAGCATCATATGATATGTGGCATATTTTCAAGGCTGTGTACCTGTTTTTATGGAGACATATGTTTTTATTTATCTTGGGTATTACAGGGTAACTATGTTTAACTTTTAAAAAAAATCTCATTCTTTTTACTTTTTAATATTTTTGCTGATTTCAAAGAGGAAAGGAGAGGAAGAGAGAGAGAGAAACGTCAGTGATGAGAGAGAGTCATTGATTGGTCGCCTCCTGCACGCCCCCCGCTGGGGATTGAGCCCTGCAGCCCGGCCTGTGCTCTGACCTCGAATGGAACTGCGGCTTCCTGGTTCATTGGTTGACGAACACTGAGCCACGCCAGCTGGGCAGCTCCCCACATGGTGACACCATTTTACATTCTAGCAGCAGTAGTTGTGGGTGACAGTTACTCTTTTTTGTTTCTTCCCCTTTTGATCACTTTTGGTTGAATTACAACACACACAGAAGTACACATACCAGAAGCCTCTGGCTGGCTGCTTTTCACACTTTGGACGCACCCATCTGACCAGCTCTTAGGTACAGAAACAGAACATGAGCAGTCCCTCAAGATGCCTATGCCTTGCCTAACTCTCTGCCCCACAGACACCCCCACCAGGGGGCTGCCACCCTGAGTCTACCTCGGCAGGTTAGCCTTGCCTGGCTGGCGCCTGGCACGTGAATCCCTCTAGCCGGGTTTTCTTTCCCTCACATCCTGGTTTTGAGGTTCTTGCACTTTGTAGGTATCAGTGCTTGGCTTGCTTCCTTTTTCATTGCCGTGTAGTATTCCATCGTGTGGATGTACCTTGCCGTGTTCCTGCATTCTCTTGTTGACAGACATCTGGGTCGTTTCTAGTTCAGGGATGCAATAAACATTCTAGAATAGCGGTCGCCAACCTTTCAGACCTCACAGACCCCCAGTGGTCCACGGGCCACTGGTTGGCAACCACTGTTATAGAATATGTCCTTCGGTCCACATCTGTCCCGCTGTTCATAAGGGTGGAAGTAATAGAGAGTAGCCCCAGACTGTGTATGATGCCAGAAATTGAGGGAGGCATGCCGCCCATCGAATGTTCTAGAATCCTAGTCCTGCTGCTGGTTTTAGCTTTTTAACTCTTGCTGTGTGGTCTTGAGAAATGTTTGTTTGCACGGCGCCCATGAGCTAGATGTGCAGTAGAGATGTGGAGGTGGCTGCCTCAGGGTCCTGTCCCTTGTGGGGGTGTCCTGTTGGGTTTGATGGGGCTCACAAAGGTGGTGCCACCCCCACGGGGTGTTCTGCACCTCTGCTGGGAGTGTCGGTTACCTTGTAATTGGGTAGGACCACTGGTGTAGACTGACTAAATGCATTAGCCTCTCGGGTTGGTGTGCGGGGGGTGGGGCAGGGAAGGTAGGTCCTGTGGAGAGGCACCCCCTCCTTTCTGCCCTGCTTCCTCTTGCTGCTCCGTCTCTCTCTGAAGCGCTCTTTCGCACTCGGTCTCTGCCCCGTCAGCCCTTTTGCTCAGTTCTCCCTTCTCTGAGCAGCTTTCTGTGCTGAGGCCCAATTTCATCCTCACCTATGATTTTTTAACAACTCCTCCTCTCTCGCCTCCCACTTCCATGTTTTCTCTGGGTTCCTGTGTCAGGTGCCGTGTTTTGAGCCCAGCCCCATGGTCCCCCGGTCAGCCTGTGGATGTGTCCCCCCACCATGGACCCTCCCTCTCCGTCCCTTTGTTGGGCCTGGGGTCGGCGCCCATGCTGTTCAGCATCAGCTGTGGTCAGAGAAGCGGCCTGTGGCCATCCAGTCAGTGTTTACACAGAAATCTGGGCCCCGCCCCTCCTGGTAGAGACAGGCCGCAGATAAGATAAATCAGGTTTTGTAGGGAGCGGTTATAGGGTTAAGCCTGGGTCTGACCTGCTGGCAAAGCCGAAAACAAGTCCCAGCTTAGAGGGCACAGCCCTCTTAGCATAATTAAGCTTGATTTTGTGACTGCTCCCCAGATCCTTCCTGGGTAGCTGATGAGTTGTGGGAGGTGCTGCAAATGCTGCCCAAACAAGTGAAACTCACCAGAACATTGTAAATTACCTTGTTTACCTCTGACTATACAATAAAGCATCAGCTTGCAGTCTGGATCTGTTCTGTGGTCTCAGTCACCCACAGAAGATCCACCCAGACCCAGCTTATTCTCGTTGTCTGTCTTTTCTTCAGCCTTCGGCCGCCTTCCCTCAGGCTTCCGGAACCTTGGCTGAGCCGGCTCGGCACAAGGTTTACAGCTACTGTAGTCAGATAGCCATCTGCCTTTTGAAGAAAAGGAAAACAAGAGTAGGAGATGGAAGTGCCTGTGGGGGACGGGGGTTGTCCTTGTAAACCCATCCCGGAGTCTCACTGCCTGGTGACAATGGAGAGCAGGAGATAAAGGCAAAAGCCTGCAGACATGGCCCCGGGGTTCTCACATCCCCTGCACTGTTTATTTCTTTTATTTCTTTTTATTTTGTTAATCCTCACCAAGGACATTTTTTCCCATTGATTTTTAAAAAAAATATTTTTATTGATTTATTTACAGAGAGGAAGGGAGAGGGATAGAGAGAAACATCAACGGGAGAGAGACATTGATTGCTGCCTCCTGCACACCCCCCACTGGGGATGTGCCCGCAACCAAGATACATGCCCCCGACTAGAATCGAACCTGGGACCCTTCAGTCCATAGGCTGATGCTCCATCCACTAAGCCAAACCGATTTCAGCCCCATTGATTTTTAGAGAGTGGAAGGGAGCAAGGGAGAGAGAGAGCGATTGGGGGTGGAGGGGTATCCATGTGTGGGGAGAAACATAGATGTGAGAGAGACCTGGGCCAGGGTGGAACCCGATTCTTCGGTGCCTGGGCTAGCACTCTAACCACTGAGCTACCCCGGCCAGCGCTAATGTTAGCATTTTATAGCACTAGGGTCTTCCCGGTCACAACTGAGAAACCAGCATGGCGCCTTTGTTCCCAGCCCCTCCCTAGTTTACTCCGTCTCCTTAGCTCTTCCCTGATGTCCTTTTCTCCTCCTGGACCCCCTTACAGCGAATTCTCTTTGAGGACCTTGCCAGCTCGGAGGAGTTCTGCCAGAGGTTGTGGAGATGGTGCCTCACTTGGGACTTTGCTGCTGTTTTTTTCATGAACAGACAGGGGCTCGGGGTGTTGGCAGGAAGACCTTAGAGGACAAGAGCCCTTGTCGTCATATAACATCAAAGTTAACATGGTCAGCATGCCTTGTTACCCTTGGCATTACCCTTGGTCACCTGGCCCATGATTAGCAAGTGCCTTGGTGTGTGTGTGTGTGTTGGTTGGATGACACTCAACCAACTGAGACACACTGGCCTCTGCTTTCTCTCTTTATAAATATACCTTTTCTGAACATTTCATATCAGTGAAATCCTATGATATGTGAGTTTTTTATCTGTACAATTATTACCTACTAGAGGCCCAGTGCACAAAACTGGTGCGCTGGTAGGGTCCCCAGCAGCTGGCGGCGAACAGCCAGGTACTCCTTCCCTTCCCCAGGCCTCCTGCTGCCGCCAGGGCCTCCCTCCCTTCCTCCGGCTGGCCCTGCCCCTTGGACAAACTCCCGGAAGAACTCCAGTTGAGGGGACAATTTGCACACTATGCTTTTGTTATATAGGTTAATCACTTGGTATCTTTGTGAACAATTTTTTATACACTCTCTCTTTTGGGAGGATTAACTTAGTTAAAAAATTGATAATACAGCCCGGCTGGTGTGGCCCAGTTTTTTTTTTTTTTTGTGTGTGTGTGTGTGTGTGTGTGGTTTTTTTTTTTAATATATTTTATTGATTTTTCACAGAGAGGAAGGGAGATGGATAGAGTTAGAAACATCAATGAGAGAAAGACGCCTCCTGCACGCCCCCTACTGGGGATGTGCCCGCAACCAAGATATGTGCCCTTGTCCGGAATCGAACCTGGGACCTTTCAGTCCACAGGCCGATGATCTATCCACTGAGCCATACCGGTTTCAGCTGGTGTGGCCCAGTTGTTGAGTGTTGACCTATGAACCTGGACATCAAGGTTTGATTCCTTGTCATGTCACATGCCTGGGTTGTGTGCTCGATCCCCAGTAGGGGCCGTACAGGAGACAGCCGATCAGTGATTCTCTCTCATCATTGATGTTTCTATCTCTCTCTCCCTCTTCCTCTCCTGAAATCAATTCAAAAAAAATTTTTAAGTTAATCTAATACTTAAATACTGAAAAACTTACTTAGATACTGACAAAAAATGGGACTTTACCGTCAAGCAGAGGGACATCACGGTCCCTGACCTTGTGCCTTTCGAAGACAGCTCACTTTCTTGACCACCAGTCACCTTCTGCAGCTTCAAAGCCCAGATGAATTACCTATCCAGCTGAATCTGTTCTTTTTCTAAAACTCGGGACTGAATGGGAATTGACGTTTTCCCCATGGAATACAACAGAGAACCCCGGACAGGAGCCAGGCACAGGCACGGAGGTCTGGTATGAGGCCGAATGGCCACTGGCCAGGGTGGTGGGAAAGGAGAGAGACTTAATAAATGGAGCTGGTGCCCAAAGTGTCAGTCCTCTGGAAAGAGATAAAATTAGATCCCCACCTCAAACCATATGCCCACGGAGGGTCCTGAGAAGGGGAACGACATGACCTTAAATAACGTGGGTCACTTTGGCTGCCTCGTGGGACAAGGGTAAGGGACAGGAGAGGAGGCAGTTGGCCAGCTTGCGACTCCCCTGCAGCCCTCCGTGCACAGAGAGACTTAGCCGGACAGTGCTGGTTGCACCATCTCGAGAAGACTGGAGAGCGAGAAACGAGAGGAGCCTTGTGCTGGAGACAGCCAGCGTTAGCTGATCCCAGCAGTGGAGACTAAACCCCTTGCTGACGAGAATGCGGAGCAGCACAGGGCGGTGCATCTTCAGGGAATAGGGGGGAGTCCAGGAAGAAAGCATTCCCACCACACCAGGGCGAGGGAAGGAAGCTTGGCTCCATCCTGCAGGCGCTCCGCTTCCCAGAGTTCTTCTGGGCATTAGAAAGGAGGCCTCCGGATATCTTGGGAAGCAGCCCAGGCTTCGGAGTCCAGGAAACCTGGGTTCAAATCCCAGCGCTTCCTTTCACCCGAGTAGCTTTTTAGTTGTGTGTGTTTGGCTGCAAGTAACGTTATACCCAAGTAGTGATGGCTTAAATAATACTCTTATTTTTTTCCCAACTAATTTTTTTTAATGTAGCTTTTTAAATGGTTACTACATTCATATGACTTAAAAGCCAAAAGTCATTTTGAAAAATTTGCAGTGAAATGTCTCCTCCTCACAATTCCCATCTTTGAGGTCATTATCCCTAGTAGTCAGTGTTCAGTGCTGTATAGATTCTTAGAGTTCTTCAGACTTAACAAAGGCACTTAGAATATATACTCTTTTTTATTTATTTTAAAATATAATTTTATTGATTTCAGAGAGGAAGGGAGAGGGGAAGAGAGAGAGTTAGAAACATCAATGATGAGAGAGTCATTGCTCGGCTGCCTCCTGCATGCTCCCTGCTGGGGATCAAGCCCACAACCCGGGCATGTGCCCTTGACCGGAATCTAACTGTGACCTCCTGGTTCATAAGTGGAGGCTCAACCACTGAGCCACACCCGCTGGGCTTATTTTTGTGTCTTTTTGTTGGTGATTTAGCTGTTTGAAATGCAGTTCTCCAAGCACAATGCTGAAGTGCTGGCTGGCCAGCCATCCTGAGCTGGATGTGTCTGGAGAAAATGTGTTCAAGACGCTTCCTTCCCTCAGGTGTGAGTCATAGTGCCGTTGGCTGTGTGTTCATGTGACCAAATCAGCAGCATACATCACATAAGGTGTCTTTAAACAGAAGCACATGTAAATCATCGTGACCTATTGGTCCGTGGATGGAAATGTTGAGACAGGAGGCTCACAC
Organism: Lasiurus cinereus; assembly: GCA_011751065.1. NCBI lineage: Eukaryota > Metazoa > Chordata > Mammalia > Chiroptera > Vespertilionidae > Lasiurus > Lasiurus cinereus. The sequence goes on from JAAGEH010000058.1 coordinate 5,259,077, forward strand.
AGCAACCTGTGTTTCCCGCAGGGTCAACCCAGCTCCTTGGTTCTTGACTGTTCGTGGAACTGGAGGCCTGGAGCATGAATGTTAGTGCACGGGTGTGGTCCCTAGGTCTGGCCAGCGATCGCAGCACAAGTGTCTGATATGGAAGGGCAGGTCCCAGCTGACCTCTGGGTGCTGGGCAGCACCTAGGCCCCCGTGCCCTCGCACCCCCCCACCGCCTGAGTCCTCACGAGGAGATGTGGTGAGTGCAGCCAGGTGCCACGGGCTGGGGCGCAGTGTGGGCCTCCGGGCTGCTCAGCGGTGCTGGGCGGGAGCTGGGGGCAGCGGGCTCTCTCCCGGCTGGCCACACAGCCTGGCTCCTGCATGACCCATGGGAGCCTGACTGGCCCCCGAGGTCCCGGTGGCTGCGGCCCTGGCTCACCCCAAAGAGGCCACACCTGAGCACGGGGGCTTCCCCAGCACGAGCCCTGGCATCCCGGGAGAGGTAGCAGGGGGAGTGAGAGCGAGCTTGGTGGACACCCTGCATTCTCACCGGACCTCTGCTCCTCTGTCCCAGTCCCCCCATCCCCAGGTAGCCAGTGAGGTCACAGTGCATCGCCGTGCCTGCCATGTTCCACACTGTGTTCCCGGGGGTCAGCGAACCTGATAGCAAGCAGTTGAACTCTCAGTCTCCCCAACCAACAATTGCCTGAGGGAACAACTTGCTTATTAGGCTTTTATTATTATGGAATAGAACTGCAGCTAATAAGAATTGATCGTGTAGGCTTTTTTTTTTTAATACTATTTGTGCTTTTCTGAGATAGAATTATGTATAGTAAAACACACAGTTCTTGCCCTGGCCCGTTTGCTCAGTGGTTAGAGCATTAGCCCCTGTATCAAAGGGTCAAGGGTTCAATTTCCAGTTAAGGGCACATCTCAGTTGCAGGTTCAATCCCGGGCCCAATGTGGATGTCACATCGATGTCTCTCATCCTCTCTCTCTCTCTCTCTCTCTCTCTCTCTTTCCCCACTCCCCTTCCTCTCTTCCTTCCACTCGCTAAAAATCAATGGGAAAAGTACCCTTGGGTGAGAATTAACACAACACAAATGCACAGTTCTTACCACCGCTTCATGAACTTGACACATTGTCTACAGAACAGCCACCCAAGAGCACTTGCATCATCCCAGAAGGCCCTTCCTAGTCATGGCGGGCAGCCCTCTCCCTCCTCCACCTCTGACGTTCGCTAGAACTTGACCTGGAGGGACCACCGGTGGGTAGTCTTTTACATATGGCTTCCTTTGCTCAGCGTGATTCGTTTCAGATTCATCATGTCCGTTCCACGTATTAGTAGTTTATTTCCGTTTATTGCTAAGCTGTGTTCATTGTGTGGCTGGAACACAGTTTACTTACCCATTCACCTGTCCGGGGACACCTGTGCTGTACTGTTTCCAGTTCTGGGCGTTTTCGAAGAAGCCGCCGGGGGAGTGTTTGTGCAGTGTGTTTGTGGACATACTTTTTTTCACTTCCGCTGAGTGGATACCGTGGATGGAGTAGCTGTGTCGTGGAGTGAGTGTGTGCTTAACCTCCGTTAACCCAGGCTTTTCATTCTCTCCTGGAATGAGGCCTTCGAGTAAAAGGCCATTGTAGGGTGTCGGGCAGCTCAGTGTGGCCGGACCGTCAGGTCTGTCTCTCACTGTCTTGACCCTCCCCCTCGGGAGTGCAGAATGGCTGCTGTGCTCCGGCCATTGCCATCAAGCTTCACATCCGCCTCCCACGCAGAAAGAAGGGGTGGGGACAAGTCTTCCTGAGTGAAGGCTCTGTCTTTTGTCCAAATGTAAAAATCTTTCCCATGTCTACACTTGGCTGCAAAGGAGGCTGAGAAAATACGATTCTGGCCAAGGGGCAACGGCCTGCCTCGTGATTCATCCTCCCGGGAGGGTCTGTTGCCGAATGAAGCAAATCCGAGTTCTGTTTACCCTTCTGAGCCGTGGAGATGACCCTCTGAGGCCACTCTGTCAGGGGCCTGGGAACTATGGCTTGTGTTCCATCTGAAAGCAAGAGCCCCCAAAGGAAGACTAAAGAGACAGAAGCTTCTAGAGCAGCGGCTCTCCAAGTGTGCCTGGACCAGCATGTCAGCACCACCTGGGAGCTTGTTAGAGAGGCTCATACTCTGGCCCTGCCCAAGGCCTGCTGGTTCCGGCTCAGGTTTAGACTGAGGGGCCTCAGGCCCATGCAGGGTGCAGCCACGCTTTTCTTCCCTCTTCACTTGTTTCCGCCTGAACTTGGCGCTTTCTCTGTGGCCTTGAAGGCCCTGTGTCCATTCCTTTCATTCCCTACACCACCCCCTTGCCTGTTTCCGTCCTTCTCAGAGTTTCCCTGGTTTTTATAAACCAGTATTAAGAAAAAAATCTAGCCCAGCTGGTATGGCTCAGTGGTTGAGTGTTAGCTATGAACAGGTAGTCACGGTTTGATTCCGGGTCAGGGCACGTGCCCAGGTTGCAGGTTCGATTCCCACTGTGGGGCGTGCAGGAGACAGCTGGTCAGTGATTCTCTCTCATCATTGATGTTTCTATCTCTCCCTTTGCCCTTCCTTTCCCTTCCTGAGTCTGAAATCAACAAAAATATATTTAAAGAAGAAAAAAGAAAAAAATCTAGCCCTGGTCGGGTAGCTCAGTTGATTAGAGCATTGCCTGAGAGTTCAATCCCTGGTCAGGGTACATGCAAGAATCAACCATGAATGCACAAATAAGTGGAATAACAGATCTCTCTCTTCCTTCCTCTCTTTTCCTCTAAAAACAAAAAAGGAGGAACAAAGTCTAAAACCTCTTGAGGTACCTGGATTTCTTGGCAGGCCTGCAGCTTTATAGCTGCATTTAAAACATCCAAAGAACACACAAAACAGTTCTAGTGTGTAACCATAAACTGGGCTTTTAGGAGCCAGACACCAAGCCCTTTCTGAGCAGTGCAGGTTTTATAGGGCACACGTTTCTGTTATAAGGAATTCAGTGATTTTAGAGCTGTAAAGGTCGCTCAGAATAAAGATGGGGTAGATTTTAATTGCGCTTCAAATTGCTCTTTCTCTCCCTTTCCCTAAAGGGGTGGGAGTGGGCAAGCAGCCAACATTTCTTGCCTGTTTTCCTTTTCTGGCTTTGAATAGGCACAGCTTGCTAGCGGCTACATCTCCTGGTGATGGCAGCTCTTGTGGGCCTTTGCACAAAATTGCAAAAGTCCGCTGAGAGGCCCGTCCCAGTAGTCTCCTTTGTGTGGGTTGGAGAAGGGAGACCTTTCTCCTAGTGGGTGTTGCCCTGATCTGGGTCTCACAGGTGTCAGAACCTCACTGGATTGGAGGCTCCTTGGGTCCCCTGGCTGGGCTCCTTTGTGCCGTAAACAACCTGGACAACTGTACGTGTCGGTCAGTGTGTATATGTTATGTACCCAGTACAGGTGACATGTGTCGGCCCTATAACTTACATCCTGCATTCATTTACATATTTTTATTATTTAAAAAAATCTTCACTTGAAGCAATTTTTTTAAAAAATTTTTGTTGGTAAAGCCCTGGCTGCACGGGACCCACCAGTTTACCGTGACTCGAGCGTCTCATAGTTTCCCATGCCTCAAGGTTACGGAACATGTAGTTAGTTCCCATGAGTTTGGGAGCCTGTCGGCCTGGGTTCAAATCCCATTCTTCTAACTGGTGGCCTTGGGAATTGTTGCATAAATAAGTGGAAAAACAGATCACCCTTTTCTCTGACTCCATTTTCTCATCTGTGAAATGGGTGTGAGGGTAAAGGCCCCTGCCTCGTTGGATTGTTACGAATGCAAAATAGGAAGACACACTTAGAACAGGACCTGGCACTGAGGAGCTGGCAGACCTTGGCTGTGATGACAAAGAAGGTGGGGAAGCTAGGGAATGATGGCAGGTGAGGCACAGGGCACAGACGCAGATCACCGGAACGCCTGGCCTTCCTGCCTCCAGCGGCCCGAGGGGTGCTCCTAAGCAGGGGTCAGCTAGTGCTCGGGCAGGGCAGCTGGTGGCCAGTGAGGAAGGGGTTGGCATGGAGGAGCAGAGGCCACAGGGAGCCTGGCGGGTTTACTCAATCGTTCGTGCCTGGTGATGTCCTTACTGGTGGACTTGAGCTCCGGGAAGATATGACCGTGTTTGGCCGTCACGTGTTTTGGCCCAGCCCGGAGGGGGCGAGGGGGCTACGGGGGTGGAATATAGGGGAGGTGCTGAGTGACACTCGTGGATCCATGACTGCAGCGGAGGCAATATTTCAAGTTCAGAACAAGCAGCCGCTCGTGGGCACCCATCAGCCATGCCTGGCGTGGAGCAGCCGGAGGGCCAAGGGCTCCTGCTCTGCCAAGTGGTTTCCTTCAGTAGCTGGGTCTTGGGGGGCCTCCGGGGGGTCTGAACGGGCCAGTGGGGTGCTGGGGTTTGGAGCAGCGTTTATTTACCCGTCGGTAAGAAAGTGCTTGAGTGTTTTAACAACGTGTGCGGCCAGTTATGAGCAAGCTGAGTGTTAGCACAGGCGGGGTGGGTGGGAAATGGGGAGGTGTAGACTGGACAGGCGTGGTGGTCAGGGAAAGGAGGCGAGAGCGGGGAGGTAGGGAAACGGAATGGCTAAGACTTGGGCGAGTCAGGGTTTGGCTCTTAGTCTCAGGAGGGCTGTATCGCTACCGCTACAATGCAATTTCCAGATTTAGAGGCCGTTCTGGATACTACTGCTGTTTAACAAATTATCCCAAATATAGTACAGTGGTACCTCAAAATACGAGTGCCCTAACATACGAGATTTTTGAGATACGAGCCGCCGAGCGAGCGATTTTTGCTTTGAAATACAAGCAACATTTGAGATAGGAGTAATCTCGAAGATCGGCCGGCTGCACAGGACCCACCAGTTTACCGTGACTCGGGCGTCTCATAGTTTCCCACGCCTCAAGGTTACGGAACGAATTAAACTCGTATCTCGAGGTACCACTGTAGTTTAAAGTAACAATTGTATTGTGCTCATGGGTTTAATGGGTCAAGAGTTTCACATGAGCCCTAGCTGGTTTGGCTCAGTGGATAGAGGGTCGGTCTATAGGCCAAAGGGTTCTGGGTTCCATTCTGGATCAAGTACACGGACCTTGGTTGCAGGCTCATCCCTTGCCCTGGCCATGGTCAGGGCTGGTGCAGGAGGCAACCAATGGATGTGTTTCTCTCACATCGATGTTTCTCTCTGTCTTTCCCTCTCTCTTCCACTCTCTCAAAAGATCAATGGAAAAATATCTCCAGGGAAGGATTAACAAAACAAAAAAAGATTTTCACATGGAATTTACCCTGGCCGGTGTGCTCAGTGGTTAGATCATGAGTCCATGCACCAAAGGATTATAGGTTTGATCTCTGGCCCCAACACATTGATGTTTCTCTCGCTCTCTCCCTGTCTCCCCCTCACTGCCTTCCACTTGTTCTTAAAAAAAAAAAAAATCAGCGGTAAAAATACTTGGGGAAAATATCCTTGGATGAGGATTAACCAAAAAAAAAAAGAAGAAATGTCACCGGGAATTTGACCCAGTGGTCTCTGCTCCACGATGTTGGGTCTGGGCTGGGAAGGCTCACAGGCGGGGGCAGAGGCCTGTCCACATACTCGCCTGGCACTGGGCTGGGGACAGAGTGCCTGCTGTGGTCTCTTCAGCAGGTGACGAGCTTTGGCGTCCCCTCGCATGGTGGCCTCCAGGTAGTCAGGCTCCTTTCCGATGGCTTTCAGGCCCGTTCCCAGTGCAAAGGCAGAGACTGCATTGCCTGTGCCACCTCGCTCAGCGGTCACCTCGTGGCACATCGGTGCCCTGCCCTGGGGGAAGCAGGCACCACTTCCCTCCACGCCAGGGGAGCGGGAAGGTCGCCCGGGGGAGGTCTGGGTGGTGGAGGCGTGGTTGCAGCATCTTTGGAAAACAAGGTGCTCCACCGTGGCTGGGATTTGGACGGGGCACGTCTGGCCTTACCTGAGAGCCTGTGGACAGCTGTAGGTTAGCTGAGTAGGTGGCTCTACATCCAGGCCTGGGTGGCTGTGAGTAGGGATGATGGCGGTGATGGGCATGTGTCTCTTGCGCTCCGACAGGCTAGCCCGGCCTCTTCCCATGGCAGCTGGGCAGAGAGTCAAGGCTGCAGGTCTCCTTTGGCGGAACCTCGGGAACGCACACATCACTTCTGCCACATTGCTGGCCAAGGCAGGTCCAAGGCCAGCCCAAGTTCAAGGGTTGGTGACATACCTCACCTCTTGATGAGGGACCTGCAGAGAGAGTGGGATGAGGGAAGAAAGGGTTTCTGGCTGCTTTTGCCATCACCACGGTGGTCCTTCTTTTCAGATTCCCTCACCATCAGCTCTCCTCCATTTGGCCAGGCTCCTCTGCCCAGTGGGTCACAGAGTCCCGTCCTTGCCCCGGGGAAGAGTCCTTGGGATGGGTTGCAAAGTTGCCAGCAGTGTAAGCTCATTTATGTCAGGTTGTATCTGACCGTAAATAAAGGAACACCTAATAGGAACTTGAATGGTCGAGGTGAAGAATCTCCAGGAAGGTAGCGCATGAGTTGTTGTTAAGAACCCAGCCTAGCCGAGACCAGTTTGGCTCAGTGGATAGCGCGTCGGCCTGCGGACTGAAAGGTCCAAGGTTCGATTCCGGTCGGGGGCATGTACCTTGCTTGCGGGCACATCTCCAGTGTGGGGCATGCAGGAGGCGGCTGATCGATGTCTCTCTCTCATTGATGTTTCTGACTTTTTATCCCTCTCCCTTCATCTCTGTAAAGAATCAATAAAATATATTTTAAAAAAAAGAACCCAGCCTTTGCCGAGACCGGTTTGGCTCAGTGGATAGAGAATCGGCCTGCAGACTGAAAGGTCCTGGGTTCAATTCCGGTTGGGGGCATGTACCGTGGTTGCAGGCACATTTCCAGTAGGGGACGTGCAGGAGGCAGCTGATCGATGTCTCTCTCTCATCGATGTTTCTGACTTTCTGTCCCTCTCCCTTCCTCTCTGTAAAAAAATCAATAAAATATATTTAAAAAAAAAAGAAAAGAAAAAGAACCCAGCCTTTTTCTCTCCTCTCAATAGTCATCCTTTGGAAGGGACCGGATCAGCCTCGGGTTGGTTGCCTCATGGTTGCAAATTGGCTGCCTCAGCTCCAATTATCATAGCTATATTCAAAGCTGATAACGAGGCGCAAAAGCCTTTCTTTCTGAGTAGTTCTGTCTTCATACTCCCGAAGGAAAACAGTCCCCCAAAGTCTCTCTGAGGAGAACCCAGCCCTCTACCCTTTGGCTTTCACTGTGTGGAGAAAGCTACACCTAACTGAGTGCAGGGAGACCTGGGAACTCAGTGACTGGTGAAGGGGATAGGCATGACACTGGTGTATCTCGTCAATTTAAAGCTGTTTTGACGACAGCTCACAGTAGAAAATATGTGCCCGTACAGATGCCCGTAATTGAAACCAATGTCACAAGCTGATCCTTAACATGTGTTGCCTTTTAATCTCTATTCTCTCCCATTCCGTTTTATATTCTATATCATTTAATTTAAAAAGAAAGGGGGAATCTGGCCCTGACTGGGTAGGTCCAATTGGCTAGAGCATCATGTTGATCCCCACTCAGAGCACATACAAGAATCCATCAGTGAATGCATAAATCAATAGCTCTCCCTCCCTCCTTTCTTCTCTCTCTCTCTCTCAAGTCAATCAATAAATTAAAAAAAAAAAATCCTGGTCACAGCCTGCTGATTTGATTTCACAGCCCTCAGTGGCCAGGCCCTTTTGTTTACATCCTGGAATTGGCCAGTGTCACCCTGAGCAGCATCAGGCTGCTTGGAGGGGGAGGAAGAGGGCGGGGGACACGTGTTTGGAAAAGCAGCAGCCAGGCGGGGCCGCTTATCTTCTCATCCTGACATTCCCATCAGCCAGCGATACAGTCCTGTCCACTTGCGTTTTATGACTTGCAAGTGACCGGAGGGTTACTCACATGTGTGTTGGGGAGTTGCAGTCCGCCTGTCTCTGGAGCTAATGGGGCCTTTAATTCCTGTCCTGCAAACTTTCTGGCTTCTACACAGCTCCCGATGACAACGCAGAACTCCCCTGGCATTACAAGTGCCGGAGGAATTCACACGAGTTTCTGGAAGGACACTTTGTCATTGTTGCATCATGGCTGTTCTCCGGAACTGCCTGTGGTTTCCAGGCTGGCCTTTCCTGCTTTTTATAGTAGGTGGTGAGGAAGGAGGCTCTTTAGAACCGCAGGGTCTGAGTTCAAATTCCACCCCATGGTGGGGTCCTGGTTCCCCCGAGACTCTGTTTCCTGAGCTATGAAACGTGAGTCAGCATTCTTCCCACCTCACTGGGCCTGAGGGGCATCAGTGGGAATAGTGAAGGCCTGAAACGGAGGAAGGTGTGGGCCCTGTGGGCTTTTTGAGGTAGAGCAGTCAGTTCTGACGGAGTGCTGTGCAGTAACAAGTGAGCCCCAAAGCTCAGTGGCTTACCTTAGCCAAGTCTCATTCATGCTCATGTGTGTGCCCTTCGTAGGCTGTGGGCTGTGGCCCACTCCATTCTGGGAGTCAGGTGGGAATCATGTGATGGCTCTTAAAGCTTCTGCTCCTGTGTGAATGATTTAGGGTTGGCAGCTTGCACACCGATTGTGTCCCCGGGAGTCACTTTTCCGGAAGCTTTTGAGGATGTGTGTGTCGAGGAGCGGGGCATCTAATGCATCCCTGATTGAGACCACTGGCTGTGCTCCCCACGGTCAAGGACCGCATCTGCTCTTGCTCATTACAGCGTCCTTAGTTCTCCCAACACTGACACAGAGTGGACGCTTCATAAGTGCCCTTTCCACCAGGCTGCCCCTCGAATGAGTGAATGAATAAATGAACGAACCAACGGGTTTGTTTTACTTCTGCAGATTCTTTAATAAATATTTTTTGAGCTCCTACTGCATGCCATGTACTGTGCAGGTTCCACAGGGAACAAAACAGGCAAAAATCCCTGCTCTTGGGGGTGTGGATGTTTTGTTGGGGAGGCACAATAAATAACTGAACAGAGATTGATGTTTGACAGTAAATTATGTTTGTAGTTAAAACTTTTCATTATGGAAAATTTCAAATGTGTACAAAGTAGAGAGAATAGTAAATCAGGGATAATCTCCCCCAAATCAACCAACTCCACCAATTTTCACTTTTCCACCATTCTTACTGAATGGCACTGTCCGGTGGGCTTTCTGCCATGTGGAAGGGTTCTGTATCCAGTGGCAGATGGGAGCCACCAGCCACACATGGCTGCTATTGAGCACTTGCCTTGTGGCTTCCATGGCTGACAACATTTAATTTCATTTAATTGTTACATAAATACATCTTATTGATTTTTTTTTACGGAGAAAGGGGAAGAGATAATTAGAAACATCAATGAGAAATATTGATCAGCTGCCTCCTGCACACTCCCTGCTGGTGATGTCCCCGTAACCAAGGTACGTGCCCTTGACCAGAATTGAACCTAGGATCCTTGAGACCGCAGGCCGATGCTCTATCCAATTGGGGCTATAAATATTTTTATTTTAAAACTTTGATAGTCCTAATTATCCTTCTTTTCAATTGTGGTAAAATACATGTAACAAAATTTACTATCATAGCCACTTAATTTTTTTTTCTTATTAATTGGATGAAGAGAGAGAGAGAAACATTAATGATGAGAGAGAATCGTTGATTAGCTGCCTTCTGCATGCTCCCAGGAATCGAACCATGATCACCTGGTTCATGGGTTCATGCTCAACCCCTGAGCCACACCAGCCGGTCATCTTAGCCGTTTCTAAGTGTACAGTTCAGGGGCATTAAGTTGTGCAGCCGTCCCCACTATCCCTTTCCAGAGCTCTTTTCATTTTCATTTTGTAGAACTGAAACTCTGCACCTGTTCAATAACCCCCAGTCCACGCCCCCCTTCCTGCTTCCTCTGTGTGTGTGTGTGTGTGTGTGCCTCAAAAGTAGTCAGTGGCACTTGTCTTTTTGTAACTGGCGCGTTTCACTTAGCGCGATGTCCTCAAGGGTCAATGTGTTGTACCCCATGTCAGAATTCTCTGATTAGTGTTCCATTGTCCATACACACCCCATCTTGCTCATCCATTCATCTGTGGGTGGACATGGGTTGTTTCTGCCTTTGGGCTGCTGAGAATAGCACTGCTGTGAACAGGGGCGTACACATACCTCCTTGAGGCCCTAGTGCCTTTGGATGTGTACCCAGAGCGGGATTGCTGGGCCATGTGGTGATTCTATTTTTAATTTTCTGAGGAACCGCCAGATGGTCTTGCACAGCAGCTGTGCCGTTTTGCGTTCCCACCAGCAGTGCACAGGGTTCCATGTTTCCTCATTCTCGCCACTACTTGGCGATTTTCTGTTTCATTGACGGTAGCCATCCTAATGGGTGTGAGACGGTGTCTGTGGTTTTTAAAATATATTTTTATTTCCTATTTTTTCTTTATTTATTGATTTGAGAGAACCATCAATTTGTTGTTCTGCTTATTTACGCATTCATTGGTTGATTCTTGTAAGCACCCTGACAGGGGTCGAACCTGCAACCTCGGCGTATAGGGATGATGCTCTAATCATCTGAGCTACTGGCCAGGGCCAGTGTCTGTGGTTTTGATTACATTTTCCCTGATGATGAGTGACATTGGTCATTTTCATGTGCTTATAGCCATTTGTGTATCTTCTTGGGAGAAGGTCTGTTCGAGTTCTTTGCCCTAATTTCACTTAATTAACTTGAACTTGAATGTAAAGAGCCACCTGTGGCTACCGTTTTGGCCAGCATACGTCTACATGCCCCCTGCACACCCCCAACGGGGCTATTTTGCAGTAAATCACAGGCATTCTATCATTTTACCCCTGAATATTTCAGGATGTATTTGTATATCTGAAGAGGGGAAAAGAACACGGTTTCATTACTACACCTAGAATCTTAACCCTAGTTCCTTAGTATCAGAAATATCCAGGTAGCATTCACGATCTCTTTTGTGTTCATTTGTGTCCTTAAAGCTCCCTCTGTCTGCTGGCTGTGAGCACAGGGGCTCGGGTACATTTCATTCCTGTGTGTGGCCCCTGGTCTCCCCATACCTGCCTGCTGTTTAGCCTTCATTATCTCACCTGAGAAATGGGATAGTAATAGGGGGTTGGAAGGCTTCCAGGAGACTTGGTGTCGGCAGTGTAAGTCGGACCGTGTGCATAAGCAGATGACGAGTAAACCCTCCCAGTTGTGCTCAAGGGTGACACATGGCAAAGGGCACCAGGACTTTTGTCCCCAACACTGGGTCCAGCCAGAAAGCTTTAGGATGGCCACACTGCATAATATTCACAGTGGCAGCTAAAAATAAGTCCAGGCATGCCTCATTATATTGCGCCTTACAGATGTAGCTCCCTCCCCTTCCCCCCCTTTTTTTTAAACAAATCAGAGGAAAGATTTTCCACCAGCAAAAACATTATGACTCATGTGCTTTATTGCCATATTTCATTTTGGTGGTCTGGAACCAAACCCGAGCTGTCTCCGAGATAGGCCCGTACAATGAATATGTATCACTTACAAATTACATGAGGTTTTACAGTGTTCACATAAAACCAGTGGGACCCTTTTTTTGTTTTTGCCAAGGGCCATTTGGATATTTATAACATCATTCAAAGGCCATACAAAATTACCAATTTAAAAATTAGCCTTGCTAGCCCAGCCGGTGTGGCTCCATGGTTGACATATGAACCAGGAGGTCACGGTTCAACTCCCGGTCAGGGCACATGCCCGGGTTGGAGCTGGTGCCTCAGTGTGGGGCATGCAGGAGGCAGCCGATCAGTGAGTCTCTCTCATCATTGATCTTTCTCTCTCTCTCTCCCTCTTTTTTCCTCTCTGTGAAATCAATAAAAGTATATATATATTTTTAAAAATTAGCCTGCTATATTTGGTCAAACATTTAATTAACTCATTCCGAATGCCATGGCAGGGCCAGGCCAAATGATTTCACGCATCTTCTGCGACCTGAGGGCCGGACATTCCCCACCCCTGGTGTAAAACAATCCTGTGGGGGAACATACTGTTATCACCGTTTTCCAAATGGGGAGACTAAGGACACGGAGGCCCAGAGAGGCGAAGTCAGCTGCCCAAGGTCACCCAGCCTGTGCGTGGGGGAGCAGGGAGTTGAGCCCCCCTGACTCTAACCCCAGAACCATCACCCCATGCTGGATCTCTTGGCATCAACCCAATAGGAGACAGATGCCAACCTGGGTACTATGTTGACAGGGGCACACCTGAGAGGAGCCCAGAACTGCTAACCATCACATACTGTTATCTTTATGAAGGAACATTTAAAAAGTATACAAGGTAGCCCTGGCTGGTGTGGCTCAGCTGGTTGAGTGTCCTTCTATCACCAAAGCTGCCAGTTCGCCTCCTGGTCAGGGCACGGCCTGGGTTGCAGGCTCGATCCCCAGAGGATGTTTCCCTTTCCCATTGATGTTTTTTCTTTTTCTCCCTCCCTCACCCTCTCTCTCCAGAGTCAACAAAAACCGATTTGAATACATACATTTGACTAATTGAATGTATGACGAAGCCCCCGGTACATCCTTGTCACCCGCTCCAACAGTTACCAACATTCTGCCATTCCTGCCTCACCTCTCCCCCACTATTTTTTTCAGTTTGTTTTTTTAAAATATATTTTATTGATTTTTTTTTTTACAGAGAGGAAGGGAGAGGGATAGAGAGTTAGGAACATCAATGAGAAAGAGACATCCATCAGCTGCCTCCTGCACGCCCTTCACTGGGGATGTGCCCGAAACCAAGACACATGCCCTTGACTGGAATTGAACCTGGGACCCTTCAGTCCGCAGGCCGACGTTCTATCCACTGAGCCAAACCAGTCTTGGCTATATATATATATATTTTTTTTTTCAGTTTTTAAAGGTGAAATTTCCTGCATTATAGGGCACAAATCCTAGCTGTTAAACTTAGGTCCTTGTCACCCACACCACATCATAGTGGCGATCAGGCCCCTCCCCCACTCATTTATCTGTGTTTCCACTGGAATAAAAACACACCGAGAACATGTTCTAGAAGTCTGGAGCCTCCTTCGCTGATCACAAAGCGCTGGCCTCGCCCCAGACTGGAGGCAGGGAGGGGGGAGGTTTTGGAACCTGGCTGCTCTCTGGAAATTCCCTTGAGCGCCTGTGAGAGCCTCCAGGCTAGGGGCGTGCACCTGGAATCCAGGTGGGAGGGACCCTGGCCTTGTGACAGCTGCTTTCTAGACCTTTCTGGGTGAGGAGGAGGGGAAGCAGCCACTCTTATCGCTTCCAGTCTGACTATCAGCAGGCATTCCTAAAGCGATAACCAAAGCCTGCGGGAGCAAGTCACCAGCCCCTCTTATCTTGACATTTTTGCCACATTTGCGTCAGATCTTAAAAGAGCATCTTCTGTGTCTTAGTGGTTGAGTGGGGGACTCCCCTGCTGCCTGGCCGCCCGCCGAGGAGGGGTCTTGCGCATTTTGCTAGGTGTTCTGAGCCTCAGTCTCTCATCTGTGGAATGGGGCTTCTGTTAGAAACTTAGAGGAGGGGAAATGGGTTAATACGCAGAGTCGTGTGCTTAAAATCCGTGCCAGCACAGTGGGCCTGAATCAGTGACTCAGTGTCCCTTACAGCGGAACCTCGTGATTCATAGATTCTGCATTTGTGAGTTTGCCTGCTCGCTAACATTGGCCACCCCCAGCTCTTCAATGCACATGCTTCTTTCCAGGTCACTTGCACACATGTACAGAGCCATGAAAAATGCAAACCATGCGTGTGTCCAGCTGAGGGCCCTGCTGTGGCTACCAGCGTAGGGCCGAGGCCCTGCCTCGTGTTCCTAAGACCAGGGAGGCTGGATGTGGCCTGCAGGAAGGACTGTGTTGGCAAAGCTATGCTCGGGCCCAAGTTAGAGTGCTTTGGGCTGCGTGTTCAGTGTAATCGACCAGCAATCTGTATGAAATCAGGCATCCTCAGGAGTCACGAGGAAACCATGGACCGGTGGATGCAAGTGTGACTGATGTGCCAGTAAATGCTGTTGTGCAATGTTATATACCACTAGAAGCCGGTGCACAAAATTTGTGCAAGAGTAGGCCTTCCTTCCCTTCGGCACCTGGCACCCAGGCTTCTCTCCCAGCCCCAGCTTCGTCTGGAAGGTTGTCCGGAAGGACAGTCAGTCTAATTAGCATATTACACTTCTATTATTATAGATTATGTGCCAGGTGTATATATCCTGTCCTGTGCATATGTACATACAGCACAGTATGTGTGTATATGTGATCATGTATAGTGCTGATTTATGTGGTTATAAAGTGGATTTGACCTCCCCTTTAACCTCGTATCTTCAACCCTTCTGCTCTCTCTCCTGTCCCCCCATCCCGTTATTCTCCTCCCAGCTACATCTTTCTCCTTTCACTGACTTTCTCACTCACAGTCTCTCTCTCATTCTCTCTCCACAGCTGGCTCCCAAAAGGGCACTCCCCAAGTCCCCTGCTGGGGGCCCCGCGTAGACCTGGAGTGGACACCCCCTCCTTCCCTTCATGATTCGTTTGTAGCACAGGTAAACAGTGAAGGGGGCCCCCATGCATCCCTAGCTCACCTTCCTGGGCCCACCTAGGCCCATGGGCTGGGAAGGAACATTCCATCTTGGCAGAGCCTGCAGCCCCTCCAGCCAGGCCCCTGGGCCATGTGGGCATCTCCTTGCCTCTACCCCACAACAGGCAGGCTCTCCCTCCCCCCTTTCTAGAGCTTCTTGGCAGACTTGCCTTTCCATCCCCTACCAGGCCTTGTCCCCACTCCTGTGCTGGTAGAAAAAGGCAGGGGCTTGTAGGCCACAGACCTGGCGACACGGGGGGGGGGGGGGGGGGGGAGGGGTATGTAGGGGGGACACGGATAGGTAGGGCTTCGACATGGAGTCAGAGATAAGCCACTACATGCAGCAAAGCCGAGGAAGTGCCTTCCTGGGGTGGTCCCAGGGCCCGCTCTGGGAGGGAGAGTGATTGGCAGGTGGGGCTCATGAGAGCTGAGTGGGATTGGAGGTCTCAGTGAGGGCTGTTCAGAGCATACTGTATGGGTGAGGAGCAGGGACCAGTTGAGTGAACGTGTGAGATTAGGTATGTGGGTCCACGACAGTCTAAGAAGAGAGGGCCCTAGGCTGCAACACGAGGAGGGGGGTGGGGTGGGGGAACTGTATGTGGCTTCTCTGTCCTACGAGCATCACTGGGAAGAGAGGATGGGCAGGGAAGGCTGGGTCCATTGTGCTGGAAGGAGAGAATGATGGATGTTCGAGTGGCAGTTTGGCCAGATGGACAGGTGGGAGCTTGGAGGGAGGGAAGGTGTTAGGAAAGAGGAAGGTTGGGTGGGCTGGGGGTAGGTGGGGTGGATGGGCGGATGCAGAGAACTTCCCTCATCTATAGGACAGGGCTGACATCCCTCCCGGTCCTGGGGGTTGGACAAGCTAACGTTTGTGCAGTACTTGGGATGGGGCCTGGAGCAGGGTAAGTGCTTAGCACATGCTAGCCACCTGCATCCTCCTCCTCCTCCTCCTCCTCGTCATCATCATCATCATCATCATGCTGACGGGATCAGCCTCCATTTACTCATCTGCAGAGTGGGAGTGACAGGACCCACCTGAGGAATGCTGGGAGGATGAGCTGATGAAGTGTTTAGGACCTGGCTGCCCAGGGTCAGGCTCGCTTAGTCTTGGGTGATGTCATCATCATAGTCGGATTCTGGGGACAGAGTGGGAGAGGGGAAGAAGAAAAGGCAGTTCTGCAAAGAGGGCACTGCCACCCCTCCCATGCCCTTGGGAACAGAACCCTGACTCCCTACCCCTACCCAGGGGCCTGACCTGGAATGGTCCTTGAAGGGGGGTCCTGGTATGCCACTGAAGTCTAACCTCTCTCCTTTGCCCTCTTCCCGCCCCGCCCGCCCCACCCAGTGGCGATGGATGATGAGGATGGGAGATGCTTACTAGACGTGATTTGGTGAGTAACTGGCTCCTTCCACCCTCCTTTCCCCTCCCCTTCCCCACCTGCCCCCTGCCTCCTCAGTGCCTCTTCCCTTCTCTCTTTCAGTGACCCTCAGGCCCTCAATGACTTCTTACATGGATCCGAGAAGGTGAGTGTCGGGCAGGAGGTGTCCGGGGCAGGGGCTGTGGAATAGGGAACTGACATGTTCCCTGAGGCAGTAGACATCTGCCCCTTGACCTCTGTGAGCTGGGCAGTATGGCTGCGGAGGAGAGCAAAAGAGATGGCAAATCCCTGACTTCATGCCACATTTCCTTGGTCAGCAAAGTAGCCATTCACCAGTAAAAGCACCATGCAGAATAGGATGAGGAAGAATAGTGTCACTTGCACAACAAAAGAGGTTTGAAAGGAAAGGAACGTGGGGTGGAAGAGGGGCTTCTTTAGCCAGTGTGGTCAGGGAGGGTCCCTCTAAGGAGGTGACATTGAAGGTGAAACTGAAGGGTGTTCCAGGCAGGCCAAGAACAGGTACAAAGTGGGAAAAGTCGGCATGGTTGAGGAACAGACAGAAGGCTGGTGGGGCTGGACCGAAGGGGAGACTGGTAGGAGGTGAGATGAGGTGAGAAAGGTCGCCTAGTCGTGCAGAGCCTGGAAGACCTGGATCTAGGAATTGAGGTTTTATTTTGAATGTCAGGCAGGAGAAAGCCATATTTGATTATCACCCCAGGAAGAGGGATAGAGCAAGAGAGAGTGGAAGACTGTCCATCCACGAGGAGTGTATCAGTCATTTTGGGCTGCGTAACAAGTTGTCCCAACGCTTGGTGACTTAAACCATGTCAGAGCTCTTGCAGTTCGTGAGGGTTAAGAATCAGGGAGGGGCTTAGCGGGGGGTCTGGCTCAGGGTCTCTCTGGGGTTGCAGTCAGGGGTCGGCTGAGGCTGCTATCGGCTGAGGGCTTGTCTGGGCCAGAAGATGTGCTTCCATAACTTATTCCCACGGCTTTCGCTGGGCCCACAGCTCCTCGCCATGGGGATGTTTCCTTGGGACTGCTACTTAAGTGTCCCCACAACTCTGCGGGTGCCTCCCCCAAGCGAGTGACCCAGGGGCCGAAGCTCAGTGCCTTTTATGACCTAGCTTTCAGTTACACATCGTCACTTCTGTCTGATTATATTCACTAGAAGCAAGTCACCAAGCCAGCCCACACCTGTAGGGAGGGAAAGGAGAAGTATCGAAGTATCATGGGTGAAGGGGAGGCCAGTGCAGTGGATGCCGAGGGCCTGGGCACCAGGCAGGGGTGAGGAGGGGCCAGGCGCTGGTGGGGTCTGGGTGAGAGGCAGCTACTAGATTGGATGTCAAAAGAGAGAGGTGTCGCCAAGACCGGTTTGGCTCAGTGGATAGAGCATCAGCTTGTGGACTGAAAGGACCCAGGTTCGATTCCGGTTGGGGGCATATACCTTGCTTGCGGGCACATCTCCACTGTGGGACGTGCAGGAGCCGGCTGATCGATGTCTCTCTTTCATCGATGTTTCTGACTTTTTATCTCTCTCCCTTCCTCTCTGTAAAAAATCAATAAAATATATTTTTTTTTAAAAAGAGAGAGGGAGGTGTCTAGAATGCCTCCTGGATTTTGGCCTGAGCAGCGGAGCGGGCTGTGACACGGGTTTCTGTGATTGGGAGGTGGGTGTGGGTTCCAGGACTCATTAAGGGCTGTTGGAATAGTCTGTGGCTCTGGAGAGACATCCGCTGGAGAGATTGGCGAGGCCGCCTCCCCCATGGACAGTCACTGGGCGCTTAGGGACCCAGGCTCTGTCCTAGGTCCTGAAGGCGCTCCAGGAAATCAGTCTGTCCCTGCCTCCTGAGACAGTGCCGTGCAGAGAGTGGGGCTGGCTGGGGAAACATGCCGGGTACTTGGAGTGACTTAGTGGGAAGGGACCGAGAGCTGATGGGAGGAGGTGGCATGTATGACACGCCCTGAAGGATGTGTTACCCAGGGGAAAGGCAGGGCACGGCGTGGGCAAAGGCGGAGGCAGGATTCTCGTCACGGCAGCCATGATGTCAGCAGAGCCTTGGAAGCCAGGCTGAGGGACTGTGTTGGAGTGGTCTTGCCCCCCACCTCGTCTTTGTCTTTTTGTTCTTGAGCAGGGCTGGTTTACCGTCCAGCTGACCTCTGACCTGGGTCGGGGCGGGTCTTGTTACAGCTCGATGGTGACGACCTCCTGGATAATCCTGGGGAGGCCCAAAGTGCCTTCTATGAAGGTCCTGGGGTAAGTGCCTCCCTGGCTGGGGGAGGGCTGCAGGCTCCCAGACGTCTCCCAAGCTGCCCACAGCAGCAGCTGGTGGGAGGGAGGCCCCGAAGGCCAGAGGGAGGGGTCACATGACACTCATCCCCATGATGCACTGTGCTGGCCGGAGGTGGGAGGCAGTCAGAGAGCAGGGTGGGGGAGCTAGGACCTTTGCTACTGAAACACTTTGGCTGGGTCCTAGCTTTGTGGGAGACCTTGGGGGTCAGCAATACAGAGCTGTTCTGGGGAATTGAAGCAGATGCTGGCTCTGGGGTTCATCAGGGAATACTTCTCTGGGAACAGGTCCTGGAGACCTGTCCCTGCTCTGCTGTTGCGGGGGTGAACCGGTGGGGGAAAGAGATCAACTGACACGGACCTCAGTCTCCATCTGAAAAGTGAATGTGGGGTGATGGACAAGGCCCAGAGTGGGCACCCTGGTGGTCATATATTGAGCACCTACTTTTTGCCTGGCTGTGCTGGACCCATTACTGAATGTCCTTGTCTTCCTCTTCTTTCTCTCCTGCTGCTTCTGCCTTCCTTCTCTCCCCTCCCCCCTTTTCCTCCTCTCTCTTCATCATCATAACTATCATTCACTGAACATGTATTCTATGCCAGACCCTTAATTTTCATTTTGTTCTCACAACTATAATAATATATTCTGAATAAGTTATCTTTCATAATATAAATGATTACATCCAGAACCCGACAAATAAACATCATTTCATGTTATTGCCTTTATAGACCTGCAACCATGAGCCTATATTCTTATTCTGTGATCGTTATTCTCATTACTGCTCTCATTATTTGATGCCCACAGTCCCTGGGTTGGGCTCCAAGTACCTCCCATACTTAATGTCAGTGAATGTCACGACCACCCTGGGAAGCTCTCTGGTCAAATAGCCACTCGCCCCAGGACCTTCATATCTGGATTCCATCCCATGAGCATAATTATTGCCTGTGGAATATTTGTTCAAATACTCACACACGTATTTATACCTGCACGTCCTGGATTGTGCATGGAAAGTATTTAAGAAATGTCAGAGTCCAACCAGTGTGGCTCAGAAGTTGAGCATCAACCCATGAACCAGGAGGTTACAGTTCGATTCCCAGTCAGGGCACATGCACGAGTTGTGGGCTCAATCCCCAGTAGGGAGGTGTACAGAAGGCAGCCGATCAGTGATTCTCACCATTATGTTGCTATTTCTCTCCCTCTCCCTTCTTTTCTCTGAAATCAATAAAAATACATTTATTAAAAATTAAAAAGAAATGTGAGACAGCTCACATGACACAAACTAAGGTTTGTGTGCAGTAGCAGCTGCTGGTGTTATGTTTATGGTTGTTATTATTTTTGTTTTTTAATCCTCACCCGAGGATATGTTTATTGAATTTTAGAGAGAGGGGAAGGGAGAGAGAAAAACATCAATGTTAGAGTAAAACATCGATCAGTTGCCTCCTATATGCACCCCGACTGGAGATTGAACCTGAAACCTAGGTATGTGCCCTGAATGGGACAGCACTCCAGCCAACTGAGCCTCCCAGGCAGGGCTGCTGCTGTTGTGTTTAACAGAGATACAATCTTTTCTTTCTTGCCAATCCTTACCTGAGGGTATTTTTTCCATTGCTATATACACTGGCCAGATTATTATGATCTCTGAATGCCTGCATGAATTCATGCACTGGGCCTCTAATATACACTGAGTGTCCTGAGCCGGCACTTTGCTCATCTCATTATTAATAATCCGGCCACTCAATGTGTTTGTGTGTGTGTGTGTGTACACACACACACAAACACACACACATATATATATTAGAGGCCCGGTGCATAAATTCATGCATGGGTGGGGTCTGGCCAGCCTGGCCAGGGGGAGGGGAGGGACATGGGCAATTGGCCAGCCTGCCTGCTGGTCAAACTCCTGGTGGAGAGGACAATTTGCATATTAGCCTTTTATTATATAGGATATATACTGAGTGGCCAGATTATTATGTATTTAGAGATCATAATAATCTGGCCAATCAGTGTGTGTGTGTATTTTTTTAAATTGATTCCAGAGAGAAAGGGAGAGGGCGGGAGAAAGAGAAAGAGAGAGAGAGAGAGAGAGAGAGAGAGAAACATCAATGATGAGAGAGACTCATTGATCGGCTGCCTCCTGCATGCTCCATACTGGGGATTGAGTGTGCAACCCAGGCGTTTGCCCCAACCAAGAATTGAACCATGATCTCCTGGTTCATAGGTTGACGCTCAACTAGTGAGCCACTCCAGGGTTCCATTGCTTTTTAGAGAGTGGAAGAGAGGAGAGAGGTGGAGAGAGAGAGTGAGAGAAAGGGAAACATTGATGTGAGAAGAGAGAGAGAGAGAGACATCAACTGGTGGCCTTCCTAGCATGCCCCTACCAGGGGTGGAGAGCAAACTGAGAATCGAACCTGCAACCCTTTGGTGCTTGAGCCAGCGCTCTAACCATTGAGTCACACCAGCCAGGGTGAACCATGATCTTTTATCCAGAACCTTCGGGGCAGGTGTTTTTCAGATTCTGGAAAGGTGATGCAGGGGTATGTGTGCTGCACACAGCAGCAGGCTGGTCCACCTTTCCCTGGCCAGACTTCAGAAGGGTCCCATCACGTGGGTAAATGACGCCTTTTCCCAAGAGCGCCCATCAGTGCTGCTCAGGTTTTGCTTCTGCCGTGTTATAAAAGCTTCCGTGGTTTTCAGAGCCTCTGGGGTTTTGGAGTCGCAGGTGAGAATTAAGGGCCTCATAGGACGGTTTGGTAAATGGTTTTTGTTCTGATGTGTGCAGTGGAAATAGAGCCAGGTGAAGCAGGCTCCCAGCTAAGCCCTGGGGAGCTGGTAGCCAACCCGAGTCCAGCCAATCCAGCAGGAATGTTCTCTCTGACTGTGCCCCCCTGGCACCTCGTGTCTGTTTCAGCCGTGCCCTGAGCCGGCACTTTGCTCATCTCAGGCCTTTCCCATTTTATCTGGTCTCCAGCTCCATGTGCAGGAAGCTTCTGGCAACCACTTGAACCCGGAGCCCAGCCAGCCAGCCCCCAGCGTGGACCTAGACTTCCTGGAGGATGACATCCTGGGCTCGCCCTCCGCAGGGGGTGGCGGCAGTGGCAGCGGCAGTGGCGGCGGCAGCAGTGGCGGCGGTGGCGGTGGCGGCGGTGGTGGCGGTGGGGGTGCTGACCAACCCTGCGACATCCTGCAGCAGAGCCTCCAGGAGGCCAACATCACCGAGCAGACCCTCGAAGCCGAGGCGGAGCTGGACCTGGGCCCCTTCCAACTGCCCACGCTGCAGCCCGCAGATGGCGGGGCCGGCCAGGCGGGTGCCGCAGGGGCTGCTGCCGTGGCCTCGGGGCCCCAGGCCCTCTTCCCGGGGGGCACAGACCTGCTGGGACTACAGGGCTCGCCCACCGTGCTGACCCACCAGGCCCTGGTGCCGCCCCAGGATGTGGTCAACAAAGCCTTGAGCGTCCAGCCTTTCCTGCAGCCGGTGGGCCTGGGCAACGTGACCTTGCAGCCTATCCCGGGCCTCCAGGGCCTGCCCAATGGCAGCCCTGGGGGCGCCACGGCCGCCACCCTCGGCCTGGCACCCATCCAGGTAGTGGGCCAGCCAGTCATGGCGCTCAACCCGCCCACCTCCCAGCTGCTGGCCAAGCAGGTGCCCGTCAGCGGCTATCTGGCCTCAGCGGCCGGCCCCTCGGAACCTGTGACCTTGGCGTCGGCGGGTGTTTCGCCCCAGGGCGCCGGCCTGGTCATCCAGAAGAACCTCCCGGCCGCCGTGGCCACCACGCTCAACGGGAACTCGGTGTTCGGAGGAGCAGGAGCTGCCACTGCGGCCGCCACCGGGGCCCCCTCAGGGCAGCCGCTGGCTGTGGCCCCCAGTCTCGGCACGTCGCCGCTGGTCTCTGCGCCCAACGTGATCCTGCACCGCACACCCACGCCCATCCAGCCCAAGCCGGCCGGCGTGCTGCCCCCCAAGCTCTACCAGCTGACACCCAAGCCTTTCGCCCCCACGGGCGCCACACTCACCATCCAGGGCGAGGCGGGGGGCCTCCCACAGCAGCCCAAGGCCCCCCAGAACCTGACTTTCATGGCAGCCGGCAAAGCTGGCCAGAACGTGGTGCTCTCGGGCTTCCCGGCCCCCGCCCTGCAGGCGAACGTCTTCAAGCAGCCCCCCGCCACCACCACTGGGGCCGCCCCGCCACCGCCCCCTGGGTCCCTGAGCAAGCCCATGAGCGTCCACCTCCTGAATCAGGGCAGCAGCATCGTCATCCCCGCCCAGCACATGCTGCCTGGCCAGAACCAGTTCCTGCTGCCTGGCACCTCGGCCGTCCAGCTCCCCCAGTCACTCTCCGCCCTGCCGGCCAACGTGGGGGGGCAGATTCTGGCGGCCGCGGCCCCGCACACAGGGGGTCAGCTCATCGCCAACCCCATCCTCACCAACCAGAACTTGGCGGGACCGCTGAGCCTAGGCCCCGTGCTGGCCCCCCACTCGGGGGCCCACAGTGCCGCCCACATCCTCTCGGCCCCCATCCAGGTGGGCCAGCCGGCGCTCTTCCAGATGCCCGTGTCCCTGGCTGCGGGCAGCCTGCCCACGCAGAGCCAGCCGGCGCCCACTGGCCCCACTGCCACGACCGTTCTCCAGGGCGTCACTCTGCCCCCCAGCGCCGTGGCCATGCTCAACGCCCCCGACGGCCTGGTGCAGCCCGCCACCCCCGCCCCCGCCGGGGAGGCTGCGCCTGTCCTTGCCGTGCAGGCAGCCCCCCAGGCACCCCCTACGGTCAGCACCCCACTGCCTTTGGGCCTCCAGCAGCCGCAGGCACAGCAGCAGCCCCCCTCGCAGGCCCCCACGCCCCAGCCCGCCAACCCGCCTCAGGCTACCACCCCCCAGCCCAGCCCAGTCCTGGCATCCAGCCCGGAAAAGATCGTGCTGCCCCCGTCCGCCACTGCCACGGCCATCCTCACTCAGGACTCCCTGCAGATGTTCCTGCCCCAGGTACCCAGGCGGGGGGTGGGGGTGGGGGGCGTGACGGGAGCGCTGTGGGCATGGGGGGTGAGGGACAGAGGAAGGGCTAGTGAGAGCAGGCCTCTGCTGTGGAGAGGGGCCGAGGGCAGTGAGGTGGCTGGGGAGGTCTGTAGCCTGGGAGAGCATCTCAGAGATGGCACCCCTGCTCTGGGCACCAGTGTCCTCAAGGAGGCCCCAGGATGACAGGGACCTACTGACTGATAGAAAGATGGACATACAAGGCAGGGCCAACTGACAGATGAGGAGACTGGTGGACGAGGAGAGGGACCGACTGACACGATGGACAAGGAGAGGGACTGACTGACAGACGATGGACAGGGAGAGGGGCTGACTGACAGATGATGGACAGGGAGAGGGGCTGACTGACAGATGATGGACAGGGAGAGAGGGACAGACAAAGAACGCTACTGGTTGACAGACAGGGTTGGAGAGCGAGTGACTGGCTGATAGACAGACTGCCCTGCTGGAGTGCTGGGGCGAGATCTCAGGAACATGGGGCAGGATATGGACAGAGGAGGGAGGGCGGGAGGGGGAGGGGGAGCTAGAAGACGACTGACCTCCAGGGAGTCAGTGGAAGCAGCTGCCTGGGCTGGGCCTCTTGGTGCCTTCTCACTGTGCTCCCACCACCCACTTCTCTGGAGTGTCAGTGGGGGCGGGGCGGGAGTGGCTGCAGGTCCGCGTGGCAGCCTGGTGACCCTGTGTGGGCTGCCCATTTCAGGAGAGGAGCCAGCAGCCCCTCTCCACGGAGGGCCCCCACCTGTCCGTGCCCGCCTCGGTCATAGTCAGCGCCCCAGCTCCTGCCCAAGACCCAGCCCCGACCACCCCCGTCACCAAAGGAGCTGGCCTTGGCCCTCAGACCCCCGACGGCCAGGCCTCCCCGGCGCCAGCCCCCCAGGTAGATGAACCCCAGCAGCCTCTGTCCCTGCCCTCCCGCTCCCCCCCTCTGGCTGCCCTGCCTGCTGCTCTGTCTCGCTGGCTCTTCGCTTGTCAGATACTTCTTTGGGGCTCCACGGACCCCGAGACCAGGGCCGCGCGTGAAGCCCACATAGGACGCAGGAGATGGATGTACACAGCAGGACGTGGCTGACTTCTTAAAATTCTCATTTTCCTGTCTGGGTTGATAAAACGTTCCAATTGCTCCCATTTCAAAAGACACGGACCAGAAGCCCTTCCTGAACTTGGCCTCCTCTGTCCCTGCGTTTCCTTGCACGGGCAGCAAGATGCCTCTGGGTCCTCTTCCTTCTGTTTTTATAAAAACAGGAGCATGCTCCGAGCGCTCGTGTGAGCCCTGCTCTTATCATCTAAAGTTTTGTGTGGAGACGGTTGCTTCGTTCTTTTGTACGATGCGTGGGCTCCGGTGTGTGGGTCAGTCCTGTGGGCACTGCGGCCACCTCTGGTCCTCACCTGCTAGGAGCCAGGCTGCAGAGGGACAGCACAGCCATCACTGTGGGCAGAGTTCTCAGAAAGGACATTTCGGCCTCTAAGCATTGACAGGTATTGTCTCCGGGGAGTGTAATCCGTTTCTCCTTTATCTGTGCCTGCTTTCCCACGCCTCGGCAATATATTCAACTTGGCCAGTCTGGTAGGGGGAAATTGTATCTTATGGGGGTTTTGTTTAGTTTTGTTTTCAAAAGTTTTTTTCTGTATTTGCCTAGGAAGCAAAGGTTTTATTTTTTAATTTTTTATATATTTTTTGATTTCAGAGAGGAAGGGAAAGGGGAGAGATAGAAACATCAATGATGAGAGAGAATCATTGATTGGCTGCCTCCTGCAGGCCCCCTATTGGGGATCTAGCCCGCAATACAGGCATGTGCCCTTGACCGGAATTGAACCCAGGACCCCCAACTCCACAGGCTGATGCTCCATCCGCTGAGCCAAACCAGCCAGGGTTGCTTTGTTTTGTTTTATATGCTTTTATTGACTTCAGACAGGTTGGAAGAGGGAACGAGTAATAGAAACATCATTGATTGGGGATGGAGCCCACAACCCTGGCATGTGCCCTGACCAGGAGTCGAACTATAACCTCCTGCTTCATAGGTTGATGCTCAACCACTGAACCATGTTGGCCAGGCTGTATCTTGTTTGTTTTTTTAAAAAGCTCACCTGAGGATATTTTTTTCATTGGTTTTCAGAGTGCAAGAGAGGGAGGGAGGGAGGGGGAGAGAGAGAAAAAAAGAGAAGCATCAATGTGAGAGAGACCCATTGATTGGTTGCTTTCCACACTTGCCTTCCTAAACCAGGGCCAGGGAAACCTGCAACCCAGGTACATGCCCTGGGACTGTGAACTGACCCCACCACCCTTAGGTCTGCCGGCTGACACTAACCACTAAGCAACTGGCCAGGGCTGCATCTTGTTTTAACTTGTGTTTCTTAGTTTATTGTGAATGAGGCTGGGCAGGCTTTCATAGATTTAGAACTATTTGTGTTTTCCTTTCTATGGAATTGTCTATTCATACCCTTTGCCATTTGGGTTATTGTTCATTTTCTTGTTGGTTTGTAGAAACTCTTTACATATTAGGAAATTTAGCTTTTGTCTCTTATGGGTCGTAAGCACAGGAGAGGGTAGGAAGAGCCAGCCATCTTCTGCTCTGAAGGGGTAGATGTTGTCTCATTCAAAAGGGACCTGTGGATGGGGGGATTGTATCAGGAGGAAGAAAGAGGAGGGAATGGCATCAGCGAGGCCCAGGGTGGCAGTAAGCTGGGCTTTGGCCTCCAACAGCCAGGATTTCACTTGTGATCTCAGTGCCTTGTGACTTGAAGCAGCCGGTTTCTTCGTTCCCCAACAGCTGTTTGGGGAGAGACATTTAACAGGTGCCAAGCCTTGTGCTGGCCTTGGTACGTCCCTGGGACAGATGGACCTCGATGTCCTCATCTGGAAAAGGGGAATAATAGTGGCTTAGAGATCTATGGGTGCTTCTCACAGAGCGAGCGCTTGATGCACATTTGCTATTATTATTACAACCTTTGTCGTATGGGGTAGAGCAGGGTCCGGTCTAGAGGATCCATGGGGCTGTGGTGGCATCAGGTCATCTCTCCACAGGAAGGAAAAGCAGGTGGGAAGGATGGGGGAGGGGCCAGGGCGCCTGGCCTGTGAGAGACCCAAGTCGGCAGCTCTGTTCCTAGAAGGGTCACACGCAGACCAGCGCCTCCCCTCTGCGAGCCTCCCTCCGCAGCGTGCCTGGGGCTGGCGGAGTCCCTTCCTCCAGGCTGTGCGGGGAGCTGGGCCAGCATGTCTGTCCCACCACTTCAATGCGTTACCTGCTGTGCCCTGCCTGTCTAGGCTCCCTCCTCGGGTGCCGACATCCCAGTTCACCCAGAAGAGGCTCTTGGGATAAAGGGCTGTCCATTTTAAAACAGAGACATATAACCCTAGCTGGTTTGGCTCAGCGGATAGAGTGCCAGCCTGCAAACTGAAAGGTCCTGGGTTCAAATCTGGTCAAGGGAACATGCCTCTGTTGCAGGATCAATCCCCAGCCCTGGTCTGGGCCTGTTCAGGAGGCAACCAATTGATGTGTCTCTCTCATATTGATGTTTCTCTCTCTGGATGTCCCCCTCCCTTCCACTTTCTGAAAATCAATGGAAAAATATCTTTGGGTGGGGATTAACAAAAAACATCTTTTTTTTTTTTTTTTTCAAAAAAGAGACAGTATAAACTCCACAAGGGCAGGGTTTGTCTATTTCGTCTTGGCTGTATCCCCAGTGCCCAGCACAATGCCAGACAGCAGTGCCCCTCTTCGGTGGCATTCTATATAATAAAAAGCTAATATGCAAATTGTCCCCTCCACTGGGAGTTTGACCAGGGGGCAGGGCTGGCTGGCCAACTGTGCATGAATCAGGATGGACCGGCTGGACCTCATCTGTGCACGAATTTGTGCACCGGGCCTCTGGTTGGTTAAATAAGTGCACGGGGAGGGAGAGGGAGCCAGCAGCGAGAGCACTGCTCTTTGCTGAGTGCATGAGATCAAAGGGAGGGCTGTGGCCCAGGGCACCTCCCCGAGGTGTCTGTGGGGCTTCTCCCCCAGTGGCTTCATCAACCCTAGGTTCTTGGTTGCTTGCTCCCGCCAGGGCGAACTTGGCATCTGCACATGGACAGTTGAGATCTCTTGTGTGGTGGTTTAAAAAACTGATTATAAAAATGATTTCATGCTTATTTAGAAACCACACAAAAGAACAGAGAAGGAAAAGAAATCACCCGTAACCCCACTGGATGTGTGTGTGTGTTTATCCTCATTTGAGGAGATGTTCACTGATTTTTAGAAACAGAGAGAAACATCAATGAGTTGCCTGCCCTGACCAGGATATTGAACTTGCAACCTCTCTCTCTCTCTCTTTTTGGTGCAAGGGATGACGCTTCAACCAATTGAGACACTGGTAACATTTTTGAAGTTTTCTTTCAGACTTTTTTTCTTCTCATTCATTGGAAATGTTTTTATTTATTGATTTTTAGAGGGGGAAGGGAGAGAAACATCGATGTGTTGTTCCACTCATTTATGCATTCATGGGCTGATCCTTGTTGCATGTGCCCTGACGAGGGATTGAGTTCATAACCTTGGTGTATTGGGGACGATGCTCAAACCAACTGAGCTGCCTGGCCAGGGTGAAATGTTTTTCATTTTTTAAATTAGGTATTATTTCATATGATTCAACCATCAGAAAGCATTTTGTAAAGTATGGTGTTTGGGGGTGGGAGGGCGGGAAATGGGCCTGGCTGGTGCTGCTCATTGGCTGAACATGAACCTATGAACCAGGAGATCAGGGTTTGATTCCTGGTCAGGGCACATCGGGTTGCAGGCTCGATCCCCAGTGTGGGCGTGTGTGAGACAGCCCATCAATGATTCTCTCTCATCATTGGTGTTTCTATCTCTGTCTTCCTCTCCCTTTCTCTCTGAAATCAATAAAAATATTTTTTTAATATATTTTATTGATTTTTTACAGAGAAGAAGGGAGAGGGATAGAGAGTTAAAAACATCGATGAGAGAGAAACTTGGATCAGCTGCTTTCTGCACGCCCCCTATTGGGCATGTGCCTGCAACCAAGGTACATGCCCTTGACCTGAATCAAACCTGGGACCCCTCAGTCCGCAGGCCGACACTCTATCCACTGAGCCAAAGCGGCCAGGGCTAGGGCGTATATATTTTTTTAAAAAGTAAAGTACAGCAGAAAAGTGTCCTCCATGACTACATGCCTAGCCCACATTCCCTCCAGATAACCAGGGCAACTCACTTTTGTAAATACTGACAGTTCGTTGAGCACCGGTAGCCTAGAGCACATAAGAGTTCACATTATCTCCCATTTCTCTCTGCCCAGAAGCTAGCACATGACAGTGGGTCCTCTGTACCTGCAGGCCCTGCATCCACAAATTCAGTCAACTGTAGACAAAAGATATACAGGAGTTTCCAGAAAGTTGATCCTTACATGACACAGTGTAACAACTGTTTACATAGCATCTACATTGTAGTAGGCATTATAGGTAATGTAGAGATGATTTAAAGTATATGGGAGGAGGATGCTGAAACTGGGTTGGCTCAGTGGATAGAGCCTGTGGACTGAAAGGTCCCAGGTTCGATTCCGGTCATGGGTGTGTGCCTTGGTTGCAGGCACATTCCCAGTAGGGGGCGTGCAGGAGGCAGTTGGTCGGTGTTTCTCTCTCATTGATGTTTCTGACTCTCTATCCCTCTCCCTTCCTCTCTGTAAAAAATCAATAAAATATATTTTAAAAATAAAGTATACGGGAGGATATGCGTAGGTTATATACAAATTCTACAACATTTTATGTAAGGGACTTGAGCATCTGAGGGTTTGGGGGTGTGGGTTTGGGGGGGTGTGTGTTGGGTGGAGGGGAAGAGGGGACCTGAAATGAATCCCATTTCCCCAGTAAATGTTGTATTGATTCCCATTACCAGTGGTTGGCAAACTCATTAGTCAACAGAGCCAAATATCAACAGTACGATTGAAATTTTTTTTGAGAGCCAAATTTTTTAAACTTAAACTTCTTCTAATGCCACTTCTTCAAAAGGGACTCGCCCAAGCCGTGGTATTTTGTGGAAGAGCCACACTCAAGGGGCCAAAGAGCTGCAGTTTGCCAACCACAGCATTAGACCATGGCCAGGCTTTGGCGCTCCACAGACAAGTGTGTGGTCTGGTCACTTACCAGGAGCTGTGTGCTGGAACAAAGCGAATGTGCACTTACATTTCGGCAACTGCTGCCGAATGGCCTCCCTCCAGAGTGGTAGCGCGGCTGCCAGTATAGGCGCCCACGGGCGATGTGTGAGTGTCTGCAGGAGAGGTCTGGCTTTTTCCTAAGTGATAAGTGAAATGGTTCCATGGGGTGCTTTCGATGTGCACTCCTCTTATTACAGGTGGACTTGGACATCTCTTGAAATACTTAAGCCTTTTGTGTTTTCCTTCTTGTGCATTGTCGGGTCACATCCTTTGCCACCTTTTTCTCACTGGTTGCTACTCTTAGTGATTTCTAGAGGCTCTTTATATATGAGAGAAGTGAAGTTTGTGCTATGAATTGCAGATGTTTTCCCCAGTATATAATTGTTTTTTTACTTTGTTTGTGGTGGAGTGTGTGTGTGTGTGTGTGTGTGTGTGTGTGTATGTGCTCGCGCATTTTTAATGAGAACAGGATTTTTAAAAATATATAAATTTGGGTATTTTTAGATTTCAGTTTAAAATCATTTCCAATCTAGGCAAAGTTGCAGGAATGGTACAAAGAACACATGAGAGTCCTTTACTCTTTAACCAGATGCATTAGTTATGAATTGCTGTGTAACAAATGACCCCCAAACTTAGCCACTTAAAACAACCCACCTTCACCATCTCAGACTGTCTCTAAGCAGCAAGGATCTGGAAGTAGCCGCGGGAGGGTTCTGGCTTCCCACGCTCGGGACCTCGGTGTGAAGCGGGCCGAAGAATGGGCTCCCACACTGGTTTGCTCGTGTGGTGGCGGCTGCGGCCTCAGCTCCTCTCCGTGGGGCCTCCCTGAGGGGAGCTCATAACCACTGCTCCGCAGCTTCCACCAAAGCGACCAGTCCCCTGCATGGAAGCCACAGTCCTTTAGAACCTAGCCCGGAAAGTAGCCTGTGGTCACTGGGCCGGGACCAGCCCTGGCCCAGTGCCAGAGGAGAGAGGGCATGAGGCGGTGGGATCGCTGGAGGCCGGTCAGAAGCTGGCTGACACTGGACAAACCCATTATAAATACTTTGCTCCTCCCCCCTTTTTAAATACTTCCTTGGCGCTCTCAATAGCATTTTCTCTCGACTTGCAAGCATCAGGCTCCTTCTTCACCTTTCAGATTTTAGTCGAGTATGTCAGCCCTCAGAACAAGAACATTCTCTTTCTCGATCGTGGCGGACTACTCACATTCGGCAAGTTTAGCTCGGAGACAATACTGTGAGCTCATCCAGCTGTCGCCAACCTTTCGGACCTCAGGGACCGCCGGTTGGCGGCCGCTGATCTAATGCACTGCCCGTAACGCAGAGGGGCCAGTTGTCCAGCGTCGTGCGGCACGTTCTTCTCCTTTCACTCGGCGTTCTAGCGCGTCGTGCTGGCCACGTGTCTAGGAGGTGTGGAGGGGCTGCCTCTTACGACTCACCGAGCTCCATGCCTGATTTGGGCCATTTGGGTTGGTTTCCTTTTTTCTCTCACAAATGCTCCCACGGTGGACAGCCCTCATGACAGATGCCTAGTGGGGGACTGCCAGGTGAAAGGTCACCAGAGCAAACTGCTTCCAGGGGTTATCCAGACGACAGTCTCATCAGCCCCTTGTGAGAGCCAGGCCACCCCTCTGACCTCTCCACTGGTGGCAAGCCTCTGGTGGGGGGGCGGTGGGGAGGCGTGGAAGGAGCTGTTGATGAGTTGGATTTTGTTCGGATTGCCGGTTATCTAGGCTTGGAGGGGGTGCTGCGAGGGTCCAGAGCATTGGCGCCTTAAGGCAGGTCATGACTCTGAAGTCACGAGTCAGAACACATTGGGGGCTTGAAGGCCAGAGCCCCAGCTTTAGAGGAGGCAGTGCTGGGAGACCCCGAGTGAGTCCCCCGAGTCCGCGGCCAGCTCTGAAGTCCTGGGTGGGGGTAAGACAGGGCGTCTCTGGACCAGTCGTTTCCGCCCCTGGCTTCAGTGCCGCCCCGTGAATCGGTCCAACGTGGTCACAGCTCTCGGGGCCGTGGAAGGCCACAGGGTGGGCGTGGGAGCCAGCGTACGCCGGGTCAGGGAGCTGTCACCGGGTAAGGACTCGCAGTGCCGGTGCTGGGTACACAGGTGACGCAGCGGCCCCGAGATCGTGGTTCTTGGGGAGGTGACCCCTGGGGAGGAGCGTGCAGGGTGCAGGAAGGGTGGCTGTGTCCGTGTAGCAGAACCATACCGGATCTGGTGCAAGTCATACATGTGCACACCCCACACTCGTGTGCACACACATGCCCGTCCCTGCAGGCTCCTGTGGCCCAGGTGGGCCCTCAGCCCTGACAACAGGCCTTACCGTGGGCGCAGGAGTCACAGCCTGCCCCTCGGCTGCCCTCCTCAGTGCCCCGGGCCCCCCATCCCCGCCCTGTACACAGCGAAGGCATCCACACTGGCGTCTGTTTTCCCTGGTGAGCTAGGCAGTGGGCGGGTGGGCTGCTGAGACGCGCCTCCTTCCCCCTCGCTGCTTGTGCTCCGCTCCCTGCCTGCCTCCCGCTGGCAGCTGGTGTCCCTGCTGCTTCCTCTGCTGCTGCCCACCCTGCGGAGTGCCTTCCTCCGGGGAACTGGGAGGCGGGCATGTGGGGAGACCAGAGGGCACAGGTCTGGAGGGGATTGAGGGGGAAGGTGCAGGGGTGAGGGGCACAGGTGCAGGAGTGAAGGGGAGAGACCAGAGGGCAGGTGTGTGGAGGGGATAAGGGGGCAGGTGCAGGGGTGAG
>JAAGEH010000058.1:5291256-5380377 GCA_011751065.1 Lasiurus cinereus
TGGAGGGGATAAGGGGGCAGGTGCAGGGGTGAGGTAGGGAGGGGATGCGGGGGCACAGGTACAGGGGTGAAGGGGAAAGACTAGAGGGCAGAGTGTGGAGGGGATAGGGGGGCAGGTGCAGGGGTGAGGTAGGGAGGGGATGAGGGGCACAGGGAGGTGGGGAGGTGGGAAGGATAGCCGCTGTCATGGAGGAGGCATTCCAGGACAAGGGGTTGCTAAGAAGGGTGGTGTCGGGGGAGTGGCTGGGGTCTCCTGCGCGTGGGGCAGTGGGAGCCAAAGTTGGTTCTGACCCTGCCCCTTGCCTCTCCCTCCCTGTCCTGCCCAGATCCCAGCAGCGGCTCCACTGAAGGGGCCAGGCCCCTCCTCGTCCCCGTCACTACCTCACCAGGCCCCTCTGGGAGACAGCCCCCACCTGCCCTCCCCGCACCCCACCAGGCCCCCTTCCCGCCCCCCCTCCCGGCCCCACTCCCGGCCGCCCTCCCAGCCCCAGAGCTTGTCCCGCCCACCCTCAGAGCCCGCTCTGCACCCTTGTCCCCCACCACAGGCTCCCCCCACCCTGCCTGGCATCTTTGTCATACAGAACCAGCTGGGCATCCCCCCACCTGTCAGCACCCCTGCCCCCACGCCCCCAGGCCCACCCCAGCCCCCTCTGCATCCCCCCTCCCAGGCCCCTGAGGGGCCGCTGCCCCCAGCCCCCCACCTCCCACCTGCCTCCACCTCCTCCGTGGTGGCTTCATCCGAGACATCAACCAGACTGCCAGCCCCCACGCCCCCTGACTTCCAGCTCCAGTTCCCACCCGGCCAAGGGCCCCACAAGTCCCCCACACCCCCTCCAACCCTCCATCTGGTCCCTGAGCCCTCAGTCCCCGCCCCGCCGCCTCGGACCTTCCAGATGGTGACCGCCCCCTTCCAGGCGCTGCCCCAGCCGAAGGCTCTTCTGGAGAGATTTCACCAGGTAAAGAGGCAGGGACTGGCCTGCTGCACGCTCACACGCCCCTGGCCCTCCTCTGTAGTCTCACTGGAGCCCCTCCTCTCACCCCCAACCCTGGTGCCTGGCCACCCCATTTCTCGCGTGTGACCCCCACCCCTCAACCACCTCCTCAGGTGCCGTCCGGAATCCTTCTCCAGAGCAAGGCCGGGGCACCCCCCGCCGTCCCGCAGACCTCCGCCAGCCTGGGGCCCCTCGCCAGCCCCTCTGCCTCCGTGCTGGTCAGCGGGCAGGCCCCATCCGGGACCCCCGCCGCCCCCAGCCACCCTCCTGCCCCGGCACCCATGGCTACCGCAGGTAGGGGACAGGTTGCCCACGAAGGAGAGCTGGGGCCTGAGCTGGGGGGTGTGAACCGGAGGGGTCCCTCAGATCTCATGGGCAGGGAAGGCGGAGAAAGGGCTGGCGGGGCCACCGAGGCCAAAGGACTGGGCAGCAAGGTGCAGGCTTGGGGGTCACATGTAAGGAGGGGGCCTCTGTGCCAGTGACCTCTGAGCCCTGTTTGCCCCACCGGCCCCCAGGCCTCCCTCCTCTGCTTCCTGCCGAGAACAAAGCTTTTGCCAGCAACCTCCCGACCCTGAGTGTGGCCAAGGGCACTGCATCGGGGCCCGGGAAGCCCTCTGGGATGCAGGTAAAGGGCACGGAGTGAGGGCGGGGGCCCAAGCATGTCACCAGCGAACCGGGAAGGGCCAGCGGGGCAGGGAGGCTGGTGAGCGGGCGGATGAGACACGCAGCTGGTGGATGAGAGCAGGACAGTCTGGGCAGGGGCATGGCCTGATTGAGACCAGATGTGGTCCCTGGGGGTGTGGTCCCTGTGGGGGGAGCAGGGGAGAAGTTGAGAGGGAGGAGGAGGGACGTGAGACCCAGGTGGCAGCTCAGGACAGGTGGGTGAGAAACTTGAGAGAGGATCTGGAGAGACCTGAGGGGAGGGGGGTACAAAGGCAGGGACCACCTCTGGAAATGGGGGGGGGGAGGGGCAGGAAGACAAGGACACGGCTGTAGAAATGAGAGGGACGGTAGAGGGACCTGGCCGGAGAGACTTGGAGACAGCCACCACTGCCGTGCAGGAGGCCTGGACATGGCGGGGGCTGCAGGCCCGAGGCAGAGTGAGGACTGCAAACCAGAGGCCACGGGAGAGCAGGGAGGGAGAGGTCCGGAGTGTTCCTGGAGTTCAGACAGCAAGCAGGCGGAGGCCACTTGGGAGGGGGCAGCAGGGTCCCTGGCTGAGGGTGCCAGGGCTCGCGCCTGCGTGGCACCCTCTCCTCTCCATGCCCCCACCAGAGCCCAGCCCGGTCTTCCCTGGAGTGGAGGGTGAGGGGCAGGGCAGGACCCCTGGGAGAGATGGGCCTTGTCTTTGCCCCAGGCTGGGGAGTGGGGGTCAGGGTGCAGAGGGAGGGCAGGCTTCCCCATGGGACCCCCCTACTTGCCTTTCTGCCTGCAGTATGACAGCAAGTTGAGTGGCCTGAAGAAACCACCCCCACTTCAGCCCAGCAAAGAAGCCTGGTGAGTGGCAGCGTGCTCCCCACCCCGTGCCTCCCAGAGGCCCGCCCTGCAGAAGGGCCGGGCAGCCCTGGTGCAGAGTTCCGCGCCACCTCCTCTCAGCCCCGTGGTTTCCAGGGCGGGTTCCCTCACAGACCCCGTCTCCCCCTCTGAAAATGGGGTGGTGTAGTCAGGAGAATAGGCTGATGGGTGAGGATTCGATACAACTGCTATAAGCATTCATGTGGCATCGCTGTGCTGCCAGCATTAAGAGGGAGGCACTGGTGTGCCCTGAGCACCTCGGACAGGGCGGGTGGGCAGTGGAGGGGTGGTGGGTAGATGGATGTTGGGGTGGGTTTTGGGGTGGAAGCTTGCCTGCGCACTCTCCCTGTCTTCTGTCCTCCTTCCACTAAGAGTGTTAGTCAGGTGTTCGCTCCTGTCCCATCCTGTGCTGGGTTCTGGAAACAAGACAGACAAATCCTGCCCCATGGTGTGTGGGCACCAGCGTGCTGGTGGGGGAGACCATCACACGATAGACATAACTTGAGAGAAGAGGATTTTGCCGACTCAGCCTCCTGCACTCCTGAGGTTGCGGTTGGGCTCTGGCAGTGTGGGGGCATGCTGTCCGCTGGTGGCGGGAGACGGCGTAGCATGGGGGATGCGGTTCAGGCTCCACTGCCAACTCCCAGCTCTGCCTCTTTCTTCCTCACTGTATGTTTTGAGTGGAGGCACTTCCCCTTTTTGGGCCTCAGTTTTCTCATCTGTGAAATGGAGATAAAAAGAGCATCTACTGCTGAAACCGGTTTGGCTCAGGGGCTAGAGCGTCAGCCTGCGGACTGAAAGGTCCGGGGTTTGATTCTGGTGAAGGGCACGTACCTTGGTTGCAGGCACATCCCCAATGGGGATTGTGCAGGAGATGGCTGATCGATGTTTCTCTCTCATCGATGGATGTTTCTGACTCTCTGTCCCTCTCCCTTCCTCTCTGTAAAAAGTCAATAAAATATAAGACTCAGGGAGACAGATCAGGACAGTCCGCACCTGTGTCCTAAGTGTCCTCTTGCGCCTGCTGTTCCCCGCCTCTGGGCTAGGGTCCTGCTTTCTCCTGGCCTCACCACCAGCTCTGCACATGTGGTCTCTCCCCCCCACCCCAGCTTCCTGGAGCATTTGCACAAACATCAGGGCTCCGTCCTGCACCCGGACTACAAGACAGCCTTCCCTTCCTTCGAGGACGCCTTGCACCGCCTCCTGCCCTACCACGTCTACCAGGGCGTCCTCCCCTCCCCCAGTGACTACCACCGAGGTGAGGGGTGGCAGGCACACTTTGCAGAGGGGTGGCAGGCACGCTTTCCTGTCAGTCCTCCCCAACATCTGGGCCCCTGGGCCTCTGCTCTTTCTTGCAGTGGACGAGGAGTTCGAGACGGTCTCCACACAGCTGCTGAAACGCACCCAGGCCATGCTCAACAAGTACCGCCTCCTGCTCCTGGAGGAGTCCCGGGTAAGGTGGCCTCACCTTTCATGCTGGGACCCTACCCTTCCCTCACGGAGAGAGGCAGGGAGGGAGGGAGGCTGGCTGTTAGGTCACAGCCCTGTCACTTGCATTCCCTCCCTGGGTCCTGGCTTCTTCACTTGGCCACCTTCTCTCTCTTCAGAGGGTGAGCCCTTCAGCGGAGATGGTGATGATCGACAGGATGTTCATTCAGGAGGAGAAGACCACCCTCGCCTTGGACAAGCAGCTGGCCAAGGAGAAGCCTGGTGAGGGGTGTGGGGGAGGGCGAGGTGTGCCGACTCCTTCTCGCACCCTAATTAGACTGGGGCGGGGAGGGGGGGGCGGGGCGCGGCCTCACCTCACTTGGCCGCTAGGTGGCGCTGTAGCCCCACCTTCCCGCGGGGCTCAGCTGGTCTCCCTGGGAACTGAGTGCCTATTCACCCTTGGCCTGGCTTGAGGGACCATGCATCCCAGGGATAGAAAAGCAGGGGAGCATAGCCAGCCTGGGGAGAAGCAAGCAAGGTACCCCGGTTGCAAAATGTAAGGTGGCATCCAGTCTCGGGTTCCGCGAGCCTCCCCACGCACACTGTGCTGGGCTGTGGGATTGCTGGGAGGGGGCCCGCAGCGGGTAGTAGTTGATCAGTGCACACGCCCCCTCAGCGCGTCTGCGCGGGCGCCAGGCACTCCCTCACCGGGGGTTTCCTTGGCCCCCTCGTTCTACAGATGAGTACGTGTCTTCCTCGCGCTCTCTCGGCCTCCCTGTCGCAGTCCCTTCGGAGGGACATCGGGTTCCCAGCCACTGCCCCCCACCGCCCTCAGCGACTGGGGCGCCCGCCCAGCCCCCCCTGCACCTGCCCACCAAGCTGGTGATCCGACATGGCGGGGGCTCGCCCTCCGTGACCTGGGCCCGCGCGTCCTCCTCCCTGTCCGCCTCGTCCTCCGCGTCCTCCGCCGCCTCCTCCCTGGACGCGGACGAGGACGGCCCCATGCCCTCGCGCAACCGGCCCCCCATAAAGACTTACGAGGCCCGAAGCCGCATCGGCCTCAAGCTCAAGATCAAGCAGGAGGCGGGGCTCAGCAAGGTCGTCCACAACACGGCCCTGGATCCGGTGCACCAGCCCCCGCCGCCTGCCCCCGCCCCCCTCAAGGCGGCCGACCCCCCGCCCCGGCCCCCGCCTCCGCCCCCGCCCTCGGGCCAGATGAACGGCACCGTGGACCACCCGCCCCCGGCCACGGGCCCCAAGCCGCCGGCCCAGGCCCCGCACTGCCCCCGCCTGCCCCTGCGGAAGACATACCGCGAGAACGTGGAGGCCCTGGGCGGCGAGGGGCCCGGGGCGGGCAGGGCCCGGGGCAGCGGTCCGGCGGCCACCAAGGTGGACGAGGCCACCAGCGGCCTGATCCGCGACCTGGCCGCCGTGGAGGACGAGCTGTACCAGCGCATGCGCAAGGCAGCGCCGCCCGAGGCCGCGGCCAGCGCGGGGCAGGGCGGCGGCAGCAGGGACCCCGGCTGGGAGGCACCCCCGCTGCCCCCCACGAAGCGGCGCAAGTCGGAGTCCCCCGACGTGGACCAGGCCAGCTTCTCCAGCGACAGCCCGCAGGACGACACGCTCACCGAGCACCTGCAGAGCGCCATCGACAGCATCCTGAACCTGCAGCAGGCGCCGGGCCGGACTCCCGCACCCCTGTACCCCCACGCCCCGCCGGCGGCTGTCCCGCCCGCCGCCCGCTCTCCCCTGCACAGGCCGGACGCCTACCCGCCCTCCAGTCACAACGGGGGCCTCGGCGCCAGGACGTTGAACAGATAACACCGGGCTGGGCGCCCCTCCCTCCCCTCGTCCCTGCGGACACCCGGCAGCTGGGAATCTGACCTCAGTCTCCTGGGGGCACGAGCCGGGGGTCCCCTGAGTTTCTCTTGCCTAAGTTATTTGAGTCACAAAAGCCTCTCTCCCCACCACCCGCTTCGGTTGGGTCGTTGGGTGGGGTTGTGGATTTATGGGGAGGGAGGGGCTGTACATGTAAAATGTCCCCCAAAGAAGGGTAAGCCTGGTGTTACTTCCCGTTTCTCCCCACCCCGCTGCACTCCAGCCCCGCGTCCCGGGACGTGCGTGTGTCTGCCAGGGACGGGGCACTCATTGCTCCCACTGCTCACGCGTGTCTGGGACCGGGCTTGGCTGTGGCTTTACCCATCCACGCCTGGAGAGCGCTCAGCTGGGAGGGAGGATCCTGGGGCCGCTCTCAGCCTTGCAACACTGCCCCCCGCAGGCCGACACAGGAAACGCAGGGAATGGGCGGCGAGAGCCCGCCGCGCAGGATCCCCCGTGGGGCACCTGCCACTTCCCTGTGTGCGCGCCCGGCTCCTTGTCCTGTGTCCCTGTGTGCGCTCACTCGAGTGAGCGAGAGAGAGATTGCTGGTCCTCCTGTGCCTCCACTGAAATCCGAGCACCTCCAGCACAGGCAACCGGGCTCCCCCTCCCCCTCCCAACCAGTCTTCCTTCTGTTCTTCCTGCCGCCAGCCGCCCGCGCCAGAGTTTGAAATCTCGGAGACAAAACTAGTACTGTAAGATAAATTTTTGTACTGTATTTATTGTGTATAACGATTTTTTTAATGGAGAATTCTGTACATTTAGAACTCTTGTAAATTAAAAACCAATCTTTTTTTTTTTTTAAACTACCGACGCCCCTCAGCCCTTTGCTTTTGTGTCTTTGGGGTTGGAGTCTGGAGGTTGGGGTGAGACCTGGGTAGAGAGTGGGGAGGGGACGGATGTATTTGTTGAGCACCTACTGGGTGCCAGGCCCTGTTCCGGACACAGGGGTGCAGCATGAACCAGGCACACAGGAATTCTGCCCTGATGGTAGGAGATGGGAAGCTGGTTGGGGACAGACTTAGTGAAGGAGGAAGACTGAACAGCTCAACCAAACGCGTGTTTTTTCTTTTAATTTTAATTTTAAAAATATATATTTCAGAGAGAAATGGAAAGGGAGAGTGGAAACCTCAATGATGAGAGAGAGTCATTGATCGGCTGCTGCCTGCATGCCCACACTGGGGACCGAGCCCGCAACCTGGGCATGTGTCCTGACTGGGAATTGAACCGTGACCTCCTGGTTCATAGGTTGACACTTAACGCCTGAGCCACGCTGGCTGGGCCAGGCAGTTTTGTTGTTGTTTTTAAAGAATACTTTGTTGATTTTTAGAGACAAGAAGAGTGGTCAGAACATTGAACGGCTGCCTCCTCATGTCCCCTATGAGGGTCAAGCCTGTAACCAGCATGTGCCCTGGCTGGGAATCAACCGGCAACTCCTGATGCACAGATAACGCCCAACCCACTGAGCTACACGGGCCAGGTCAGGACCAGGTGATTTCTTTTTTTCTAAATATATTTTTATTGATTTCATAGAGGAAGGGAGAGGGAGAAACAGACAGAAACATCAATGATGAGAGAGAATCATTGATCAGCCGCTTCCTGCACGCCCCCCACTGGGGATCAAGCCCACAACCTGGGCATGTGCCTTTGGAATGGAACCCGGGACCCTTCAGTCCACAGGCCGTTGCTCTATCCACTGAGCAAAACGACTAGGGCAGATTTTTTATTTTTAATTCCCATCTCCCCACCCCCTGTCCTTTGGTAACCATCAGCTTGTTCTCTATGTTCATTGATCTGTTTCTGTTCTGCTCTGTTTATTCATTTATTTTGTTTTCTCCGAGATCCTGATTCACGTTAATGTTCTGTGGTCTCCTGAACCATGAAATTAACGAATACGTCAAGCCTCTGGTCACAACCTTTTTGCCAGACATCAGTGTCACCTTGTTTAATGTGTGTTTCTGTTTAAAGACAATTTACTAATCTATATTGTTGATTCATTAACACGGAGCTCACGGCCAACAGCACTCCAACTCACACCCGGAGATGCCCATCCAATCCGTATTTCTCCGCGAGGCACGGCTCAGCCTTTCTGAGGAACACCAGCAGGGGCGTGGGGTGAGAGCAAGGTCAGAGGGAACAGCGCGCGGCTGTGGTGTAGGACGCGGGGATCCAGGAAGAACTCGGTCCTCCTCTGAGCGAGGCCGGAGCCTCAGCGCAATTCTGAGCGGAGAGCTGGGGGCTAACAGGGTTCCCCGGCGCCCTCTGGTGGACGCATGC
The DNA here is from genome assembly GCA_011751065.1 of Lasiurus cinereus. Classification (NCBI taxonomy): domain Eukaryota; kingdom Metazoa; phylum Chordata; class Mammalia; order Chiroptera; family Vespertilionidae; genus Lasiurus; species Lasiurus cinereus. The sequence continues at coordinate 5,299,346 of JAAGEH010000058.1, forward strand.
GGAACAGACGCGAGGGAGGCGTCCGCCCAGCCGGGTCCCTGCGGGGGCACAGGTGGCTGAGGCTGTGGCTGAGGCTGAGGCTGGACTGTAGTTCTCTGCAAGCCCCTGAGGGGTGTTTGTGGTGGGAAAGCTGATCCATGGGGACTCCTGGGGTGACCCCGCCCTGCTGGGCGGTACACCTACTTCCCCCACGTGCAGAATAAAGGGCTGAAGGAGAGCGGCAGTTTCCTCACGCTCCAGGATGACCCCACCTGGTCACGCAAAAAAGTTTGCCAGTGATTTCCACGGGCTCCAGGCTGCGCGCACCCTAAGCAGAGGAACACGATTAACATGCGCGGAGCACCCCCGTGCGCGGCTCCGAGCGCTTCACCTGTATCTTACTTTGTCCTCGTGGGCGAGTCCATATCCCCACAACGTGAGGTGAGGAAACAGGCCCGAGGGAGGCAGAAAGTGGCGGGCTGCGCTCCATGCCGGGCTGGGGGCCACCATCTTCACCTCTGGGAACCAGCGGTGGCGGGAGGGAGAGCGAAGGCGGCAATAGAGAGACTCCCCCGCCCCCATAGCTCCCTCGACCCTTACCCCCACCCCTGGGGAGGGGCCCAAGCTGATCTCCATTCCTTAAAGTGAGCCTTGGGGACCAAAGTGTCAGACGAGTTCCCAGCCTGCTGGGTGTCCGTGGGGCCCCACTGTCCGCCACCTGGGAAAAGGCCTCAGAGTTTACCTCGGGACCCAAGTAACCAGGGCCCGGGGCATGATTGGAGCCCAAGACTAAAGAGTCCACAATTCACTAACTCTGAGGCTCACTGGCTGCTTTCTCCATTTTTTTAAAACTATATATATATATATATATATATATTTTTAATTATTGATTTCAGAGTGAAGGGAGAGGGAGAGAGAAATAGAAACCTCAGTGATGAGAGCGAATCATCCATCGGCTGCCTCCTGCACGCCCCCCATTGGGGATCAAGCCTGCAACCCCCGCATGTGCCCTGTCTGGGAATCCAACGGTGACCTCCTGGTTCATAGGTTGATGCTCAACCACTGAGCCACGCCAGCCAGGCTCCAAATTTTAAAAATTGTGATCAAATATACGTAACATAAAATTTACTGCCCTCGCTGGTTTGGCTCAGTGGATAGAGGGTCAGCCGGAGGCCTGAAAGGTCTCGGGTTTGATTCCTATCAAGGTCACGTGCTGCAGGGGGCGGCTGATCAATGATTCTCATCACTGATGTTTCTACCTTTCTCTCCCTCTCCCTCTCTGAAATCAATATATATATATATTTTTTTTAAATGTACCATTTTCGCCATGTTTGGGTAAGCAGCTCAGTGGCATCCAGTACACTCACACTGTGTAACCATGGCCACCCTCCACCCTCGGAACTTGTTCCATCTTGCAAACTGCAAAGCCTGTCCCGGGAAACACGGCCGCCCTCCCTCCCAGCCACCTCTGTCTGTGTGAGTGCCACTGCTCTCAGCCCCCACACGCCTGAAGCCACACAGTGTTGGGTCTTTGGGGCTGGCTATTGCACTTGGCCCAGTGTCTCCAAGGACCATCCATGCTGTAGAATGTGCCAGAATTTCTCCATCCAGTTTTAACAGATGGGGAAAGAGGGAGGGGGCTCCAGAGACTGTGAGGGCATCCGGGAAGCTGTAGGCACCTGGGGCAGGTCTTTGAGATCCCCTGGTGGAGGGAGCAGGCAGGGAGCCCCCAGGAGTTGGGGGAGGAGGGACAGGCAAGGAGGCCTGGGGGAGGGAGCAGGCAGGGAGCACAGGAGACAGTAGCCCCTTATTAAGGCTCCAAGAATGTTTGATGAAGCAGGGCTTTCACTCCAGGGACCCGTCCCAGAATAATGTCTTTCCATGTTTGTTGTTGTTAATCCTCATCCAAGGACAGTTTTCCTATTGATTTTTAGAGAGAGTGGAAGGGAGGGAAGAGGAGTAGTGGGGGAGAGAAAGAGAGAGAGAGACATGACTGGCTGCCTCCCACACTTGCCCTGGAATTGAACCTGCAACCTAGGTTCAACTTGCCTCTAGTTATTTGGTGCAAGGGCCGATGCTCTAACCACTGAGCCGCACCAGCCAGGGCTAGAGTAATGTCTTTAAATGTGTGAAATAACACCCACGGGATTACAAGAGAAGCAATTCCACTGAAATACAGTTACCAGTTTATTAAGAAACCTACGACTGTGACATGCTAAGAGGGCCCTATGAATTACAGGTTACATAGAGCGAGCTGTGGGCTGGATGGCGATGAGGAAACACTCACCTAGAATCCTTGAGGCAACCGAGAAGCGCTGGAAATCGGGCTTCCTCCCGGGCCGTGGCCCAGGGCCGCCGCGGCTGCCGGCTTTGTGGCTCACACTGAACCTCAGCGTTGCGTCCAGAGGTGGCTGTTTCCTAGCCCGTGTTCTCAGACTCTTCTGGGTTTCACCTGAGGATAGAGGAGGAAACGGAGGCTGGGAAGTCTCCAGGTAGAAATGACAGCAGAACCAATCAACTCCTTGGACCAGAGAGACTCCCTTTCTTATATCTCACCTTCCCCACCTGAGAAATCGATTACTACTAATAATAAATATAAGAACAGGACTGCGCCTCCTGGGGAAAAGGAGATGGGCCATGACAAGCTTTCCAAATAGACCTGGGCCCTGGCTGACCAGTTCAGTAGGTTAGATGCCATCCTATACGCCAAGGTTGTGGGTTCGATCCCTGGTCAGGGCACATACAAGAAGCAACCACCAATGAATGCACAAATAAGTGGAACAACAAATCAATGTTTCTCTTCCTCCCTCTAAAAATCCTATATAATAAAGAAGTAATATGTAAATTAACCCTCACACCCTCACAAGATGGCTACATACAACCAGGCTGGCAGGGGGGTTAGTGAGGGATGACCAAATGACTCAACAGTAGGCTGTGTGGGGTGGGGGGTGGGGGGAAGGGAAGGGGCATGAAGGGCGACCAGGCCAGCAGGGAGGGGGCAGTTAGGGGTGACCAGGCCAGCAAGGGTGGGGCAGTTAGGGGCAATCAGGCCAGCTGGGGCAGGGCAGTTAGGAGTGATCCAGCAGGTAGGTAAGCAATTAGGAGCCAGTGGTCCAGGGTTGTGAGTGGGATGTCCAACTGCTGGTTTAGGGGATTGGGCCTAAACCAGCAGTCGGACATCCCCCAAGGGGTCCCAAATTGGAGAGGGTATAGGCTGGGCTGAGGGGTCCCCCCCCCAGGCACAAATTTTGTGCACCAAGCCTCTAGTCAATAATAAAACTAAGAGAAAGGAATAGGGCCTGCCTCTTAGTGGTAATATTGTTAGTTACTGCTAAGTTCCACTTATCACATATATGGCCATTACTGCATTTAGCTAATTAGGTATTTCCTGTGAGTCTGCTGTGTGCCAGGCACTGTTCTAGGTGCTGGGGCAACAAGAGTGAACACAACAGATCCAAATCCCTGCCCTCAGGGAAATGGCTTTCTTGTGGATTGGGAGATTAAAAATAACTAACATAGCCCTAGCCAGTAGAGCATTAGGCTTCAGACTGAAGGGTCTGATCAAGGACATGTGCAAAAGGTAACCAATCAATGTTTCTCTCTCTGTGTGTCTCCCTCTCCCTTCCACTCTCTCTAAAAATTAATGGAGAAACATCCACAGGTGAGGATTAACAACAACAAAAAACATTAAAAATAAAAATCCATTTTAGAAAAGAAATAAGTCCTAACCGGTTTGGCTCAGCGGACTGAAGGAGGGCTTCAAGGTTAGATTCCAGGCAGGGGCCTGTGCCTTGGCTGCAGGTTTGATCCCCCAATAGGGGGCGTGAAGGAGGCACTGATGGATGTTTCTCTCTCATCGGTGTTCCTCTCTACCCCTCTCTCTTCTCCCTGTAAAAATCAATAAAATACTTTTTTTTCTTTTTTTTAGAAAAGAAGTAAAATAAGTAATAGACATATTCTGGTCCATGTTGGTAAGAGCTAAGAAGGAACAGGAGGTGGGGACTGGGGAGGGCTGGGGACAGGCAGGGCCAGCAGGGCAGAGGTCCTGTGAAGGAAGACAGAGGAGGAACTGGCTCAAGGCGGCAGGCCCCGCCCTGCGGTTGCCCAGCAAGAGGCAGCAGGGCCGGGCTTTGACCGGGGCCGTGCGCTCTGAGGTCCCCCCACCCCTGCTCCTGCTGGGGGAAAACCGGAGCTGGGGACCGGCATCAGGAGAGCGAGGTTTTCTGAGCTCCTGCCACGGAGCTCAGCCCTGAACCATTGCTCTGGGTTTTCTGAATCCACTTCTCCGAACTCAGTTGTCTCATCTGTAAAATGGGGCTAGTCATCCCTACTTCTCAGGGATATTCTGAGAAGTCAAAGAGCTTAGAGCGAGCGGTGTTCGCCCGTAGGAAACGCATCATAAATGTAAGGGATTTACTCAACAAATACTTACTGAGCCCTCCCTTCTGTGGCACTGGTTAGGCTGGGACACAGTGGGAGACAGTCCACTTAAGGGGAGAAACAGGTAGAGAGGTGAACAGATAAGAGAGGTGAAGAGGTAGAGAGAGGGGTGAACAGCTAGAGAAAGAGGTGAACAGGTAGAGAGAGGGGTGAACAGGTAGAGAGAGAGGTGAACAGGTAGACAGGTGAACAGGTAGAGAGAGGGGTGACAGGTAGAGAGGTGAACAGGTAGAGAGGGGTGAACAGGTAGAGAGGGGTGAACAGGTAGACAGGTGAACAGGTAGAGAGGGGTGAACAGGCAGACAGGTGAACAGATAGACAGGTGAACAGGTAGACAGGTGAACAGGTAGAGAAAGGGGTGACAGGTAGAGAGGTGAACAGGTAGAGAGAGGGGTGGACAGGTAGAGAGTGGTGAACAGGTAGACAGGTGAACAGGTAGAGAGGGGTGAACAGGCAGACAGGTGAACAGGTAGACAGGTGAACAGGTAGAGAGAGTGGTGAACAGGCAGACAGGTGAACAGGTAGAGAGTGGTGAACAGGCAGACAGGTGAACAGGTAGAGAGGGGTGAACAGGCAGACAGGTGAACAGGTAGAGAGAGTGGTGAACAGGTAAACAGTTGAACAGGTAGAGAGAGTGGTGAACAGGCAGACAGGTGAACAGGTAGAGAGAGTGGTGAACAGTCAGACAGGTGAACAGGTAGAGAGAGTGGTGAACAGGCAGACAGGTGAACAGGTAGAGAGAGTGGTGAACAGGCAGACAAGTGAACAGGTAGAGAGAGGGGTGGACAGGTAGAGAGTGGTGAACAGGTAGACAGGTGAATAGGTAGAGAGAGTGGTGAACAGGCAGACAGGTGAACAGGTAGACAGGTGAACAGGTAGAGAGAGTGGTGAACAGGCAGACAGGTGAACAGGTAGAGAGGGGTGAACAGGCAGACAGGTGAACAGGTAGAGAGGGGTGAACAGGCAGACAGGTGAACAGGCAGACAGGTGAACAGGTAGAAAGGGGGTGAACAGGCAGACAGGTGAACAGGTAGAAAGGGGTGAACAGGCAGACAGGTGAACAGGTAGAGAGGTGAACAGGCAGACAGGTGAACAGGTAAACAGGTGAACAGGTAGAAAGGGGTGAACAGGCAGACAGGTGAACAGGTAGAGAGGTGAACAGGCAGACAGGTGAACAGGTAAACAGGTGAACAGGTAAAGAGAGGTGGACAGAGAGAGGCAGCCAGTGCCAAAGCCCTTGGGTGGGAGGGCTGGTGTGTGGGAGGGACAGCCAGGAGGCCAGAGGGACAGGGTGGGAGGGGTGGGCAGAGGGATGGCGGGTTGGGGGGACCTTGTGGGCACCGTTTGGGCTTTCGCTTTGAGTGTGAGGAGTCAGGGAGAGGAGTGAGCAGGAGTTTCCCGAACTCAAGGCTTTTTTAATTTTTATTTTTTCAATCCTCACACGAGGGTATGTTTTTATTGATTTTAGAGGGGAAAGGGCAAAGGGAGAAAGAGAGAGGAAGAGAGAAGCGGGGAGAGAGAGAGAGGAGGAGGAGGAAAGAGAAAGAGAGAGAGGCGGATGTGAGAACATTTATCCGTGGCCTCCGATGCGCGGGGCCGGGGCTGAACCCGCAGCTTGGGCCGCGCCCTGACCCGGTTCCTCAGCCTTTGGGCTCCCAGGGCCGCTCCAAGCACGAGCACCGGCCAGGGCCGCTTAAGCCTTTCATCACCCCCTGCCGCTGCTGTTGTGATTGTTCTTCTTATTCCGCGGGAGGAGGTGGCCACCCCAGCCGTGTGGGTCCGAGGGTGAGCGTGGCCTGCGAGCCGGGAGGCCACACCCCGTGGGGGGCGTGCAGGAGGCAGCCACGCCATGATTCCCCCTCATCGCGACGCTTCTCCCCCTCGCGCCCTCTCCGTCCTCTCCGAGACCAACAGAGACGTCTGCTTCTAAAAGGGTGGCTGGGTCAGGGCGTGGCCCGCAGCCCGCGGTGGAGGTAGAATTTGAACCCGCATTTGCACGGGAAGGAAGCCCCAGCTCCCACCCGCCTCGCGAGGGCGCTCTCCCGCTCCCACCAGGGGGCGCCAGAGGCCGGGCGCCGGGTGGGGGGGGGGGCGCCTGGTCCCGCCCCGCCCCTCCCTTCCCTCGCCCTGGCAGCAGGCCCCACCCGGCTCAGACGGCTCCAGACGGGACCGCGAGCACAGGCCGCTCCGCGGGCGCCTCCGATCCCCGCGGGACCCCCGCCCAGCCAGCCCGGCCGCCTGCGCGCCTTCGGTGAGTGGCCCCCGACCGCGGCGGTCACCTCCCAGCCTCCCGACACCCAGCCCCGAGCCCGCCCTGGCTCCCGAGGACCCCCTCAGCCCCCGCCCGCAGAGCGCACGGTCTCCCGCGTCCCCAGGCCCTCCTGAAACCGGCCCCTTGCACGCCCCCGCCCCTCTAGCTGTACCAATGCCCCCCAACCCTGCGTGCCACCCCGTCTTGCCGGTCTCTCTCCCCTCCTCCCCCCCATCTCCATCTGCACCAGTTGCTCCCAATTCCCCTCCCTCCTCTCAGCGGAGGAGATCCCGCCTCTGGGTCTCCCTCTGCGCCCTCATCTTCTTGGTCCTCCCTGGTCCTCCTCCCACCCAAAAGTGCCTCTCCCGCCTCACCAACTCCATCGCCCTTCCAGCCACCCAAGCACCCTTCAGCCACGTCCCCCGCCTTCACCCTACCTAGGACACCACCCCAGCCCCCTCCCTGGACCCAGCTCCTGCCTCTTCTTTACCTCCCCTCCCTGATTCCTTTAAAAATAGTTGTTATGACTTTATGGGTTTTTAAACATATTTGATTTGCAATTATTTTTTAAATATGTGTTGCTTCTCAGAGAGAAGAAGGGAGAGGGAGGGAGGGAGAGAGAGAGAAACGTCGATGAGAGAGAAACATCGATTGGTTGCCTCCTGCACACATCCCACTGGGGATCAAGCTTGGACGGGATTTGAATCCGCAACCTCACGGTGCATGGGTTGATGCTCAATCAACGCAGCCATGCCGGCTGGGCTGATCTGCAATTATTTTTGATGCCCCAGCTGTCCAATCTTTAGCCAGTGGGAGTCCCTTCAGGCCGGGGCCTGTGTCCCCGTGACATGCCCCATCCGAAACTGAGCACTTCCCCACCATCTGATCTAGGCTCGCTTCTTGCCCTACTCTGGCCCCAGGATCAGCTGTGTCTCTAAGGAGCCCTGGTTTCTTCTGGTGGGAAGTGATATTTAGAGGCTCCGCTATGACGAACAGCTGGTGGTGTGAAAAGATCAATAAAATCAGAGGCATCTACTCAGGCTGATCAAGGAGAGGGGAGGAAGCAGATCACAAATGCCTGAGATTCAGAATGAAAGAAGAGACATCACTACAGATCCTACAGAGAGTGAGGGGCTGGAGGGGAAATAGAGAATGCAATCTGGGAGTGTGTGGGGGGGGGTCGTTGCCACTGGGTTGGTAATTATCTCTCTCCCCAATTTTTTAGACCAAAGATGAGAGTGCAGGCTCTGAGGTCAGGCTCCCTTGAAGTCCCAGCTTGAGCACTTTCTGGCTTACTCGGCCAGTTACTGCTACCGTCCTAAGCCTCCCTTTCCTGGTCAGAAAAGTGAGGATGATAACAGGCGACCTGACAGAGGTGTTCTGAGGGTGAGAGCAGAGCAGCGTCTGGCAGGCGGTGGTCAGACATGTTGAGTTAGTCTTCTGAACGCCCAAGGCCCCTCATGACCTGGGCACACCTGGGCAGTGGCTCAGCCTATCTCTCATCCTCCTCCTCGTGCCGTGTCCAGCCACCCAGTTCACGCATGTCACAGCTTCAGGTCTCTTCACACAGCATCCTCTCTGCCTAGATGCTCTGCAGGGAGCAGCTCAAAAATCAACCCAGCCTGGGGACTGAAAGGTCCCAGGTTCGATTCCAGTCAAGGGCATGTACCTTGGTTGTGGGCACATTCCCAGTAAGGGGTGTGCAGGATGCAGCTGATCAATGTTTCTCTCTCATCATTGTTTCTGACTCTTTATCCCTCTCCCTTCCTCTCTGTAAAAAATCAATAAAACATATATTTTAAGCAATCAGCCCAGCCAGAGCTGGCAGTTCCGTGGCCGGTTTGTCAGGTCCCCCTCTGGGGCCCACACGTTCACTGCCTGGCATTTCCCCAGCATCACTCCTCACGGGGAGCTCTGAGGAAGGGGAGGGAGGGAGTGGTTTCTGGCCAGTTTCTGGGCCCATCATTCCTGACACATGGAGGGATTTCAGTGTCCTTGTGTGAGGTGATGGGAGGAGAGAAGGGAGAAGAAAAGGGCCAAGGAATATATTTCTTCTGAGGGCCTCTGGACCCTTCCCTTGTCCATTCCTTGGTCTCCCACTCCAGGCCCCCTTCTCTGTCATTTCCCGTTAGAATGCAACAAGAACCTTCATTCTCCTTCAGCCGTAACCTGCCGCCATGCATCGTCCATGGTCACGGCTCTTCCCACTGCCCATCCCACCATCCTCCTCTTCCTTCTCCTCCTCCACCAGGCAGTCCTCCATCAACCCCCTCTCCTTCTCCCACAGGCAGCTCTCCCCTGCGCGTCTCCCTCAGCCGGAGCCCAGTGGGTAGTGCTCAGTGGGAAGTGCCCAGTGGGGAGTGTGCAGCCACCATGTTCAGCTGGTTGAAGCGTGGCGGGGCGCGGGGCCAGCGGCCCGAGGCCATCTGCACGGTGACCTCGGCGCTCAAGGAGCTGTACCGCAACAAGCTGCTGCCCCTGGAGGAGCACTACCGCTTTGGCGACTTCCACTCGCCGGCGCTGGAGGACGCCGACTTCGACAGCAAGCCCATGGTGCTGGTGGCCGGCCAGTACAGCACGGGCAAGACCAGCTTCATCCAGTACCTGCTGGAGCAGGAAGTGCCCGGCTCCCGCGTGGGGCCTGAGCCCACCACTGACTGCTTCGTGGCTGTCATGCACGGCGAGACCGAGGGCATCGTGCCAGGCAATGCCCTCATCGTGGACCCGGAGAAGCCCTTCCGCAAACTCAACCCCTTCGGAAACACCTTTCTCAACAGGTGTGCCCGGGGGGGGGGGGCCCTCTCCCTGTCCCAGGGCCCCTTTTCTGTTCCTTCCCCGCCTGTGTTTCTCCCCTTTTCAGCCCCAGTTCCTTGCTCTCTTCCTGGACCTTCCCAGTCTGGGCCTCTGCTCTTCACCAGGGGAGCCAGCCTGCCCAGCTGGGTTGCCTTGGGCAAGTGACTTGACCTCTCTGTGTCTCCCTTACCCTTATCTGGGAAATGGGGATCACTGCAGGCCCCATACCACAGGATTGTTGGAATTACAATACAGGAAAGTGCTGAGAACAGCCCGGCACCAAGTACATGCTCAGTAAACATGAGCTCTGATTTTTTATGGCTTTTATTTTCTGTCCACCTTCCTCTTCGCTTTAAGTCTTCCTCTCCCTGAACCTGACTTAAGCTCTGTGCAACCTGGCCTCCCCTCTTTTGTATCCTCTCCTCTGTCACTCCCGGAGTTGACCCCTGCCCTTCCTTCCACCCAGGTTCATGTGTGCCCACCTTCCCAACCAGGTCCTGGAGAGCATTAGTATCATCGACACCCCAGGCATCCTGTCGGGTGCCAAGCAGAGAGTGAGCCGGGGTGAGTGAGGCTGGTCCCCGGGTCTGAGGGAGGAGGGGCTGGAGGCTTGGACTCCTGGGTCTGAGGGAGGAGGGGCTGGGGGCCTGGACTCCTGGGTCTGAGGGAGGAGGGGCTGGGAGTTTGGACTTCTGGGTCTGAGGGAGGAGGGGCTGGGGGCCTGGACTCCTGGGTGTGAGGGAGGAGGGGCTGGGGGCCTGGACTCCTGGGTGTGAGGGAGGAGTGGCTGGGGGCCTGGACTCCTGGGTCTGAGGGAGGAGAGCGCTGACTAAGGGGACTCCCAGGTCCGAAGGAGGAGGGCGGTCCCTGTTAGGACCTGCCCCGTGTCAGCTGCGGAATGGAAGGGAACTGGTGGAGAGAGGCTGTGAGTCTCCCCGTTGGCACACGTTGCCGGTGGGGGAGGCGGTGGGTGAACACGTGTGAACAGGCCGCAGCTGCACGTCTGGGCCCGAAGGATTAAGAGGGAGAGATCAAGAGAGAGAGGCAGGGAGAGATACACCACGTCAGAGACAGAGACGTTCAGAGAGCGAGGCAGGGAGGCAGGCACGAGGCCCAGAGGGGAGGCCGAGCCGGCCTGGGAGCTCCTGGCTGGGCTGGGCCGCAGATGGGGCTGGGAAGGGGCTGGGAGGGAGCCTGGGCGGGGGCCAAGGGTGGCCAGGAATTTATAAACAGCTGTGCAGGGGGGGCGGCGGGGGCGAATTCCAGCGGGCCTCCAGAGCCCGCCCCGCCGCTGCCCGGAGCGTTCCGCACCCCTGCCCATGTCCCCCGCCCCGAGCCCGGAGGCCAGGAATTGGGGCAAAGGAGGCTGCAGTGTGGGCCAGAGGGGACCGGGAGGCTGGGCGCGGGGCGGGGCGGGGCGAGGGCGCGGAGGGTTAGGCGGTCCTGGCGGCGGCCCAGCGGACGCGCTCCCGGGGGAGAAGGCAGGGGCAGCTGCGGGAGCGATCTGGGGACGCGCCGCCAGCCCGGGGGGGGGGGGGGGGAGAGGGAGGAGGGGCGGGGTCCCTGGGAGAATGGAACGTAGCGGGGCCCAAAGGCCGTGGGAGCGGGGGGCCGAGAAGCAGGGTCTCTTCCCTGGCAGGGAGGGGGGGTCTGCCGGTGCCTGGCGGACACTGTGCCTCCGGAGGACTGGGGGGCTGTGGGGCCTGTGTGGTGGTTCTCTGCGCAGCGTGAGCTTGTGTGCAAGAGAGGGGGCGTGAGGCTGTGCCTCTGGGAGACTGCGAGATTGTGTCTGGGAGGTTGCGGGGCTGTGTGTGCATCGTGGGTGTGAAGTGCTTCTCTGCGCGTGCGTGGCTGTGGGGCCACGGATAGCTGTGTAGGTCCCAGGTTGTGGGTAAGAGTGTGTCTGGGCGTCTGCCGCTTGTAGTGTGTGGCCGGTGTGTGCTGGGTGGGCGCCTGTGTGTGAGCACCGGCGGAGTGCGTGGCTGCCCATGTGTGTAATGTCTGTGTGTGAGTGTGTGTGTGTGTGTGTGATTGCAGCATAATGGAGCTCTGGCAGGATTCAAATCCAGACTCTGCTATTTCTAAACTGTGGGACCCTGGGCGAACTACTTAACCTCCCTGTGCCTCAGTTTCCTCATCTGTAAAATGGGAATAATAATAATAGTGTCAGCCTCATAGGAGCACTGAGGGTTACAATTAAATGTCAGAAGGTGCAGCGTGCCTGGCCGGTGTGGCCTGGTTGGTTGAGCGCATGCAGGTTGTATTCCCTGGTCAGGGCACATACTGGGGTTCAGGTTTGATCCCCAGTTGGGGTGCATACCGGAGGCAACTAATCAATGTTTCTCTCTTACATCAGCGTTTCTGTCTCTCTCCCTCTTCCCTTCCCCTCTCTCTGAAATCAATACAAACATGTTTTAAAAACACTGTGCAGAGCACAGACAGCAGCATGTGGCACACAGTAGGGCCAAGGAAGTGCTAATGTGATGTTTTTCCTCGGTGAGTGCGCAGGACCAGCCTGCCTCTGCCACGTCTCCCATTCCCACGCTGACTCAATCTCCCTCCGCCTTCCCTCCTGCATGAGGCACTCTTTCCAAATCCGGGCTGTGTGTGTGTGTGTGTTTGTGTAGAAACGGGAGGGAGGCGGCCCAGCTGCCGTCCCTCTGGTGACCGGCCCTTCCTCCCCCCAAACAATGTCCCCCACCCGTCCCTCCAGGCCCCAGCTGCCACCAGGAACTGGCTTCCTCCTTGGGAGGTGGCCGGCACCAGCTCCCCAGCTGGGCGTGGAGGCCGGTGGAGACCCCTGCTCTGGGGCCTCCTATCCGGTGTGTTTGAGGAAACCCCTTAATCTCTCTGTGCCTCCATGTTCTCATCTGGAAAGTGGGGGGCACAAAAGTGTGGGTCTTCATGGGGTTGTTTGGAGGTTCAGTGAATTATCCAGCAGAGCATGAAGTGATGCTCCCTGTACTGCCTCACCCCAGGGGGCCCCTCCAAAGCCCCTCCTCTGAGAGGCTCTCCCGGACTCCCAGGCCGGCTCAGGCCTCCCCTCGGGGCTCCCCCCACCCCAGCCTGACCGCTGGGGGGACAGGTCTGTGTCCCAGTGGACTGTGAGCCCGGTCAGGGTGGGACTGGGCTGCCTGAGCAAGCCGTGTCCCTGCACAGAGTGGGCGTGCTGCCAGACTCACCCCCTGCACTCAGCGCTGCTGTGGTTTTGTTTGTTTGTTCGTTTTACTGGTTTCAGAGAGGAAGGTGGAGGAAGCAAGACAGAAACATCAGTGAGGAGAGAGAATCATTGATCGGCTGCCTCCTGCACGCCTCCCACTGGAGATGGAGCCCACAACCTGGGCATGTGCTCTCGACTGGAATCCAACCCAGAACCCTTCAGTCCGCAGGCAGATGCTCTATCCACTGAGCCAAACCAGCTAGGCAACACTACAGTATATTTTAACAACCTGTACATCCGAACCAAGGCATACCACTAGCATCCACTGAATGAATGAATGAGGCATGAATGAATGAATGAATGAATGAAAAAGGGAAGGGCTGATTGCCCCTGTAGCTACATGGCTTGAGGGGCTGGGGCCAGAGTGATAGGACTGCGTGAAGCAGGGGCAGTGGGATACTCTGAGGTCCTTGGCCACTCCACATAGACAGCGATTCTGATCGTCAACTCAAAGGGCTGGACGCCCCCGATGCTGGAACGGGGCTGACCTTTGCCCGCGCCCGCCCCCCAGGCTATGACTTCCCGGCGGTGCTGCGCTGGTTCGCTGAGCGCGTGGACCTCATCATCCTGCTGTTCGACGCGCACAAGCTGGAGATCTCTGACGAGTTCTCCGAGGCCATCGGCGCCCTGCGCGGCCACGAGGACAAGATCCGCGTGGTGCTCAACAAGGCCGACATGGTGGAGACGCAGCAGCTGATGCGCGTGTACGGTGCGCTCATGTGGGCGCTGGGCAAGGTGGTGGGCACACCCGAGGTGCTGCGCGTCTACATCGGCTCCTTCTGGTCCCAGCCGCTCCTGGTGCCCGACAACCGGCGCCTCTTCGAGTTGGAGGAGCAGGACCTGTTCCGGGACATCCAGGGCCTCCCGCGCCATGCAGCGCTGCGCAAGCTCAACGACCTGGTGAAGAGGGCCCGGCTGGTGCGGGTGAGCGGGCCTGGGTCCGGGCGGGGGCGGCGGGCAGGGGCCTCTCAGCTTTTCCTCTGACCCCCTTCTTGGCTGCTGGTCGTGGACAGACCAGCTCTCGGAGTAGTGAGCTGTCCGATCTAAGAGAGTCCCCAGGCTGGGCCTTCTGGCGCACAGGGGACTGGCGGGAGCAGGATTTCGTGGAGAATTGTTCCTCCACCATTGCATTCCTGTCTGTCTCTTTCCCTGTCTCCCTCTCTTCTCTGTCCTGTTATTCCTGCATTTACCACCTGAAACCAGTCAGATGGTACCGTGTCCGCCCAGAACTCTCGTCTCAGCAAACAACAAGCCCTCCCTGTCGTCCACAGCGACTCCTTTCACCCAACACCCACCCTGCTTTTCCTCTGTCATCTTCCACTCCCTTCCCTATTCATTGCATGTCACACCGGCCTCCTCAGCCTCCCTCAGGGCCTTTGCACATGCTGTTTCCTCTTCCTTCCCATCATCCATTGCATGTCACACTGGCCTCCTCACCTCTACCTCAGGGCCTTTGCACATGCTGTTTCCTCTTCCTTGAGACCTCCCCCTACTCACCCCTCTCTCACCTGGTACACCAGGCTCACTTGTCACCTACCTCCATCTCGTCTTTACTCAAGCATCACTTCTCAAGAAGGCTTCCCTGCCTACTCTCCCTTTTTAAGAAAATAATGCCCTCCTCATCCCTCTCCCCTGTGCAAGTCCTGCTTTATCCCTGTTGCAGTTTTCTTCATAGGGTCATACTACCGGATCCTAAGTTCCCCATGCAGTGGGTTTTGGTAGTTACTGCTGTCGCCACCACTCACATTTAAGTGCCACAGAAGCACGGATCTTTCTCCAAAATGGCTTCCTGCTGCACCACCAGTGCCTGGAACAGAGCTGGTGCTCAGTACATATTTACTTAATGAATGATGCTGGACAAACACAATTAACAGAAGCTCTTCTGTGCCTGGCCCTGTGCCGGGTGGTGCAGGCAGTCCCATCCCCAGACTGTGCAGACTCAGCATGGTCAGGGCTGGGACTGAGGAGCCCAGGGAACCCAGGAAGGCTTCTTGGAGGAGGAGGCACCTGAGCTGCAAACTGGAGGGTTGAGGATGAGGAGGGGAAGGGGATCTAGACAGTGGGAGCAGCTGGCACCTGGCTGGAGACGAGAACATGGCAAGCTCAGGGATGCGGGACAAGTCCGTTGAACCCGGTGCAGGCAGAACTGACTCTGAGGCTGGGAGGCGTGGGAGTCAGCACCCAGGGCTTAGCCAGGAATGTGTGCTTTGTCCCAAGACCTTGGGTAGCCATGGAGGGTGCAGTCTAAGGGAAGGACAGTGTCAACTAGCTGCCTTCGGTAGGGTGGATTCCGGGCGGTGAGACCTGGGCTCAGGCCAGGGAGGAGGCTGGGTGCCGAGGAGCTAGGAGGAGCCTGGATCAGGACGGGGCTATGCGGGGGGGGGGGGGGGGGGCCCGGAGAGCACTGGTTTCAGGGCAGTTTTGGAGGCCAAATGGAACATTCGTGGGGGCGGCTGCCAGGATGGAGGTGGGGCAGGAAGCCGAGCAAGCAGGGAGGCCCGGGAGGTGAAGGAGCCAGAGGTTTAAGGAGCAGCTTGGAGGGGGTGAGTCAGAACCTCCACCCCCACCCCAGGAATCCTCTTTGGGAGGGAGGGGCACGGTGTGAACTGGAACCTCAGAACCCACCTTTCTTCCCTGCTCTGCCCAGGCTCTGGACTGTCTCCGTCTCTGTCTATATCCTTATTTCTACCTCTTTCTCAGCTGCTCTCTTGATCTTTCTCTTCCTCTCTCCTTCCCTCATTCTTTCTCCCTTTGTCTCTCTGCATCTCTCGTTCATTCTCTTCCCCTCTTCCCTCCTCTCTTTCTTTTTATTTATTCTTTTATTGATTTCAGAGAGGAAAGAAGAGGGAGAGAGACGTAGAAATATCAATGATGAGAGAGAAAATCGATTGGCTGCCTCCCACACACCCCACAGTGGGGATCAAGCCAGCAACCTGGGCATGTGCCCTGACCGGAATCGAACTGTAACCTCCTGGTTCATAGATTGACACAACCACTGAGCCACGCTGGCCTGGCTCTCTCTTTCTTATTATCGCTCTCTCCTTTGGTCTCTCCTCTTTTTCCCTCATCCTATCTATCTATCTATCTACCTAGCATCTATCTACTATCTATCTATCTATATATCTTCTATCTATCATCTATCTACCATCTACCTAGCATCTATTTACTATCTATCTATCTATCTATCTATCTATCTATCTATCTATCATTATCTGCTCCCTTCTCTGTCTTCCTCCCGGTTTCAGTCTCCCTGGGGCTCGCCCTCACCCCTCATGGATCCCAGGCCCCAGGCCCCTCCAGGGAGGCAGAGCAGCAGGAGCTGGAGCCCAGGACCGAGGGACAGGGTCGGGCCGGACACCTGGAGCCTCGCCGGACAGGAGGCGGCTCCGGAAACCGGGACAAACCCCGGAGTCCGGGACCCGCACCCTGGCCCACCCCGCCCTCCCACCTTATCTCTTCCTGGCACCTTCCCCCGCTTCCTCTCTGGAAAAGCCATCAGCGTCCCACCACCTCCCCGCTTCTGGGTCCCCCAGGAGCCGCCCCTGGGCCCTGCCCCTTCGCCCTATTGGCCCTCCACGCAGGCCACGCCCACACCGAGCCACACCCCTTCCCTGATTGGCCCCTCTCACCTAGGACACCTCCTGCAGATCCATTCATCCATCCGTGGCTCCCCAGTGCTGCTCCAGGCCCAGGGTCACTGTGACCGAGCCCCACCCTGCCCCACATCACCTGCTCCCGCCCCACGGGTGATTCTGCCGCAGCCACTCCCACATCTAACATGCTGTCGCCTGCCCGCTAACTCAGTCAGGGAGAGCTTCTTCCTGGTACACCGAGGGTGTGGGTGCCATCTCCCGTCAGGACACAGACGAGCATCAGCCAATGAATGCACGAATCGTTCTCTCTAAACAGCAAATCCTTCTCTCTCCCTTCCTTTCTCTCTCTAAAATCAACCAATCAAATCAAATAGAATGCTCTCGTCCTGGCCGGTGTGGTTCAGTGGACCAAAGGGTCCCGGGTTCAATTTCAGTCAAGGGGACATACCATGGTCGCAGGCTCCTCCCCGGCTAGGGCCTTATCTATCTACTAACCAATCAATGTGTTTCTCTCACATCAATGTTTCTCTCTGTCTTTCCTTCTCTCTAAAAATCAACGGGAAAATATCCTCAGGTGCGGATTAAAAAAAATTTTCCCCCAAGAGTTCAAAGCCCTTCTGGACTCTTTGGCAGCACCCCCTCTTCAGGGTAGGGTGCGGATGAGTCCTTGGCTCTGCCCTTCCGCCGAGGGGGGAGCTGTGCTGTGACACTTGAGGCCAAGGTCGTGGGAGGGTCTGAGTGTGGAGAGGCCCTGGACTTTCATTCTGCGCCGGACGGACGTAAGGAGCAGCGGCTGCCTGTTACTGCAAGGCCCTTCGCTGTCCGCACCCTGGGGGACGCGCGGGAGCAAGCCAGAGAGTCTTTCCTTGTAGCATTACTTTTAATGGGGAGCGGATGTGAGTGAATCTGTAATATCGCCTGTGAGAAGGATTTTGAAGGAAAATGAGGCGGAGGGGAGAGAGACAGGTGAGGGACTGTTTAAGGGGTGTTAGGGAAGGGCTCCCGGAGTGATGTTTGAGCAGGGACCTGAAGGAGGGGAAGGGGAGCTGAGTAGAGATCTGGGGGGACCATACCAGGTAGAGGGAACAGCAAGCACAAAGACCCCGAGGAAGGAACCTGCTTGAACAGGAGCCGAGGGTGGCCAGAGGACCGGGGGTAGGGGTGGGGGGTGAGGGTGCAGAACCAGGCAGACTCAACTCACCAGAACTGTTAGCATTCTAAACATATGATTCATTTAATAAGTGTTTTTAAGCCAGCAGTGGAGACCAGCTCATGGTAAAGCATTCACGTTTATCAAACACACTCCCTTCTCCGCCTGCCCCCCCTGCCCCCCCTTCTCGGGGCTCCGCCCGCCCCAGGATTGGTGTGTGTGCCTCTTCCTAGATGCATTGTTTTCACATAAGCACATACATGTCATTCTTTGGCTTCCTATTGAAAATAGGACGTAGTGTGCTCAGTATTCTGCCCTCCTTGTTTGCTTTTTGATAACGTACGAGGCCGTGGCTTGGCGATCCCCCCGCGCATCGCTTGGTGCTCCAAGTATTTCTGGAGTGTTTGTGTGAATGTTGTGCCAGCGAGGAGGACAGAGGCCAGGCAAGGCCCCGGCCCGCCTGGAGTCTGATGGAAAGGGACAGAACAAGCAGACCAACAGATCAGTAACGTTCTAATGAAATGTGATAGGTGTGAACAAAACGAGAAAGGCGAAGACAGAAAAGAACTGGATGGTGGTGGCAGGGCACCTGCTCACCAGAAAATGGCCTGTGTGTGTGTGTGTGGGGGGGGTGGCCACAAAAGGAAGCTAGGGAGCCAGCTGGGGGAGCCCAGGCAGAGAGTGCCATGTGCAAAGGCCCTGGAGTGAGGGATGAGCAGCATCTGTCTGCTAAAGCCAGGAAGGCAGGCGAAACTGGAGCAGCGACCAGGGGGAGATACTGTTGGGTGAGGTGGCAGGAGCCGAGTCAGGGAGAGCAATGCTCCCCAAGCCTCCATTCTCAGGACCCCGACATACCCTTAGAAGTTACTAGCACCCAGAGAGGGTGTCTGCACGCAGACTGTGTCTGTGCCGATCGATCGTGTTAGGATTCAAAACGGAGACAATGTTTAACGTTTATCATGGGATATTAACGAATCGGTAATGAATGGTTACATAATTATGAAGTAGTCATTTATTAGAAATGTCATCAGGTTATTGGTAATGTTAATTTATATGACTAAATATCAATAATTAATATTCTACAATCATTTAAAGTAACAATGCACATCAGGCAACCTAAGTAATACGTTTCATGAAAATTAATTATTTTCGAAACAAAGAAAGTCAGGGAGGACAGGGTGCCTGTCCTACGTTTTTAAAAATATATATTTTTATTTATTTCAGAGAGGAAAGGGAGAGGGAAGGAGAGAAAGAGAGAGAGAGAGAGACGCTCATAGATCGGCTGCCTCCTACATGCCCTGAACTGGGGACCAAGCCCACAACTGTTCCCTTAACTAGAATTGAACCAGGGACCCTTCAGTCCACAGGCTAATGCTCTATCCACTGAGCCAAACCGGCAAGGGCACCTGTCCACATTTTGCAAATCTCTTTGCTGTCTGGCTTCCCCTATTTTGTAGCCTTAAAAAGAACACACACACACACACACAAAAAAAAAAAAAAACCCTCCACTGTCTACTCAGGAGGAAATGAAAAGTAAAAACAGAAAAAAGCGTCTTGTTATTATTATTCAAACACAGTCTCCCCTTGGTTCCGCCTCCGAGGCCTCCCATCTTACCCAGCGCCTCTTCCAGGCTGGTACCGTGTGGCCAGTCATGTCTCCCAGGCAACAAGCCAGTGAGAGAACGTGACTACCAGCAGGACATTCATTGTATTGTGGGTATTTTCGTGGGTTTTTGGCTGTTGTTGCTGCTCATTATTAGATTTTCCCTTTTTACTGTACATTTCCTTTCCTTTCTGTTACATGCTCATTTACATGTCATGTCCTTTTCATTTTTGAAGTGTTCATTTATCCATTAACCAGGACATCAGACATGTACTGTGGATAAGAATGGTTGAGACAGGGACTCATTTGGGGTCTGGAACTAATTCAATGTACATTGTTTCTAATGGGAAGAACTACTCGGCTTTCAAACCGCCTTCTGGAACGAATTAACTTTGAGAGCTGAGGTTCCACTGTACTTTTGATTGGCTGAACCCCTAAAGGGTCTCGAGACCCCCTAGGATTCCCCAGACCACACTTTGAAAATTGCTGCTGTAGGGCCTTGTAGGAATTTTGAACTTGGATGGAAAGCAAATTGAGCCTTTGAAGCAGCATCACGTGGTCTGGTGTTTGTTCCTTAAAAAAATGGCCATGCCCGAATGTCTGGTGGTGAGCATCTACCTATGAATTTGGAGGTCCAGGTTCAATTCCCAGTCAGGGCACATGCCTGGGGTGCAGGCTCGATTCCCAGTAGGGGGCATGCAAGAGACAAGGGATCAATGATTCTCTCTCATCATTGATGTTTCTATCTCTCCCTTCCTCTCTGAAATCAATAAAAGTATATTAAAAACAAACAAACAAAAACCCCCAAAACTTCCCACTGCTGCTTTGTGGAGAAGGGTTTGTAGGGACAAGAGAAGCCAAGAGGCCAAGGGGTGATTGGTGTGTCTCCCCAGGCAAGAGAGGGTGACAGCAGGCGGCAAGGAAAGGACTCCTTGGGGTTGGAGGAGGCCAGGGAGGCGAAAGAAGATTGAAATCAAGGCTGATTTCCAACTTCTGGCCTCCGCTGGGGAGGGGTAGGTGGGGGTGCCATTTGTTCCCCAAGATGGGCACAGCTGAGGGGGACACAGCTCTGGGGGCTGGGCCCAAATTCCACAGAGGGCGCCCTAAGACAGAGCGTCCCCAGGAATGCTGACTGGCCTCAGCCCTGGGCCGGAGGGGCAGGGAGAGGCGGGGCTGTGTGTGGGTCTAGTGCTGAGGGTGCTTCAGCCTGGGAAGGCCCAGGTTTCCCCCAGAGAGGCAGGGCCCTTCTACCTGTGACGGCAATGGCACAGCAGCTTGGTCACAGTTTGAAATGCAAAGATTTCAGGCCCCGCCCTGTACCTAGTGTATCAGCAAGGCCAAGCAAGAGGCCTGGGAACCTTTTTAAAAAAAGATTTTTAGAGAGAGAGGAAAGGAGAGAGGGAGAGGGAGAGAGAAACATCGATTGGCTGCCCAGGCATGCATCTTGATGGGAAATCGAACTGGCAACCTTTGGGTACATGGGAGGACACCCATCCCACTGAGCCCGCCGGCCTGGGCAGCGGCGATGAGCCACTGGGTGGCCTGAGGCAGGCTCAGGAGGCGCTCTGCTCCCCAGGTTCACGCGTACATCATCAGCTACCTGAAGAAGGAGATGCCCTCCGTGTTTGGGAAGGATAACAAGAAGAAGCAGCTGATCCTGAAGCTGCCCGTCATCTTTGCTAAGATTCAGCTGGAGCACCACATCTCGCCGGGCGACTTTCCGGACTGCCAGAAGATGCAGGTGGGCTGCCGCTGGAGGGAGGCTGGGGGCGGGCGGGAGTGGGCAGGCTTCTGTGGGCTGCGGGATGGGGCCTGGACAACCGGAGGGCCGAGTGGCAGGTTCTGGATGTCCCTCCTGCGAATGGTTCTGTGGGAGCATGGTTTGATGAGGTAGGAAAAGAGAGTGAAGAAGAAAACCCCAAATAATATGGCTAAATTAGGATAGAAGTTAATCTCTCTCCTTCATAAATAAAAGTCCTGGAAGATGATTTAGGGCTGGTCTGTGACTCACAGAGCCGGGACCCAAGCTCTTTCTTAGTTCCCCTTCATGCCTGGCCTCCAGCCCCAAGAACCCCCCATGGCACAAAAGGGCTGTGGAGACTCCAGCCCTTGCATCTGCATTCCAGCTAGCAAGGAATGGGGAGGAGAAGGGAGGGGAGTGGAGGGGGAAAGCTAACGGGACAGGCTCTCTTCATAAAACAGTGCTGTCCCATGTACGTTCCACGCTGATGAAAGTGCTTTCTGCTGCCACCTCCAAAATGGCAACCACTAGCCACATTAGAACTGACATTTTAGGTTTTATTTCATTTTAACTCACCTCTAAACAATCACATGTGGCTACTGCAGTGAACAGGGGAGAGTCTACGAACGTTGCACTTGTAACTCATGCTAACATCCAGCCGGTCAGAACTTGGTCATGGCCTTGGCCAACCGCAAGGGAAGCTGGGAAGTGGGGTCTTTCCTCCACGTGGCCAGGAACCGCCTAACATCCAGGGTTCCAAGCGCTGATCTGAGCGGCTACTCACATACCCAGGCCCTGGACTGCCTGGTGCTGGGAAGGCCGTGGGTCCAGATAGATGAAGAGGAGGTGGCAGGTCAGGAGTGACCGAATGAACGTGGAGACAGAGTCCAGCTCAGGCCTGGAGGCGGGGTGGCCTTGGCCAGTCTGAGCCTTTCCGAGGGCTGACAGGCACAGCCTGTGACCGTTGGGTCTGAGACATCTCCAGCCCTAGACGGAGGAATCCTGGTGGAGCGGCCCTGACTCGCTCCGTGAACTGGGCAGGTGGCTTCGTTTCCTGACCGCACTGCCTACCTGCTGCCGCGGGCACCGAGTGCTGCTGCCTCAGATCCTCGCACAGGGCTGGCACGGGTGTGCGCCTCAGCACTACTGACACCCGGGCCGGGACTCTGTCACAGGGCAGTTAGTGGCATCCTGGCCTCTACTCCCCAGTAGTAGTGCCTCCCCCCACCCCAGCTGTGATAATCAAAAATATCTCTAGAGCGTGCCAACTGCGAACCGCTCGGCTAAGCAGCAGCTGCTAATATTTTTACAGTATTTATTTCACTCCTCACCCGAGGCTATGTGTATTGATTTGAGATGAGAGAGAGAGCACTGAAGTCGGAAACATCGATTGGCTGCCTCCCATATGTGTCCCAACTGGGGATCGAACCGCAGCCTGTTTTGGTGCACCGACGACGTTCCGAGTTACCGGCTGGGGCTGCACCCTTAATATGACGTTGACATTTTCACCCGAAACGAATTAATTTAGCTTTTCCACCTCCGCCCCCGAAATGAGGGCAGTGCTGGTTACCCACCCGTTTTACAAAGGTGGAAACTGAGGCCCAAAGAGGTGCATCCCTTGCCCAGGGACACACAGCCCCTAGGTGGCAGTGCTGGGTGGGCGCCCCGCAGCCTGGCTTGGAGTCCTGCCCCCGCTTCACCATCACACACCCATCACTTTTATTTTGGGGGGCGGGGGGATATTTTTATTGATTTCAGAGGCAGGGAGAGGGAGAGAGAGAAATATCAGTGATGAGAATCATTGATCAGCTGCCTCCTGCACGCCCCCCACTGGGGATCAAGCCTGCAGCCCAGGCCCGTGCCCTGATCAGGAATTGAACCTCCACCTCCTGGTTCATAGGCCTCAGATCCAGCCCCAAGGGCTCCAGCGAAAGACTTCTCGGGGTTGGGAGTCCCCAGGGTCTCGTAACGATCCCAAAGCGAACTCCCACCGAGAGGCAGGAATTGCATTCTTTAACTTGCATCATGGTGGGGTGCTGGCCAGGCAGCTGGGGTGTCAAGGGGGCTGGCAGGGCTGAGAGCCAACTCTTGAGTGCTCTGGAGCTGATGTCAAAATGTTGAAATCTCCCTCCGCCAGCTGCCAGGCTGCTGCCTGCGGCGCCCGGCGCCAGAGGTCCCACCTCCCCTCCTGTCCGGGGATTCCAGGGCCTGCCCGCCCAGGGGCGGCGCCGGGACCCTGTGCTCTTCTGAGTGGCGGGTACCAAGCGGGTGTCCAACATGTCTCACCGCTGGGTCAAGGGCTGCTGCCCGGGTTGCTCAAGCGCCCCGGTGCCACCAAGGGGCCGGGGGGCCATGAGCCGGGGCCCCTGACTCCCGGCGCCCTCTCCCCTCCCCCACAGGAGCTGCTGATGGCTCACGACTTCACCAAGTTCCACTCCTTGAAGCCGAAGCTGCTGGAGACTCTGGACGAGCTGCTGACTCACGACATCGCCAAGCTCATGCCTCTGCTGCGGCAGGAGGAGCTGGAGAGCACCGAGGTGGGCGTGCAGGGCGGCGCCTTTGAGGGCACCCACATGGGCCCGTTCGTGGAGCGGGGGCCCGACGAGGCCCTGGAGGACGGCGAGGAGGGCTCGGACGACGAGGCCGAGTGGGTGGTGACCAAGGACAAGTCCAAGTACGACGAGATCTTCTACAACCTGGCGCCGGCCGACGGCAAGCTGAGTGGCACTAAGGCCAAGACCTGGATGGTGGGCACCAAGCTCCCCAACTCGGTGCTGGGGCGCATCTGGAAGCTGAGCGACGTGGACCGGGACGGCATGCTGGACGACGAGGAGTTCGCCCTGGCCAGCCACCTGATCGAGGCCAAGCTCGAGGGCCACGGGCTGCCCGCCAACCTGCCCCGGCGCCTCGTGCCACCCTCCAAGCGGCGCCACAAGGGCTCCGCAGAGTGAGCCGCGCTGCCACCGCACCTCCCTCCCACCGCCCGCTGAGGCTCCCCAGCTTGGCCAGCTGCACGCACACCCCTTCCCTGGCCACATGCACCCTGCCTGCCGCCTTCCCAGCTGAAAGGAGGGCGTCTCTCTACCCCCCCCACCAGACAGAGGGGACCAGGGGCGGGGCCAGACTTCTCTGCTCGCCCTTCACACCTCCACCCACACACACTGAGGCGCACCATACCCACACTAACACACAGGCATCATTCTTGCAAGTATTTATTGAGCACCTACTACGTTCTGTGCTTGGGGCTCGTTCTAGGCACGGGATCCCAGCAGAGAGCAGAAGAGACACAGATATGTGCCCTCCTGGAGCTGACATTCTCATGAGAGAGCACTCCCTGTCACACACACACACACACCAGCCCTAACGGGGCCCACCCTGCGTTCTGGGCAGGACCCCTCGCCTCACCCCATAAAAGAGCAGCCACTGGGTTGAGATGACTCATAGACAGGCCCCCTACCCCACTTCCTCTTGCCCATTCAGGCAAGGGCCTCCCACCCCCATGTCCTCAGGCCTTAGGACCCCTGGGGACTCCCGGGGGAGACACAACCTCCTACTTCCTCCAGGGACCCCTCTTAGCCCCTCCCTGAACTGGCCACCCCACAGCCCCTGTCCTTGCTCCTCCCAGGCTCCTGCCTGGGCTGAAAAGCCAGCCCGGCGCACCCTCCCCGCCGCCCTCAGCTGGTGGCCGGACCTGAGACCCCGGGGCCCTCGCTGCCCACCATCAGTTCGTATGTAAGAGGCGCCCCTACCAAACAGAAAGACCCCAGGGCTTAACCTTAGTCCCCTTTTCAGGGATGTCTTGGGGGAACAGGCTCTTGGTGCTACAGCCCCTCCTTCCCTGTAGGGACCTCACCCCCCCCTTTCCTGCCATCACCCTGTATTAGTGCTTGACGCTGCGGGGGACCCCATGGAAAAGACGGGGGACATAACAACAGCTGGGACGACGCCCCTCGGGGCGCTGGCTGGGATTCCCCCGCGCCCCCCGCGCCTGGGGGCCTGGGATCGGAACGGCGGCCCCCCAGCAATAAAGCTAAGGCTTCTCCTCTCCACGCGGAGTCGGGCTGCTGCGGACGGGCTGTGGGGGGGTCGCCCTGCTCCGACCCCGGGGAGGAGGGCGGGCGGGACTTGCGAGGGGTCCCCTCCGCGCGCTCAGGGGCGAGGGTGGAAGCCGGGACTCCACGCTGCGGAGCCTGGTGACTCAGTCTGGGCGGGGGCCAGAGCGACATACTTTCCGCAGAAAAGTTACTCCAGGGCCCGCCCCCCGGGACATCCCTCCGCCGCCGCCCGCCGCGGGGCCTGGGAACCGGGCCTGGGCGGGAGGTGGTGAGCGCGCGAGCTCGGCACAGCCGCCCCGCCCGCCACCACCCGGCGGCCGCGCGGCTCCGCACACGTCCCCCCGGGGACACGGGCGCCGGGCCCGGGGCGCGCTCCCGCGCGGCGGCGGCGGACACAGGCCAGGCCACACCCGCGGCGCCCGCGCCCTCTGGCGGCCACTCGGGAGCGGGGCGGGCTGCGGGCCGAGGCCCCCGCCGAGGGGGCGGCTGCCCGCGTTCCCCGGCCGGTCCTTCCCGGGGCTCCGCTGGGCGGCTCCGCCCCTCTGCGCCTTCGCCTTCGGAGGCCCGGACCGCGGGGGTGGGCGCCAGGGCCGCTGGGCTTCCTTCCTTATTTGTCAGCAGAGAGTCCCAGGGGAGGCGGGAGGAGGCAGCGGCAAGAGCTGACGTTTAGATGCCGGGCACAGTCGCCGGCGCCTCGCAGAAACCCACTGCCTCGCTTACTCTTCGGGAAAGTCTGAGGCAGATGTACCGTCAGCCCCCCATTTTACAGACGGGGAAACGGGGCCGCGCTCCGCAGCTTGCCGAGGTGAACGCCTCGGGGGCGCCTGCAGAGCCCTCAGCGTGTGCTCCCAGCAGTCCGCGCCCGTGCAGGCCCATGCTCCCGACCCCCACACGCCGGGAGCCCGGGATTTCCAGGGTTCCGGGGTGGGTACATGGACCGGCCAAGCGTTCTGAGACTGGAACGTGTCTTGCTCCGAATCTGCCAGTAATGGTTCCGATTTCCCTTTTCTAAGAAGACCATTTTAAAAAATAATACTCAGATTTAAAAATATTCCTGGGCGTCTGGGAATGACGGTTGGCTGGGGCAAGAGCCAAGTACCTAAAGCCCGCGGCGGACGGGAATCCGCAGAGGAGGGAGGAGCCACTTACCCCTTCTCAAGATGGCTGCCGCCCTGCCCCTGGGCTCCCCCCCATCCACTTTACCAAGATGGCGGCCACCGACGCGCGTCCCGGAAGAGAGCGGGAGGTCTGCGCGCGCCTGTCCCACACCGGATTTCCGCCGCCGGCAGCTGGCGTCTTCCTTTGACAAGATGGCGGCAGGAAGCGGTGGCGGTAGCGGCAAGCTCCGCTCGAAAAGCGAGGCCGGTTCCGGCTTCCTGGGGCTGCGGCCCACTTCGGTGGACCCAGCGCTGAGGCGGCGGCGGCGAGGCCCAAGAAATAAGAAGCGGGGCTGGCGGCGGCTCGCGCAGGAGCCGCTGGGGCTGGAAGTCGACCAATTCCTAGAGGACGTGCGGCTACAGGAGCGCACGAGCGGGTGGGTGGGGCGGGACTTCCGGCTGTGGCGCCACCGTCTGTGTGGTCCGGGGGGGCCGAGCGAGCGGGGGACTTCTGGGGTGCCGGGAGCGTCTGTGCTGGGGACACTGGCCGGGTGACCAGATCCGGGACTCCCTGTTAAGTTAGAATTTAGATAAACCTGCGCTGTAATTTTCTAGAGTCTTTATGACCCATGCACCCAGCCTGGCGTAGTGGACTTGGAGCATTGAGTTCTGTAAACCGCCTGAAGGGGTCCCATCCCAGCGAGACGATGCTTGAATGAGCAGAAGCAGAAGCTGGGCCCTCCCCGCGAGGCGAAACCCACTCCGGCAGCACCTCGCTCCCTCCCGGACATCTGTGGCTGACATTATTTATTGTTTTTTATTTTTGTGGCTGACATTCTGTATTTCCATCTCCCAGTGGCTTGGTATCGGAGGCCCCCGATGATAAACTCTTCTTCGTGGATACTGGCCCCAAGAACAGAGGTGAGGAAGGGCCTTGTGGCATTGCTAGGCAATGATTGGTGTTGTCTAGCCCACCTCAGCCTCTGAAAGTCTGCGCGGATGACATGCTTGGATGACAGACACTTCCTAAGAGGGGCTTCCCCGTAAATTGGAAGGTTTGGAGTGGGCCGGGGTCTCGCACCTCTGACATGAGGCCACAATGTATCAAAAAAGACTTATTCCCGGCACCTGGATGCAGGGGGGCTGAGCCCGAGAAAGGCATCAGCGAAGAGAGAGCAGGGGGAGAGGCTTTTATTACTCCTTGCTGGCTGCAAGCTGCTCTGCTGACGTCAGGGTCTGGACCGTCCTTGGTTCCTCCCTGGGCCAGGTGCCTTCTGGTTATCTGAGCTATGCAGAGCTCAGGGCTGCAAACTTTCTGCAAGATCACTGCTGAGCACAATAAGTCTTTCTCTGCCCCATGTTTTCTCCTTAACTCTTTCATAAACAAGAGGACCTGGGATGAACAGAAAGCAGGCCAGGCCCTAACTTCAAGGAGTCGGGTTTCCTTTTTGAGGTATTGGATCTCAATGCACAGAAAAGCCAGCAGGAGTCTATTGTGATGAGTAGATCAGATGTAAAGTAGCAGGGCTCATCAGTTTGCTGAAAAGCAAGTCAAGGACCTGCCGTAAAGGAATCAGACCAGTTTTAGGTAATAAATTGTGCTTTAATAAGAAGTGGAGGGCCCACTTGAAGGAGTAGGTGAGACACTTGTCTCAACTCGCTGGTTATAATTTGCCAGGATGCAGGGCAGGGAGGTGCTGCCACAGATGGGGAGGTGAGTGAGGGATGGTGAGGATGTCTGTCGGCACTTGGAAACCGACCGGGAAATGGGGACAGAGCAGGTGAAGGGGTCTGCTTCATGGGAACACTGACAGTCGTGTGGAGCACGTGGCAAGCGGTTTTAGCAGCAGGACACCCTTCCCAGTCATGTTGGGGATCAGTCACGGTACCTGTTCTCACCACAGCCAGCGGACCCATGTCAGTCAGTGAGAGGGCTGGGCCGCTTTCAGGCAGAGACCTTCATCGAGGGAAGGGTGGCTGCTGGCGAGGTGGGTTTCACAGGAGTGGACCTGGGCTCAGGCAGAGCAGTCAGGACCTGCCCTGTGGGGGTGAGGAAGCAGGGAAGGCTGCGCTGGTGGGAAGGAGGTCTCAGGAGCAGGAGGGGTGTGTGTAGGTGCTGCTTTAGGTTAAAAAGAAGGCAGAGAAGTGGCAGTGGCTGCGATCTCATGGGCTCCGTCACTGCTTGATGCCCACACCACCCTGCGAGGGGTGTTAACATCTCATTTTGGAGCACAGAGGAGCAAAGTCATTTTCATGCGGTCCCCCGGTGAATGGGAGGGAACCGGTTTTGTCCTGTTCTTCTTACTGTGAGGTTTTAGAAGTAAAAGGCTGTTGTGCTGAAAATTGGCCATGTCGGGTCCCAAGCCCAGGTTCCTGACCTTGTCACCTTGTCACCTGGTCACCTGCTCCCTTCCTTGTTGGTCTTACTGGTTCGGTGGCCATGTGCCTGCTATGTCCGGAAGCCTCTTGCGTGTGGGGCTGACTCCCTCTGTGCCAAGCACAAGGCTGGTCTAACTGACTCGGGGGAATGTGTGTGGTGGGGGGCAGAGCCTTGGGGGTGGCTTTCCCTAGGCAGAGGCCTGAGTCAGCCTGGGCCCCACAAGTCTGCTGGGACACAGGTCCCATGGAATGGCAATGTGGTGGGCGAGGAGCTGGTCTTGGGACAGGTGGAGGCCTAGGCCATGATTCCTCTCCTTCCTCCACTCCCAGAGCACAACAGGAAGAGGACCAAAGGCCAGAAGAGGCCACTGCTCCTCAAGAAACCCCTGCGGGTCGACCTCGTGTTAGAGAACACATCCAAGATCCCTGCCCCCAAAGAGTGAGTGCCTCCTGCCTTTGTAGCAGCCCTCCTCACTTCCTGGCTGTGAAGGAGCTCCTGGGGAGGGAGGGGGGGAGAGTGGGTCACTTTGAGGGCCAGGATGGGGTCAGATTTGGGCTATGGAGAACGATTGGAGGGAGTGAGGCAAGGCCAGGGTGATTGTGGCTGGAGCAGGCGAGGATGGGACCTGGTCCTTCCAGGGACTTGGGATAGGGACCAGGGGGAAAGGGGGGATGGCAGGAGGTGGGGCAGGCCAGGCTTAGTGACTGATCCCTGGTGGAGGGGTGGGTTGTCAGGTGATGGGTGGACAGTGGGTGAAGGGTGGGGCAGGCCCTGGGATGGGAGTGTGGCAGGAGGAGGCCCATGCTGAGATCAGGGTTGTGTGGTGTGTGAAGTGCTTGGGAGGCATGGGGCAAGGTCCCCACAGGTGTTGCTTTTTGGGTCTCAGGCTCATAGAGGCCTGGGCTGGAGACAGACCGGGGAGATGCTCTCTAAAGCTGCTGGGAGGAAGCTGGCCTGGGGAGGGTGCCTGGCAGAAGGGCTGCTGGAGGTGGCGTGCCTGAGTGGTAAGGGCAAGCAGGGGTGGGGATCCTGACTGGGGGAGCCGGGGCCTTCCCAGGCTCCGCTCACCCACTTTGCCTGTGCACTTCTGCGCCCAGCATCCTTGCCCACCAGGTCCCCAACGCCAAGAAGCTCAGGCGGAAGGAGCAGCTATGGGAGAGGTTGGCAAAGCAGGGCGAGCTGCCCCGAGAGGTGCGCAGGGCGCAGGCCCGGCTCCGCAGCCCTCCGGCGGCCAAAACCAGGCCCGGGCCCCAGGACACAGCGGAGCGGCCCTTCTACGACCTCTGGGCCACAGACAGTGAGTGCCGCTGTCACCTATGGGCGGGCGCAGGCTACCGCACGCTCTGCGTGATGTCTAAGGGGAGGCCTGCAGGTGTCTCCACCCTCCACGGCAGATCTCAAAGTGGCGCCCTGAGAGTTGGCCCCCACCCTTAGCCCCCCGTGTGCACCTGCCTTCGGGAACCCACCAGCTGCTTTTTGTCTGGCTTTCGAGGTCCCTCGGGGTCTGAGGGTCAGTTCTTCCGTCGCCCGGATTTCAGAGCCATCTTTGTGAAAAGGGAGGGTTGGATGGGGGTCATGGCATTTCCGTTCCCCACATGGGCCAGCCCCCCAGCCCTCTCTGCCTCTGCAGACCCTCTGGAGTGGCCGTTGGCTGGCCAGGACCCCTTCTTCCTGGAGCAGACCAAGAAGAAAGGAGTGAAGGTGAGGCTGTGCCCAAGTGGCGATCCGGTTAGGGGCAAGGGGCTGGGGAACGGCGGGACAGTTCTGCATTTGAGCGGCAGAGCTCGGGGCTCAGAGCCCGTCCTGTAGGGACACCTGGCTAGTCACCTAGCCAGGGAGAGAGCAGGTGCTTCAGGGGAGCCATTGCTGCAGAGAAGATAGTACTGAGGGTTAGAGACCTGGGGAGTCTCCAGGCCAGATAGTGTGTATGTGTGGGGGGGTTCCTGCAGGAGTCCTCTGCGGGCTGGTGGGGGTGGGAAAGGCAGAAGGAGCAGCTCAGGTTTCAGAGTTTTCTGCTGATGTTTAGTTGCAAAGGAGAATGTGGGATCTGGGCTCTGAGGAGACGGGGTTGTGGTGGAAGGGTGACCCCTGGCCTCTGCTGGGGAGGCCAGACAGGCAGAGGTTAGGGACAAAGAAAGTCTGCAAGTGGAGGTGCTGTGAGGGTGCTGCTCAGCCCGGAAGGAGACTTGCATCACTGGGGTCTGGGTAACATGCAGAGGGTCCGAGTGGGCTGGGGATTGTGTGGCTCTCACAGGTTCCAGGGGGTGGAGCTGCACTGTGAGTCTGTCGGCAGGCACTGCTCTGAAGGCAGTGTTGCAGGGTCAGTGACAGGCCTCGGAGACTGAGTGCCACCCCCCGGCCCATCATGGGGTCGCAGGGACTGGTCTCAGGAAAGGTGGGCAGAGCCCCTGCAGGGAGCTTGCTGGTCCTGGGGATGCTACTCCGGGGGGAGCCAGGTGGCCATTGTCCCCGACACGGGCTCCCACGGCACCTCCCAGCCTGGAGCTCTGAGGAGGGAGTCCTGGTGCTCCCAGGCCTCACCTGCTTTGTGTGTTGTCCAGCGGCCGCCGCATCTCCACACCAAGCCGTCCCAGGTGCCTGCTGTGGAGGTGACACCCTCTGGAGCCTCCTACAACCCGACCTTTGAGGACCACCAGGTACACGCCCTCTCCTCAGCCGGTGCCTAAGTCGTGGGGTCGGCGTTCCCTCGTCTGGCACATTCTCCGTGCCCACCCAGAGGTGGGGCTCAGAGTGACCCAGTTAGTCCCAGGCCTGTCCTGGGGCTCGCAGTCCAGCAGAGGAGACAGTGATGACCCAAAGGCGGGGCTGGGAAGGGGGAACCCACAGCAGCCACCATACCCAGCCTTGGAGGCAGGAGGGATTCCTGGAGGAGGGGACACAGCTGAGGATGGGGCAGTGTGCTGTGGGAAGAGCAGAATGGGGTTTCAGTCGGGTACAGTGGGTACAGCTTTCGGGAAGTTCACAGCACGTCGGTGCAGAGCACCTTAGTAAACCGTTAATAGACGCCCTGTAGGCAAGTGAAGTTTGTCTAAGGGCGAGGGTAGTTTAGTCACAAGAAATCTGGCTGTGAGAGTCCTTGTTCATCTCATAGACGTTTGTTGAGCACAGGTGTGAACAGTGGGGACACCCCCTCGTGAAGCACATGTTCCCAGAGAGAAATGAGGTCATGAGCAGAGGCAGGACATGCGAGAATGCTGATCCACGTTGTGCATTAGAGAGTGTTTGAGCAGCAGGAGTGGAGGGTGGGCCCCACATGGTAGCGGCGTGGTGTCTGCAGAAACGAATGCTGCGCCCAGACGGTGGAGGAGGAGCCTGGCGCAGTCTGCTCCCCTTGGACAGGCGTGGGCGGCGAGGTGCTGGGGAGGAGGGAAGATCAGTCATTTTCTAAAGTATGTAATGCTTTGCAGAGATGTGACTCCTATGCCATAGGATTTGCCCACTTACGGGCACATGTCAGTGGTGCCACGTATATGCGCCGAGCCCTGTAGACATCACCACGTGCTCATTGCCCCCAGTGCCGTCCCCCCCGTCTTAGGCACAACCATGCTCTTTCCTGCCCACGGATTTGCTGTTTCTGAGTGTTTCATGTAAATGAAACCACGGTGTGTGCAGCCCAGACTGCCCTTTACGAGAACTGGCAGGGAAGCCAGCAGCCCCCTCTGGCTGCTGTGGGGCAGGCGGGGTGAGGCTATAACTGGGGAACTAGGGAGAGGAGAAGCGGGGGGCTAGGTGTATAACTCCCGGAGAGGCCCTGGAGGCTCCGCCCTTACCCTACCCTGTCCCTCCAGACGCTGCTCTGGGAAGCCCATGAGGTCGAGCTGCAGCGGCAGAGGGAGGCGGAGAAGCTGGAGCGGCAGCTGGCCCTGCCCCCTGCCGAGCAGGCTGCCACCCAGGTGAGCCCACACCTGCCCACCCTCCCCTCCTCCGAGTCTCTCCTTCGCCTAGCCCTGACACCCTATCTCCCTAGGAGTCTACATTTGAAGAGATGTGCCAGGGGCTGCTGGAGGAGTCGGATGGGGAAGGGGAGCCAGGCGAGGGCCAGGGGCCCGAGGGGGCTGGAGACCAGGCCAGAGATGACCAGTTTGGCGGAGGTGAGGCCACCACACCTGCCCGCCTGGCTGCTGTGGAGAAGAAGACGGAGCAGCAGCGCCGACGGGAAAAGGCTGCCCGGATGCTGCGGGTACAGCAGGCTGCGGTGCGGGCCGCCCGGCTTCGGCACCAGGAGCTCTTCAGGCTGCGCGGGATCAAGGCCCAGGTGGCACAGCGGCTGGCGGAGCTGGCACGGCGGCGGGAACGACGGCGGGCACAGCGGCTGGCCGAGGCCGACAAGCCCCGCAGGCTGGGGCGGCTCAAGTGAGGCCCTGAGGGGGATCCTCAGGGAGGCCGGCAGGGGTCCTCATCTCCATCCCAGTGCCCTGCCTGTGCTCAGCCTGGCCCTCCTGTGAGACCCTGTTTCTCCTGAAGCCCCATGTCCTCAGAAACCCACTGCCCAGCCCACTCTCCCCGAGGGGGGCGAAAGGGGATAGGTCTTTGGACTCTGCCTGGTTCTGGCCTCCTGAACACCCTGCCCTGCTCTCCAGGTACCAGGCGCCCGACATCGACGTCCAGCTCAGCTCGGAGCTGGCTGACTCGCTCCGAACCCTGAAGGTACTGGCCCAGCTGAGGGTGCTGAGGGTTGTGTGGGAGAGCCCGTGCCCGGTGATGACATCATCCTTGCTCCCCGTGCCCCCCAGGGGCTGTGGGCGACACTATGGCTGCCCCCAGGCTGGGCCAGGGGGCTGATGCCTGGGGGCTGAGGGCACGGGTGAGATTGTGGTCCCCAGGGGTGAGGGGCAGCTGCTGTGATGGGTTCAGAGGCCTTTCGTCCCAGCCAGGTCCTATTGCAACCCCTAGTCTGCCGCCCTTGTCCTCTCCAGTCCCAGAGGGTCACCCAAAAGCGCAGAAGGGACTGTTCCTCCGCCACTTGGAACCTCCATGGCTCCCCAGTGTCCACCCAGCCACTGGCCTGCAGCCCCGTGCTGCCCCAATGGGTCTGCTGTGCCCCTCTTTGACCCCTGGGCTGGCCTCACCACTCCCTCTGCTTGTGCACCCTCTTCCATCTCACCGGCCTCCTTCCTGTGATCCTCCAAACCCAGCTCAGGCAGTAGGAGGTCAGTCCTGTCACTCCGGGAGCTCAGGGCCAGCTGAGCCCTGGTGCCCGAGGCTCTGCTGCCGGGAAAACTAGTGAGCCTCCCCTGACCCTGGCTGGGCCCTCAGGGAGAGTCACAGGCCTTGGATTCTGCCAGTGCCCAGTGACACCTCCTCTGTCTCCCGCAGCCCGAGGGCAACATCCTCCGTGACCGGTTCAAGAGCTTCCAGAGGAGAAACATGATCGAACCCCGGGAGAGAGCCAAGTGAGGGCCATTGTCTGGAGGGGGGTCCTTGGAGGCTGCCTGGGGTGGGGGTGGGGGGTCCCCCAGCGTTTGGTGGGCATGCGCCACTCACCAGCGCTTTCTCCTTTTTTTCCAGGTTCAAGCGCAAGTACAAAGTGAAGCTCGTGGAGAAGCGGGCGTTCCGGGAGATCCAGTGAGTGATGCCCCCTTCTCCTTCCTGTGGCATCCACGGGGCCCCAAACCTGGTAACTGTGCTCCAGATGCACCTGAACCCAGAGTTTGGGGGTAGGAGGGTCCCCAAAAGGAAACAGAAGAGCCCAAACCCGAGGGGGGTGTCAAGTGGGTGAGAACAAGGATCCCCCACTGCCCTCGTCTACTCTTAGCCCCCTCCTCTGTCCCCAGGTTGTAGCTGATGCTGGATGTGGAGCCTCACTCTTCAATAAAGCACCTTTGGACCAACACTTGGGCCTCATGTGTTACTCCCCCTGCTGTGGGCAGCTTCTCTGTCTGTCCCCCTCTAGCTCACAGGAATGTAGGTTCCAGAACTTTCATGTCCTCCAACCCTGGTGAGAACCCAGGACGTAGCAGAGGGCCTGTCTCTTGGGGACAAAGTGGGCCATCCTTTCCCATGAGGAGGGTCTGAGAGGAGACACGCTGGCAGGCTGAGGGGAGTGAAGGTCAACACCTGGGTTTCTGGCTTGGGTGGGTGGGGGGGGACCCTTGCTCTGGCCCAAGTGGTGAGAGGCAGGTCTTGATGACAGGCCTGTCACAATGGGAGTGCCTTTCAGGCAGAGCCCTGATGCCCACCCGGTTAAGGGCGCTAGACTTAACCCATTTTACGGGCGAGAGAACAGAAGCATGGAAAGAGACTTTTCCTTCCCCCACACACCTATGTAATATTTTTTGAAACCTTAATTCTACAAGCAATAAAGGACTGTTGTCACTGTTAGTCATGGATGCGGTGCATGAAGATGCCAAAACGCATGGCTGTCATCAGTGACCTGCCCTCCATCCTCTGCAGAGCTGGCTGTCACTGCAGTGGGGGTGAAGGGAGCCATTTCCCTTGTGCCACTATTAAAAACCGTATTTTTTGGGGGTAGAATCATGCCATGCGTGGTTTCTAACTTGCCTTTTAGTGCATGGTAGAGAGAGAGCAGGGTCTCCAAGGCGCTTCCTGTTTGTCACAGCTCAGGGACTTCCGCTATAGAGTGGTCCGATTCCACTCACATGCCCATATTGTCCCTAGTGGCGCTGGAGCGAATAGCATGTGCCTTGTCACATGTCTAGGACAAGAACCTGAGGTGAGTCTGGGCTAAAGGGAAGTATATCTGAGTTAGGCTGTGCTGACCTTTACCCTCCAGCGCATAGAACCCACTTGTTCCCTCGTGGCTTCACGACCACATTATCTTGCTGTTTACCTATGCCTGTGAGGTCGAGCATCTCTGTAGGATCACTGGCAGTTTCCTCTTCTGTGCAGGTTCAGACCTTTTGACCATTTTCTTTCTAGGCTGTTTGTCATTTTCTTATTTATTTGTAGTGGCTCTTTATTTATTACAGATCTGAAGTCCTACATATTATTATAGATCTACAGGCACACATATTCCAAACATTTCTCCCGGGCTACTCCTTTTGACTTGTCGAGGCCTGTGGTCAGTCAACTGTGGCTCGAAAGCTCATGCAGCTCCTTGGTCCCTTAAGTGTGACTCTTCCACAAAATACCACGGCCTGGGCGAGTCTATTTTGAAGAAGTAGTGTTAGAAGAAGTTTAAGTTTTAAAAATTTGGCTTTCAAGAAATTTTAATGGTCATACTGTTGATATTTGGCTCTGTTGACTAATGAGTTTGCCGACCACTGGATTAGGGCAACATACTCTATTTTTTATTGTGGCCGCTTGAAAAGGTTTTTCCTGGACAAGATACTTAAGAAAATAAAACAAGCAATTTAGAAAATAAATTGGTGAACGGGAAGACATCAGAGCCACTGTCCCCTCTCCCCAACATCCTGTAAAACATCATGACTAAGGAACTGTTCCCATCTCCTGCCTTAAAAATAAAAGGGAATGCTGTACAGACAAGACAGCTGGGTGAGGGAGAGGTAGGATGGTAGATTGAGGTGAAAATGAAAGCTTCCAAGTGCCTGCTAAAGAGCCTCAACAATGAAAACAATTTTTTAAAAATCCTTAAGCCCTGGCCTTTAATCCAGTAAACATCCTGGGGAATGAATCTGAGGAACCTGCTGGGAGAAAGGAGGAAACTCTTAATGTCCAGAGGTGGCCATCAGTACATCGGCTGAATTTATGGATGGGGTGAGGTGGTCACAGCTGCTCAAGGGCAAATCCTGCAGCCTGGACGTGAGGCCAAGTCTGCAGGAAATTCACACTGTTTTATGGCCTGGGGAAATGTGCCTCTTCCCGTGTGTGCAAAGATGGTTCTGTGGCAAAGGCATGTGTGTGCTTTACTGCACAGCAATCAACTTTCATGTCTGAATTTTACAGCAAAAACCCAAAAACGTTAAAACGATTTGCATGCTGAACTGATGCCTGTGGCCTCCTTGGAAGTGCATAAAACAATTGGGATGAATGGGCAGATGCAGCAAAAAGTGGGCTCAGTGGTTGAGCATTGACTGAGGAACCAAGGCTCATAGTTCGATTCCTGGTCAGGGTACATGCCCGGGTTGTGGGCTTGATCCCCAGCGGGAGGTAGGAATGTAGGAGTGGCCAATCAATTGGTGACACTGATGTTTCCCTCTCTGAAATCAATAAAAATATTTTTTAAAGACAAAACCAGAGTACGGTGAAATGTAAATGGTAGGGTCTTGGTGGCAGGATATATGGAAAGCTTGACTGCTATTTGAAAATATCCCTAATAATTTGGGAGAGCAGCACATAGGCTGGAATGAGATGTCCCAGGAGCTTGTTATGGCCATGTATTTGCACTGGGTCCTCCTATGTTTCCTTTTGAATTTGTAACTTTTCCTAAAGGGGTTCCCCAAACTGGAAAGCTTCAGGCATCACAAAACCTGGACCTGACTGTGATATAAAACAACTGGAAAGGTCGACCCACTAACTGGGTAATCTATACCGCATAATGAGGATGGAGGGCATCTGTAGGCCAACCTAGAATGGTGAAGAGCTCGGGTTTGGTATCCAGTGTCCTGCTTTCAAATCCCGCTCAGTTTGCATATCAGCTGTGTGACCTTGTGAAGGTTACTCACCCTCTCTGCTCAGGGTTCCTATTTGAAAAATAGACCTGATATCTATTACCCAGCTCACTGGTTTATCGCAAAGACTAAGTGAACCTGCATTTGAAAGGACTTGGAACGGGGCCTGGCACAGAGTAAGTCCTACATGAGTGTTTGCTATTAAAACAATGTTAGGGAAAAAACAAAATGCCTTTTTAAAAAAGCATGGAAACTTGCAGTCTGTGCCAAAGACTTTACCTTTTGGCCCACTGATTGCACTCTTGGGAATGTGCCCTAAGGAGGTGGCCGGAAACTTGGGGGAAAGCATAATGCAGAGGCTGGTCCCGCAGAGCGCGATGTAGAATGGAAGGAAGTGTGGTCATGGACTCAGGCAGCTCCGGCCTCTCCAGGGAGGGAGACTGGCCGGTAACCCAGGGGTAGGACGCACGCGTAATAATGGACTTGTTTATGTTCTGATGTTCTGTGGGCAAACAGGTCTGCAGGGGCTCATCAGCCTGATCCTGCCCCCGGTCTCTGTGAGGATCCCAGAGGCTTTCTCCTTCCTGTGGCTTTCCCCAGGGTCTCCAACTTTTCTATCACAGAGAAAACTTTCTTAAAAAAAATAGGAATTAGAAATGTGGAAAGAGATTTCCTCGCCGTAAGCAAAGATGCCTGCCGCTGTGCTATCTGGAAGATCAGAAAGAGATAACAGGCCAAATGTAGAGCAATAAGAAATGGGCTTTTAGCCCTGGCTGGTTTGGCTCAGGGGATAGAGCGTCAGCCTGTGGACTGAAGGGTCCCAGGTTCTATTCCAGCTCAGGGCACATGCCTGGGTTGTGGGCTTGATTCCCAGTAGAGAGTATGCAGGAGGCAGCTAATCAATGATTCTCATCATTGATGTTTCTATCTCCCCTTCCCTTCCTCTCTGAAATCAATAATAAAAATATATTTAAAAATATATTTAGCCTGATTGGTTTGGCTCAGCGGATAGAGCGTCAGCCTGCGGACTGAGGAGTCCCGGGTTCAATTCTGGTCAAGGCCATGTACCTTGGTTGCAAGGACATCCCCAGCAACTAATCAATGTTTCTCTCCCATGGATGTTTCTAACTCTCTATCCCTCTCCCTCTCTGTAAAAAATCAATAAACTATATATATATATAAATATGTATATATATAGTTTATTGATTTTTTACAGAGAAGAAGGGAAAGAGGTAGAGAGAAACATCCATGAGAGAGAAACATGGATCAGCTGCCTCCTGCACACCCCCCACTGGGGATGTGCCCACAACCAAGGTACATGCCTTTGACCAGAATCGAACCTGGGACCTTTACAGTCTGCAGGCCGACGCTCTATCCACTGAGCCAAACCGGTTTCGGCTATTTTTTTTTTTTTAAGAAAAGAAAAGAAATGGGCTTTGACAAGTGGGGTATTTTGCTACCACTTAGGAAAGATTAGTTTTTGGAAGGGTTTTTAATGATCTGGGGGAAAACTTACAATCTATCCCAGAGAACTGTTAAGTGGGGAAAGGGCACAATATGACTCCGACTAGTTTACAGTTATAAACACAGGCAGAGAAGGCCCCAGGGGATGCACGCTGGGGCTGCGGGCCACACTGGTTTGGGGATTGCTACTGTGAAACCTGAGAAAGCAGACACTGACTAAGAAGGACTCTTGGTGGCTAACGTCTCAAATTAAAAACCAAACCAAATAGCCTAGCCAGCCATTTCCACTCAGAGGCCTCTCATGTAAATTGCACTTCAAGGAGAAAACTGCATTGGGCTCTCTGGCTCTGCATGGAACTGTCAGTCCGCAACTGTTTCTGCCACGTGATCATAAAGCAGTTCCTGGAATCCTATTTCAACCAATAGGATTGAGGCTCTCCCCATTCAATCTGGGGCTGTGCAGGTCGAACAGCCACAACAACTCTATTCTGACCAATCAGGACACTGCTTTTTGGACCAATCAAATTGCAAGGACTTGGAGTCCTCATCTGTATGAGGAGAGACTACTCAAGGACCAGGGTTGAGAACTTCTATGTAAGTCAGCTCCCGCAGGCTCTGAGACAATTTCTTTTCCACTTGAGACTGAAGACCATTTCCCTGGCTGAGAGCAGACAAGTGCACAAGTGCAGAAGCCCAAAGCTGACCGGCTCAGAGCAGTGCAGACCTGGAGGAGCAAAGCCGACCTGCCAGAGGGCCTGGCCCTGTCTGCCTCCCTGTGTCACAACTGAGCTGTTTTGCACTGAATAAAATTCCCTTTGTCACGGCACCCCAAGTTGGGGATTCCTGTTGGTGTTGAACTGGTACCAAGACCATCTGTTGACATTACTCTCTTCCTCACATCTGCTTTTCTGGGTCTCGGCTTCCTCCCTGTTCTTTTTTAGTTTTGTTAATTCTCACACGAGGATATTTTCCCATTGACTCAGAAATGTTTTTTTTTTATTGATTTCAGAGAAGAAGGTAGAGGGATAGAGAGAAACATCAATGATGACAGAGAATCATGAAT
Organism: Lasiurus cinereus; assembly: GCA_011751065.1. NCBI lineage: Eukaryota > Metazoa > Chordata > Mammalia > Chiroptera > Vespertilionidae > Lasiurus > Lasiurus cinereus. The sequence goes on from JAAGEH010000058.1 coordinate 5,338,727, forward strand.
CGGCTACTCTTGCATGCCCCCTACTGGGGGTTAAGCCCACAACCCCGGCATGTGCCTTTGACTGGAATGGAACCAGCTCGGGCCCCACTGACTAGAGAGTGGAAAAGGGAGGTAGGGAGGTAAGGAGAGTGAGAAACACCACTGCAAGAGAGACACAGTCACTGTTTGCCTCCCACGTGTGCTCCAACCCAAGGCCTGGATCCAACCTACAACCCAGGTACTTGCCCTTGACCAGGAATCAAACCTGAGACCCTTCTATGTGCTCTAACCATTGAGCACACCAACCAGGGCTCCCTGCTCTTTATTTTGGGGGACACTGTGAGGTTGGCTGGCCTCCACCACTGCCTCACTGCTGAGGCTGGAGCAGGCACTGCATTTCCCAAACACTCTTGCCATTGGATTCTGGACACAGAATGGTCCCCGCAGTTGGAGTTCCTCCAGAGAGGTGGATGGTAGAAGTGATCCAGGTCACAGCCAGGACAATGATTTTGAACTAGGGGTGCCAGTGGTGACCTCAGAGGAGCACCCCTGGCTTGTGGTTTCTGTGTGTCTGCCATTCTGGGCATCATTCCTGAGGGCCGGGCCCAGAACCCACTGCTCCAACTCCCAGGGCTCTGTAAGCACCCGGTTCCATGTATTCAATATCTTCCTGTTTAAAACACCTGGGGTGGCTTCTTTGTAGGTTTCAATTCCTTCTGTGACAAACATGAACTACTTTTATGTTAAAGAAAATCATTAAAACACACACACACACTCACACACACACATATGCTAGAGTCCCAGTGCATGAAAATTCATGCATTGGAGGGGGGTGGGGTCCCTCAGCTCGGCCTGCTCCCTCTCATAGTCTGGGAGCTCTCAGGGGCGGGAGGTGACCCTGTGATCAGGGGAAGGCAACGCCCCATTTTTGAGGGTGTGACAGTCAATTAGCATATTCCTTCTTTATTAGATAGGATATTTTTATTGATTTCCTAGAGGAAGGGAGAGGGACAGAGAGTCAGAAACATCAATGATGAGAGAGAATCATTGATTGACTACTTCCTGCACAACCCCCACTGGGGATTGAGGCCACAACCCAGGCATGTGCCCTTGACTGGAATCAAACCCAGGACTCTTCAGTCTGCAGACTGACGCTCTATCCACTGAGCAAACCAGCTAGGGCAGGAAAATCATTTTTAAAATTCTAAGAGGTAAGCATGAAACAAAACGGAGTGAAGAGTGGACATTTTTGCTGTGTTGATTTGCCAACAAAAGAGATGATGGTTCAGGGAAGGCATGGGACTAACCCAAGGCCACACAGACTTGCCAAGAATCAGGGCCCAGCCAGGACTTCCTTCCTCCCCCTTAGACAGCCCAGCCTTCCACCGAGGCAGGAGCGCCCAGAGATGGCCGAGGGCTCCACCCCTCTGTGCCTCTCCTGCCCAACATGCTTGGGGTGGGGGGTAGCTGATGGTCTAACATCCTGTGACTGCATCTCTGTAATGCCACTCACATAAGTCCCCAGACCAGAACCCGGCAACATCACTGATCCCTCCCTTTTTAAAATTTATTTATTTATTTATTTATTTATTTATTTATTTATTTATTTATTGTTAAAACATATTTTTATTGGTTTCAGAGAGCAAGGGAGAGGGAGAGAGAGATAGAAACATCAATGATGAGAGAGAACCATTGATTGGCTGCCTCCTGCATTCCTCCCACTGGAGACTGAGCCCGCAATCTTGGCATGTGCCCTTGTTAGAAATTTGTGAGCATGCTTCCTCCTAGTTGACTCAGCCTTGAATCCCAGCTGCACCTCACAAAATACCCTTGCAAGATAGAACACTGTCAGCTTTCTGAAGAACAGGGTGACCCTGTAAATAACATGACCATCAATAATATGACCCTGACGTTACTTAAGAAAAACTGTTTTGTCTTAAATTGCTTGCTCTGCAAAAACAAATGTGGCAAATGTGCTAAAAAGCAGTTCTGCACAAGGAGTCGGGGCTGCTCTCTGGACTTCCTGCCTGGAGAAAGGCAGAGCAGTCACTGGCCGGCTAATAAAGGCTCCCTAAATTTTACTTTGGTTTGCGCTCCAGTGGTCGTTGGCTTGCATTCACTCCACAACACCCTTGACAGGAATTGAACCTGGGGCCCTCTGGTCTGCAGGCCGATGCTCTATCCACTGAACCAGGCCAACCGGGACTCCCTTTCTTTTATTAATGATGTGTCATTTAACTCATTAATACTTGTTCCAAATGGACAAAGCTGTGTCTGTCCCAGGTCCTTGTTCTGGTCCCAGTGAGATGATGCTATTGTGACCCTTTTTTTTTTACAGTCCAGGAACTTGAAGCACAGACAAGGGGAGTGGCTTGTTGGGATCTGAGTTCCACCCAAGCCACATCTATTCTCCCTTTAAAATAGTCCTGCCATTTGGCCCATACTCTCACCCACCCAGCTACCAAGCCAAAATTCTGAGTCTTCTCCTGTTAATTGACATTGGAGCTGAGACTGGAATAAAAGAAGAGAGGCAGCTGTACAGCAACACAGGGAAAGCCTTTCCCATGCAAAGGCCCTGGGGTTGGGAACCGCAGGCAGGGCAAGGAGACCTGGGTGCCTGCAGCCAAGGAGAGAATGAGGGCCATGATGTGACCTGGGACCAGACAGAGTCCCTCGGCTGCGGGTGGGAAACAGATCATAGGGGCAAGAGATGAAGCAAGAATAACAGCGAGAAAACAATTGCAATAGTGCAGGGGGGTGGTGATGGTGGTGGGCCAGGGTGGAATCAGTGGAGGCGAGAAATGGTTAGATTCTGGATCTTTAAAAATATAGATAACCCTCGCTGGTTTGGCTCAGTGGATAGAGTGTCAGCCTGCAGACTGGAAGGTCCCAGGTTCGATTCCAGTCAAGGCATATGCCTAGGTTGCCTGCAGGACACAGCCTATCAATGATTCTCTCTCATCCTTGATGTTTCTATCTCTCTCTTCCTCTCTGAAATCAATATATATAGTCAATGATGAGACAGAATCGGCTGCCTCCTGCCAGCCCCACACTGGGGATTGAATCCACAACCTGGGCATATGCCTTGGCTGGGAATGGAAGCATGAACATCCGGTCCCTAGGTTGACTCTTAATTCCTCAGCTACACTGGCTGGGCTTTTTTTTTTTTTAAATCCTCACCCAAGGATATGTTATGTTTTTATTAATTTGAGAGAGAGAGACAAAGAGAAAGAGAGAAATATCGATGTGAGAAAGAACAATCAATCAGTTGCCTCTCATCAGAGATCAACCTGAAACACAGGTATGTTTCCCTGATCAGGAGTCGAACCCACAACCTTTTTCAAGTACAGCATGACACTCCGAGCAACCGGGTCACCCGGCCAAGGCTCTGGATCGTTTTGAAGATGGTGAGAGGGTGGGAGGGAGGCCAAGGATGGCCCAAGGGTATTCTGGAAGAACATCTGGGTGGAGGGGGGCCTCTGCTGAGATGGGACACCGACGGTGCTGGGAGCACAGTTCCAGAAGGTGAGGCTCCAGCACCCTCCTGGCTGCTGGGGAGATGCAGAGGGAGGCAGAGAATGAGTGGAAAGTGAGTGAGTGAATGAATGGTTGAACAAAGGGGCAAGAGTTAAAAGCAGGTAAGCTGGTGAGAGTGGGTTTGGGGCAGAGACACCCAACTGTGGCTGTGCTGTGCTTGTCAGGGGCAGTGCGGGGAGTGAGTGGGCACAGGGTTTGGGGCTCGGGGACTGGTCTGGGAGAGACTGAGGATGGGGCCTTGGGAGTGGGTAGTATAAGGTGTTTGTGGACAAAAGGAGGGAGGAGGGGCCGGGATGGTGTGGCTCAGTGGTTGAGTGTCAATCCATTCAATTCCTGGTCACGTTACATGCCTTCCCCGGTGTGGGGCATGCAGGAGGCAGCCAATCAATGATTCTCTCTCATCATTGATGTTTCTATCTCTCTCTCCCTCTCCCTTCCTCTCTGAAATCAATTAAAAATTTTTTTTAAAGAGAGAAGTGGGGGAGGGAGGTCAAATTAAGGGGATGGGAGGAATGAGTGGAACAGAGTGAATGAAGGGAGACAGCAAAGAGGAAACAGCAAGAGAGGTGGGGAGAGGGGACCAGGGCGGCAGATGAGTCACCATCCTCAGCTCACAAGGCTGGAAGCACCCCCAGGAGGGAGGAGGGTGGGTGAGAGGTGAATTTCTGGGAACTGACCTGCTGGAGTTGGGGGTGTGGGGTAGTTATGAGGGGAGCACCCATGGCGCGGACCCTAGGCGGCCACCCCAGGAGCGGTCTCGTGGCGCCGCCTGTGGTCCTGAGTGAACAGTAACAGCCCTTCTCTCCGAGTGTCCCTTTGTGGACAAATGCAGGATCTCCCAAGTTCAAGGGAAAGCGATACAGATGCGAGGCAATGGCCGCCAGGGGGCGCCGAGAGCCAACATGGAACGGCCTGGGAGGTGGCTGCCCCGGTTCCAATTTCATCCGCCCTGTCAATCCCCCGCAGGGTCACAATGATCCTGACCTACATCACCATACCGAGCTTACCTGGTCTAGAACCTCCGAGGAATGGAATCATGCGGAATCATGCAGCATCACCATACACGAGCCTGGCCCGTCCCAGAACCTGGGATTCCTGCCCTCAAAAGAGAGCGAGAAAGCCTCCAGACGAAGAGCCAGCGCTGCCCTCTCCTACAGCGCGCCCACGCCTGCTCCCTCAGCTGTGATCCCTGCCCTCCCCCGCCAGCTCTGGGGCCTCCAAAGACTGCCAGGGGAGCGATGACCTGTCCCCAGGCCCCTTGTCTCTGACTCCCCAGTGAGCACAGGGAGCTTCTACCCGCGCCCTTCCTGTGTCGCTGCCCAGCTGTAAGGAGCACACTCTCACAACCACCTGGACTCATGCTGTGAAACCTTTCCCGCGCAAAGTCAAGAATCCACACACTGCCCTCACTGGTTGGGCTCAGTAGATAGAGCGTTGGCCTGTGGACTCAAGGGTCCTGGGTTCGATTCTGGTCAAGGGCACATGCCCAGGTTTCGGGTTTGATCCCCGGTGGGAGGCATGCAGGAGGCAACCAATCAAAGATTCTCTCTCGTCATTGATGTTTCTATCTCTGTCCCTCTCCCTTCCTCTCTGAAATCAATAAAATATATTAAAAAACAAACAAACAAACAAAGAAGAACCCAGACACTGCAGGCCGGCCTGAGACAGACTCACTGCAGGCCTGGCTCCATCCGATAGGTAACACATCCATCCCCCCACCCATCCATCCATCACCCACCCATCCACCCATCACCCACCCATCCACCCATCACCCACCCATCCATAAAGAGTGCATGCTGTATGATCCTGTTTCTCTGAGGCTCTTGAACAGGTCATGTAAAATTAAAAAAAAAAAAGGACCATCTAGAAAGGCCCGAGGAAGTGACATCTAAGCAGCAGCCCATGTCACCGGTACCCCACATGCTTTGGAGCCCTGCAGGTGCCATATTCCTTGGTGTAGCTCACATCCAGATACTTGCCCTGGCTCCTGAGTTCCCGTATTCACCACAGTAGCTCACACCAGGTTCCTGCCACCCACACAGGTATGCACCCTGGCAGGGCACAGTGTGTCCCGTGCAAACTGTAGTGGCCTGGTGGGAACAGGACTTCGGACAAATCTGGCCCCCTCAGAGAAGAGCCCATGACCCTGCCTTTCCGATCAGAAAGGTGCCTTTTCCTTTAAGGAAGCAGGTCAGCTTCTGATCAACCAGCAGCAGAGGGCAGGCGGAAGGAAAGGAGCCCCCACCTCCACCCCAGCTTTGGGGATCTTCTCACCACTCCCGTGCTTTCCTAGAGAGATAAGGCTTATCGCCTCTGAGGGGAAGATAAGAATCCCCCATTGCTGACAAATGCTTAGGTCGCTTTCCTGTTTCACAGACGGGCTTTACAGGATTCAATTGTCCCCAGGTTTGTGAATAATCAAATACATGGCAAGTGGTTTGAAAGATGGTTTTGGTGAAAATTAATGTCAGGACTATTTGCTTAAAGTTGCAGTTGTATGACAGATACTTCCCCAGTGTCTATTGTGTGCCACTCACCAACTGCTCGGCACATTCCAGGAAGGGACAAAGCAGAAAACCACAGAGGGTGCATTCTGGCCCGGAGACAGCTAAACACATAAAAAATCCTAGTCAGCGGGCCCTGCTGGTGTTGCTCAGTGGGGAGAGTGTCGGCCTGAGCACCCAAGGGTCTCAAGTTTGATTCCTGGTCAGAGGCGTGTGCCCGGTGCCGAGTGCTGTCCATGGCCCCGATCAGAGCGTGTGCAGGAGACAGCCAACCGCTGTGCCTCTCACAGCAAGGTTTCTCTCTCCCCCTCCCTCCCTTCCACGCTCTCTAAACACCAATGGAAAAGGCTATGTGTGTGTGTGTGTGTGTGTGTGTGTGTGTGTGTGTAGCCGTGCTGTTGTGTGTCAATGTCTGCCTCCAGGCATAGCAATGTGGTTGTACTAGTATAGTCTCACTGTGTGTCGTCCCCGGCATGATGGCGTGTGATATTGTTACTGTATTGTTGCAGCTGTGGGCAGGAAGAGTGTGTGTTAATGTGTGTGTGTGTCTCCTGGGACAGACAGGGGTGTGTTGGTGTGTGTGTGTGTGTCTCCTGGGGCAGGAGAGGTGTGTGTTGGTGTCTGTGTGTATGTGTGTCTCCTGGGGTGGGAGAGGTGTGTGTGTGTGTGTGTGTGTGTGTCTCCTGGGTAGGTAGAGGTGTGTGTTGGTGTGTGTGTGTGTGTGTGTGTGTGTGTGTGTCTTCCTGGGGAAGGAGAGGTGTGTGTTGGTGTGTGTGTCTCCTGGGGCAGGAGGGGTGTGTGTGTATGTGTGTGTGTGTGTGTGTGTCCTGAGACAGGCAGGGGTGTGTGTTAGTGTGTGTGTGTGTCTCCTGGGGCAGATAGAGGTGTGTGTTGGTGAGTGTGTGTGTGTGTGTGTGTGTCTCCTGGGGCGGTAGGGGTGTGTGTTGGTGTGTGTGTGTGTGTGTGTCTCCTGGGCAGGTAGGGGTGTGTGGGGGTGGGGGTGTGTGCATCTCCTGGGGCTGGTAGGGGTGTGTGTTGGAGTATGTGTGTGTGTCTCCTGGGGGAGGTAGGGGTGTTTGTGTGTTCGTGTGTGTGTGTGTGTGTGTGTGTGTGTGTGTGTCTCCTGGGACAGGTAGGGATGTGTGTTGGGTGTGTGTCTCCTGGGGTGGATAGAGGTGGGAGTTGGTGTGTGTATGTGTCTCTAGGAGCAGGTAGAGAGGTGTGTTTGTCTTCTTGGGCAGGTAGGGGTGTGTGTGGGGGTGTGTGTTGGGGTGTGTGTTGGTGTGTGAGTTGGGATGTGTGTGTCTCCTGGGGCGGGTAGAGGTGTGTTGGTGTGTGTGTTGGGTGTGTGTCTTCTGGGGCGGGTAGAAGGGTGTGTTGGGGTGTGTGTTGGGTGTGTGTCTTCTGGGGCGGGTAGAAGGGTGTGTGGTGTGGGGGGGCATGCCAATGGTATCAGTGATCACATCTGTGGTTGCAGCAGTGCTGCTTCGCATCGGAGCCGCCGACTGGTTTCTGCAATGTGTCATGTCTGTAACTGAGTCCCAGCGAGAGCTTGATCTCAGGTGAGCTGTCCTGCCCTGACTGTGTGTGTGTGTGTGTGTGTGAGAGAGAGAGAGAGAGAGAGAGACAAAGAGACAGAAAGAGAGACAGAGAGAGAGAGGGACCCACCCAGGAGTCATTACTAATGTCTCCAGCCTCCCCACTTCTGGACAACAGTAACCCTTTTGTTCTCAGCGTTGGAAGAGGTGCCTCTCTTCTCTCAAGGCCCCTGGCAAGTTCTCAGCTGGTCAACAAAACACCCATTAAGCCTCTCCCAGTGCCTGGACGTGCTGGGACCGTCAGGGGGCTGCAGACCTGTGATGGCCCGTGACCGGTGATGACCTGTGACCTGTGACAGCCAGTGACCTGTGACGGCCTGCGACCTGTGACGGCCAGTGACCAGCATGGTTGGGACAGTGATGTGAAAGCCCAGAGGGGACACTGGACCAGTTTGTTACAAGATACCTTTTTGAGGAAAAAAGGGAAAATCACGATGCCTATAGGTCTAAACGTAAACATTGGTAAAGATAAGGTGTTACAATCCATTCAAGGGAGGTCAAAGAACCGGCACATTTGTGGATCGAGGGTATTGATCAGCAGTTGTCCACAGTTTGATTCCCCATCAGGGCATGTTCCCTGGGGTTTCAGGCTGGATCCCCAGTAGGGGGCGTGCAGGAGGCAGCTGATGGATGTTTCCATCCCTCTATCCTTCTCCCTTCTTCCCTAAAAATTCAATAAAAACATATTTTTAAAAAGTAAAAAAAAAAAAGAATATTGAAACAAATGGTGGAAAAACATTTGTGGGGGTGACTTGGGGTCTGAAGGTTTGTGCCCCCAAATCCATATGTTGAGTCCTAACCTCCAAAGGCGATGGTATCAGGGGGTGGGGCCTTGGGCGGCGATCAGGTCAGGAGCGTGGAGACCTGGTGGATGGAATCAGTGCCCTTGAAAAAGAGGCCCAGGGGAGGGAGGCGTTAGAGAGCAGCCCCAGGACTTGTGTGCATGCACATTGGCATAACCAACGGACACAGACACTGGGAGGCGGGGGCTGGCCCTCGGGTGGGAGTAGTGGTGTTGGGGGGAAGTCAATCGGGGGAAAAAGGAGACATATGTAATACTTTAAGTAATAAAAAAAAAGAGGCCCCCAATTTTTAAAAAAATATATTTTATTGATTTTTTACAGAGAGGAAGGGAGAGAGACAGAGTTAGAAACATCGATGAGAGAGAAGCATCGATCAGCTGCTTCCTGCACCCCCCACACTGGGCATGTGACCGCAACCAAGGTACATGCCCTTGACCAGAATCAAACCAGGGACCCTTCAGTCTGCTGACGCTCTATCCACTGAGCCAAACCAGTTTTGGCCCAATTTTTTAAAATATATATTTTATTGATTTTTTTATAGAGAGGAAGGGAATGGGATAGAGAGTTAGAAACATCAATGAGAGGGAGATATTGACCAGCTGCCTCCTGCACACCCTCTCCTGGGAATGTGCCCACAACCAAGGTACATGCCCTTGAATGGAATTGAACCTGGGACCCTACAGTTTGCAGGCCGACACTCTATCCACTGAGCCAAACCGATTAGGGCGTCGCCAATTTAAAAAAATATATATATTTTGATTGATTTCAGAGAGGAGAGAGAAGGAAAGAGAGATAGAAACACCAGTGATGGAAGAGAAACATAGATAGGCTGCCTCCTGCATACCCCACACTGGGCATTGAGCCTGCAACCCGGGCATCTGGCCTGACTGTGAATCAAACTGTGACCTCCTGGTTCATAGGTCAATGCTCAACCGCTAGCACACCTGCCAGGCAGGGGGCCCCAGAGTGATCCCTCATCCCCTGGCCCCTCTCTTGGAGGACAGACACAGCGGAGGTGCTGGCTGTGAACCGCGTAGAGACCCCACACCCTCACGCTGCCTGCCATCTTGGTCTAGGGTTTCCAGCCTCCAGAGCAGGGAGAAATCACTTTCTGTTGTTCACAAGGCTCCCAGCCTGTGGTTTGTTTTGTTGCAGCAGCTCAAGTGGACTAAGACGGAGAAAGGTTGTCTCCTCGACAGGTGATTCATTTGCCTGTCTGTAGAGAAGAATTATTTCGTGCTCCCATCGCTTAGCTACAAGGAACGGAGCTGTTGGTCAAGTGCCATAGAACTAGGTACATCTGAACGATGTCATGGGTTGGCTTGTGTCCGACCCAGAATTCACATGTTCCAGTCCTAGCCACCTCAGAATGTGGCCTTATTTGGAAATAGGGTCATTGCAGATGGGATAAGTTAAGACAAGGTCCTACTGGGGAAGGGTGGGCATGACTCATGTCCTTATAAATTGTGGAACTTTGGCCCTGGCTGGTTTGGCTCAGTGGATAGAGCGTCAGTCTGTGGACTGAAGGGTCTTAGGTTCCCAGGTTTGATTCTGATCAAGGGCACATGCCCGGGTTGTAGGCTCCATCCCCAGTAGTGGGCATGCAGGAGGCAGCCGATCAATGATTGTCTCTCATCATTGATGTTTCTATCTCTCTTTCCCTCTCCCTTCCTCTCTGAAATCAAGAAAAATATATACTTTTTAAAAAAGTAGAACTTTGGACCCCTTTCACGTCCCGCATGGTTCAGGGTTCCGGTTCTGGAGAAGGCCGCACACAAATGAAAGAGACTTAGAAAATAATTAATTTGAGAGTATTGGGGGCCAGGCAGGAGGCCAAGAGAGGACTACACCCTGCTCTGGCTTTGCTATCCCCTTTATTAATCACCCATAGCCTTTAAGGCAGGACATTTCAATAACAGAAATTTACATAAGTCAAACAGGTGGAGGCTGCTTCAGCAACTAAACAGTGACTGATTGGCTCTGACCTTTCAGAGCAATTAAGGTTGATCAGCCTTCTGGTTTCCTGTCCACATCTTTCTATTAGTGAGGCAACAATCTGTTTCCGGCACACAGTGACTCGCATGGGGAGAATGCCATGTGAAGATGAAGTGAGAGATTGGTGTGACACCTCCATGTGCCAAGGAACAAGATTCCCAGCAAAACACCAGGAGCTGGGAGAGAAGCGTGGAGAAGACTCCTTCTCACAGTGCCCCAAAGGAACTTAGATCTTGGAGTTCAGGACTCTGGAACTGTGATATCAACTTCTGTGGTTTAGCCCTGGCTGGTGGGGCTCAGTTGGTTGGGCCCTGTCCTGTGCCCTGAAAGGTTTCCGGTTCAATTCTCAGTCAGGGCACTCGCCTGGGTTTCGGGCTCAATCCTGGGTGGCGGGTATGCCAGAGGTGGCTGATGGATGTTTCACTCTCACATCGATGTTTCTCTCTCTCCCTGCCTCCCTACAAATCAACTGGAAAAAAAAAAAAAGCATGCTTCAGCAAAAGTTTCTTTCATAAATTTCGGTGGTTTAGGCCAGTGGTCGGCAAACTGCGGCTCCTGAGCTGCGGTTTGCTGCTCTGTTGTTGACTAATGAGTTTGCCAACCATTGGTTTAGGCCACTCAGTTTATAGTACTTTGTGACCACAGCCCTGGCAAACAGATACAGATGTGCTAGACAAACACAGTTTCCCACGGAAGACAACGTTTTTCCTACAATATGTCGGAGCTGATGACTTGGGGGATGAGCAAGAACCAAACAGGAGAGGGTAGGAACCGCGTGTGCAAAGGCCCGGGGGCAGAAAAATGGGTGAGGGCCCTGGTGAGACTGCAGGGTTTCCGTGCGGCTTGGGCTTTGAGAGAAGGAGCAAGAAGGGACCGACGCCACCAGGCAGGGGCAGATGGTGTTCAGGTTTGGGGTTTTGTTCTGAGGGGAGGGTCCCGGGAGCCATGGAAAGAGACGTCCCAGGACACGGGGGGCAGCCAGCCCGGCGTTGTTAAGTGCTCTTCGCCACAGGCCCACCAGGGTCAGAGGTCACCCAGCAGCAGAGGTGGAGCGCACCGGAGCCCTGCCCCGGGCGGGGCGGGTCGGAGCAGGCGAGGGCCGGGCGTCCCGCCCCCAGCAGAGCCCATCTCGGCGGAGCTGCCCCCAGGCGCCAACCGCGGTCCCGTCCTTCCCGCGTCTCCGAGCTCGTGGTCCCGCGTCAGCCCAGGAGAGCGGTGCCACTTCCAGGTCTTCTCTCCCCTTGTCGCCACGGGCCAGTCCGCTCGCAGGCAGGGACGGTGCCCTCTTTGCCGCTCGGTGTCCCCAGAACGGGGCCTGCAGGAGGTCGCTGTAAGGTCCGGGAGGCAATCCCGCCCCTCTTCCGGGTGGGGAGCCGAGGCTCAGAGAGGCGCCCCCACACGAACCCCTTCCTTCAGCTGCCGGCGCTTCCTGGGAGCTGGAGGCGCAGAAAGAGGGGGCGCCTCGGGGGCCAGGTGTCCCCCCGGAGCGGGGCTGGCCGGCTCCCGCGAACCCTGTGTGCCTCCCGCCCGCTCCGGGAGGAGAGGCCCCGAACAGCCCGGCTTAGTTGGCTAGAGGTCACCACACACGCCAAGGTCACGGGCTCAGTACCCGGTCAGGCACACCACCATCCACCCATGGATGCATTCATCAGTGGGACAAAGCGATGTCTCCTCTCCCTCCCCCAGGTCAGCGAGTAAAAACTAAAACCCCCGGCCCAGCCCCCCGAACGCAGGGGCGAGCCACCCCGCTCCTCAGCGACTCCCTTCGCCGCGGGAGCGTTAGCCCTGAGCCCCGCCCCGGGACGAACCACTCAGACCCCGAGGGGGAGGACCCTGGAAGGTCGCGCAAGGCTCCTCCCGGGAACCCCGGTGTCCGACGCTCCCTGGCCCATCAGGGGGTTGGGGGGGGGGGGGCTTGAGCGCGGGGCTCAGAGCAGCGGCGGAGGGGCCCCGCCTCCTCCGGGGGCATCTCCCGCTGCTCCGCCCCCCCCCCCGCGTTGGTTCGCGCTGGGACCCGAGGCAGGTCCTGGCGGCGCAGGGCCTCACGGGCGCACATCCGGCGTCCGCGTCCGGGAGGTGGCGGTGCCGCGATGCAGCGGTCCCGGGCCGCGGCTCTGGCCGTCAGAGTCGTTTATTGGTGAGCGCGTCGCCCGGTCCCCGCCCGCGTCTTGCCTCGACCCAAAGGAGCCGGGTGCTGGGGGCGCCGGGGCGGGATTGCGGGCCCCTCCCCTGGAGCCGGACCCGCGCGGGGAGGGTGCGCGCGGGGGGCGGGGGTGGGGAACGAGGGCCTGGCCCCTCGGGCTTGTGACCGTCCGCACAGCTCAGGCTGCAAAGGCTGCCCTGAGACGCCGTGTGGCCATTGGGAACCTCGGACTGGGGAGTCAGTTGGGGGGACGGTGGGGTCAGCTTGGGAAGGGGAGCGCCCCCACCCCCGTCAGAGCTCTGGTGTCCCCTCCCCCAGCACCGGGAACAGCGTTGGGGTGGGGCGGAGGTTGAGAAGGGTCTGCATAGGTTTGGAAAGGAATGAATACGATGGGTGGGTCTTTTCTGGCTTCAGTTTCCCCGCCCGTAGAGGGAGAGAGAGCTGATCGAACCGGGCCCCAGGGATGGAGCCGCGTGTGGGTGGGTGTCTGTCTGTCCAGTTCCCCGCTGGAGTGGGAAGCCCCCGCGGGCAGGCGCCTGGCACCCACAGGCACCCGCCCTGTGGCACGGAGCAAATGCACCAGCTGTGGTTTTCCCCGCCCAGAAACCTCCTGAGGGTGGGGAACGTCAGCTCCATTTTACAGGAGAGGAAACTGAGGCTGCGAGTGGGGCGGCAGGTCAGTAGCTTGAGGTCCAGACTGCAGGGGTAACTGGGATCCGGGTCCGCTGGCTGGCCTGTCCCAGATCTGCCCATCAGGACAGCCCACGTGTATTTTTGTTTTTCGTGTGTGTTGTTGTTAATCTTCACCCAAGGATATTTTCTCCATTGATTTTTATAGAGTGGGAGGGAGGGAGAGTGGGCAGAGAGAAAAAGGGAGGTGAGAAAGACAACTCAATTGTTTGCCTCCCACACACCCCTCCCCCCACCCGTAGGGCCTGGATAGAACCTGGGACCCAGGTGTGTGCCCTGGAGCCGAAATTGCCCTCGACAGGGAATGGAATCCGTGACCCTTCTGTGCACAGGCTGATGCTCTAACCACTTGCCAACATGGCCTGGGATCAGTGTCAGCTCTGGGAGCTTTGGTCTGGGACATGGGGAGGGCAAGCCCAGGCTGAGTGCCCAGGCCCTGGTTCTGAAATAGCGGCAGCAGCAGAGGCTTAGGTTTCACCTCAGAGCTGGAAGGCCTGCGGGGAGGGGTATTGTTTCTGCAGTTCTCATCCTAACCCAGTTCTCCCCTGTTCCCTCCCCGGCTTCCCTTCCTCCTCATGCTTGTGGTCTTGTCGCCCTTTTCCTGTGCCTCTCTCTGTCTCTTGTCTCCCTGGCTCTGTGTCTTTTGTCTCTCTTCCGGGTATCTGTCCCCTCCTTGGTTTTATATCTGTCCCCGATTCATTTCTAACTTTTTCCCTCCATCCTTCCCCCGCCCTCCCCATTCCCACCTTCTTCGGGACTCTGGGACTCTCCCCCGCCAGTGGAGCCTGAGGGTACAAGCCCAAGGTAAGTGTAGTGGCTGATGGGGAAGAGGAGGGGCCTGGCTGGGGTGGCCTCGTTGACCCCTATTGTGATCCCTCCCCTTACAGTATCTTCAACTCAAGAAGAAGCTAGAAGATGAGTTCCCTGGACGCCTGGACATCGTGAGTCTTGGGGGCAGGGGAAGGATGCACACGTGGGTTGCGCTGTCTGTCCCTCAGCCTGATGTCAGTGGGTGGTAGGGGTAACCCAGCTTTCACCACGTTTGTCACCCCTGGGAAGGGTTGGGTGTCCCCAGGGGGGTGTCTCAGCCCCTCCCACATCTCTCTCCCCAGTGTGGCGAGGGGACTCCCCAGGTCACCGGGTTCTTTGAAGTCATGGTAGCCGGGAAGTTGGTTCACTCTAAGAAGGTATGTCTGTCTGTCTCTCCATTCTGCCTCATTTTGGGGCTGGGGGTTGGGGGTGGGCTTGGCATCTTAGTGCCAGCTCACCTCTTTCCTCTTCCTTCCACCCCCAGGGAGGCGATGGCTACGTGGACACAGAGAGCAAGTTTCTGAAGCTGGTGGCCGCCATCAAAGCCGCCTTGGCTCAGGCAGTGTGCCCTGAGGGCGGAGGTGAGGGAGCCCCTGCTCCTAGACCCCAGAGTGGACTCCTAGTTCCTAATGTGCTCCCAATCCTGGTGCTGCTTCCTGCCCAGTGCGTTCCCGGCCCAGTGGCCACTTCCACGCTGTTCTCGGGGCCATACCACTGCCTTTCAGCACCAGAGAGGTCTGTCAGGGGCGATTTCAGCCCACAGCAGCAACGGGATTGATGTAAAGAAAGGGGAGGGGGAGAGAGTGATTCTCCCTTGCGTGGTTTGTGAGTGCAAGGGGGTCCCCAGACCAGCCTCAGGTGTGGTGATTTGCTAGAAGGACTCAGAACTTGGCGAAGTTGATCTACCCCGGTTACAGATCATTACAGGGGAGGGATAGAGGTTGTCAGCTCAGGGAAGAGGTGTGGGGGGGCCAGTCCAGGAAGGACCAGGCGTGAGCCCCCAGCGAGGTCAGGCGGACGTCGTTTAGTCCTCCCAGTAGAGGTGTGTGGCCACAGGCACGCAGTACAGCAGCCAGGGGAGGTCACCTAACCCTTGGGGGCCAGAGTTTTTATTGGGGGCCAGTCATACAGACATAGCGGACTGCCGCGTGGCTGGCCTTAGTTTCCTGCCCCTTTGGAGATCAAGGCTACAGCACCAGTCACATTGCTGGCACAGCTGAGCTGGCGTGGCCCCAGGTGCCAGGTAAACCAGGGCACCAGGCAGGCATGCCAGGGAGACCCCACTGAGCCTGTCTTGGGGCAGGGTGGGCGCCCTGCCTACTCAGGTGGTGACTGGTGAAGTGGTCTGAGAGCAGTGGGCTGGTTGGGGGCAGGATCAAAAGAAACAGTTTCAGTTGTGCTGTTTTCTCTGGAAACTGCCTTAAGAGGGGAGATGGGGGGAGGAGTGTGTGGGGTGTTCTATGTCTGCTGGGGGCCAGCCACCAGACCTTCCATAGCGGGCTCCGCTTGCCTCCTGAGAGCTCCTCAGGAAACTCCAACGAGAAGAAAGTCTGGGCTCACCTTGCCTTGTGGCGTAGAATGTTCCTATGGCCGGCCCACTCACCTTGTGCCTGATTTTCTCCCTGGGGTTGCATCTTGTCTCCCTTTTATGGCTCTTCCCTTGCGGGTCCTAACCCGGCTTCTCTCCCTGCATGCTGATCTCACCCCAACCTCTTCTCTTTCACAGCCCCGTGACCTTGGCCCAGCCCTTCTCGGCAGACGCTTCATGATGGGATGGACTGAAATGTCTCCAGACGCCGGTCTTTTCCTGATGTTCTGCGGCTGCCGGGCAGACAGCACCCTGGTCTTTGCCTTTGTGTGTGTGTGTGTGTGTGTGTGTGTGTGTGTGTGACACACCCTGGCCCTGTCCCCCAACTTTCGCCCTCTCCCTGCCTGCACTCCCCAGGTCTCCCTGTCCCCGCTCTGGTGTTTGGGCCGGTCCAGCTCCAGCTTTCTTTCCCAAGGAGAGCCAAGAGGGGGATGCTGTTTCAGCAGTGTTTGCAACATTCACAGTCCAATAAATATGGAATGAGTTGAGCATATGTGCCTGTGTCCCTGCATGTCTGTTTTACTCTGGGAAACCCTCCTCCGTCTCTGTTTTAGGGGTCCCAGGGAAGTACCCCCCAGGTATCGAGGGCTCAGGATCCAGGCGCATTGCTCATTAATATGCATTTTAGAGCAGCTCTGAGCTTACACAGCACCCGGACAGGAATTTAAATGCCACCGGCTCCTGGATCCTTTCTCCAAATAAGTCATGCCAGTGACCCAAAAGTCTCGAACACTAGTGTTTGCCAGGGTTTCCATGGCAACATATCACACAGACCAGGCTGCTCCAACAATTTCCTCACTACCCGAGGCTGGAAGGCTGATGTCAAGGTGTCCACCTCTCAGCTTCTGAGGCCTCTGTCCTGCAAATGGTCACCTCGTCGTGTCCTCACTTGATCTCTGCATGTATACTGTGTGTCCAAATTTCCGAGACCCATCAGATTGGAAAAGGACCCACTTTAATAGCCTCTAAAGATCATCTCCACACAGTTCTTGGCAGTTAGGACTTCAATATGTGAACTCGGTGGTGGTGGTGGTGTTGGGGGTAGTAAGGGAGCTTACTAGTCCCATAATAATGGCTCCTGGGGTGGTGATTCCATGAACAGAACATGGCAGGAGGCTCTGGGAGAATCTGGGCTACAGACCAGCCCTGCAGCTCTGCCCAGGGCCCACTTTAATAGATGCACAACAGCCTTCCACCTGCGGTTCAAGCAAGTCACGTGGTTGAATCCAAAGTCCAGGGACCTGGATCTGGAAGAGGCTTTGGACCTTGATGGGTAAGTAAGGTCTTGCTTGGGCTTGACCATCCCCTCGAGCAGGGTCAGGGCATGTGGTCCATGGATGCAGCTTGAGGACCTGCGTCATCAGCCATTGCATTGCACCACTGTCCTGGGGCAGCTGCTGAGGATTGGGTGCTCCGAGGATGGGGTGCTGTGTGGTAGGCAGTTAGACATGAGCAGAGCAAGGATGATGGGCCAGGGTGGAAAGTCCTGGGTGCCTAGCAATGAACAATTGTGGATGGACTTCACCCCCAGAGTGACCTATCCTCTCCTAGCACATCGCTGGTCAGGTGGTTTGGACCGCCTGGCCTTTCCTCCCTGGAGACAACATCCAGGCCTCAGTTGCATTTCAGCTCCAGGCCCAGAAAAGCAGCAAAACCAGAGAAGCAACACCACGGTGACAGCTGCATTGCATAAGGACCCTGCCCTGGGCCCACCAATCAATCATGGAGACCCCAACCCTGAGAGGACACACCTGGAAAGCTATTGAGACATCCCTTGGACTTCTCCCAAAATCTCCATCCTTAACCCCTTAGGACCAGGGGTTGCTCCTTCCTGCGAGCACACCCTCACATCCCATCCTCCACCATCCCACCAGAGGCCTTACTATTACCTTCTTCACTCCCAAGCTCCAAGGGCCCTTCATCTTTATAACTGGTTTCCTGAACCCATTTCTTCTATTAATTGCTTCTTCTACCTCCGTGACTTTCCAAATAAATGTCCTCTAATAGTTTGCAAATCAGCTCTGAATTCTTTCCCAGCCAGAACTCAGGTCCTGAGGCTGCTGAACCCAGGTCCCATCTGACCTCACCAGCCTAACACCAGATCCATTCCTACCATCCAGCACTCAGGTGCCCTCTATCACCAAGGCGGAGTCATCTAAGGTAACACCAGCTACCACGTTGATATTCTGGACTAGAAGTCTCACAGGCGTGCATATATAACCATTAAATATATATATTAAAAATCAATATTAATGTAAATTAAAATCAATTATATATAAAATATATTTTAATTGATTTTTAGAGAAGAGGGGAGAGGGAGAGAGAGAAACATCTATGTGAGAGTGAAACATCCATCAGCTGCCTTCTGTACACCTCCCATCAGGGATCAAGTCCAAAACCCAGCCATATGCCCTGACTGGGAATTGAAACAGCAACCTTTTGGTGCCTGAAATGACACCCAACCAAATGAGCTCCACCAGGCACTTATTAATATTTCATGTGGCCAGACTGTGAGAACCATGGAGTTCTGCCACTTTTTCCTGCTTTGTTCAAACATACCTCAGCCAGTTAATATTTTCAGAATTCCATTCTGATATTTATCAGGGAAGGTGTAATCCATTTAAAAAATACTTTTATTGATTTCAGAGAGGAAGGGATAGGGAGAGAGAGATAGAAACATTAATGGTGAGAGAGAATCATTGATTGGCTGCCTTTTGCATGCCTCACCCTGCAGGGGATTAGGCCTGCAACTCAGGCATGTGTGCTGACCAGGAATCAAACCATAACCTTGACCTTCTGGTTCTTAGGTCGACACTCAACTGCTGAGCCACAACTGCTGGATGGCCTTTTATATCTTAAATGCACCTACCTATCCTGGAAAAGTCCATTCAAATCATTACAACATATAAAACTATTTGTATCAAATCCTGTGTTCAGGAAGGGTAAGAGAGCCTTAGAAACAGCTGCCACCATTTTTAATTTACCTTATGCATGTGGAGGAGAAAGAGAAAGTGCTACAATTGATCCTATTTTGACTCACACCTTCAGGCTAAGAAAATTCAGCCAGAACTTCACAGGGAATTCTTTTTGAACAGTGTCACCACGTGGCCAACTTGTGGAACTGCATCTTCTGGGATCACCCATCACAAGGAAGCCCCATGAGGTTCCAGTGCATTCCCAGGGATTGAGATTTAGCATAGTCAAAGGAGTCACCACCTTTAGCTTTGTAACAAGATGATTTTCAAAAGAATAAGGAAAAATACATCTCTCTTCTCAAATTATTTCACTTCTTTCTGGCTGTGGGACCTCAGATGAGCAAACTCGCCTCTCTGGGTGAAAATTTGGTGGCGGGAAGGAAGAAGCAAGGGAATGAGGGTATGGGATTAAGGTTACCTCACCCTGGGGCCGGGCATTGTGCAAAATGGGAGACATTGCCTTCAATGCCTTTGGGATCCCTCACTCTTTGGGTACCTCTGCAGCCAATATATCCTTTTGGAGTCTTAACCAACATCTCTGGGTATGAGATGGGCCTGTTTCAGGTCTATTCTTTTTTTTTTTTTTAAATATATTTTATTGATTTTTTACAGAGAGGAAGGGAGAGGGATAGAGAAAAACATCGATGAGAGAGAGACATCGATCAGCCGCCTCCTGCACACCTCCTACTGGAGATGTGCCCACAACCAAGGTACATGCCCCCAACCAGAATTGAACCCGGGACCCTTCAGTCCGAAGGTCGATGCTCTATCCACTGAGCCAAACCGGTTTCGTCAGATCTGTTCTTAGTTATAGACCTGTTCAGCTACTTTCCAGATGGTTTTACAGGGTAATTGTTCTGTGAATTTAGGTGTAATTTGATGTAGTCATGGGAGAAGGCAAGCACAGTTTTTATTTATTTTTAAAATATATTTTATTGATTTTCCACAGAGAGGAAGGGAGAGAGATAGAGAGCTAGAAATATCGATGCGAGATAAACATTGATCAGCTGCCTCCTGCACGCCCCTTCCACTAGGATGTTCCCGTACATGCCCTTGAACGGAATCGAACCTGGGACCTTTCAGTCCACAGGCTCTATCCACTGAACCAAACTGGTTTTGGTAGTTTTTATTTTTTAAAAAAATATATTCTTATTGATTTCAGAGAGGAAGGGAGAGGGAGAGAAAGAAACATGAAGGATGAGAGAGAATCATTGATAGGCTGCACACTCCCTACTGGTGATTTAGCCTACAACCTGGGCATGTGCCCTAGAACAGAATCAAACCTGGATCTTTCAGTCTGTAGGCCAACACTCTATCCACTGAAACAAACCAGATAGGGTGCAAGCACGGATTCCTGCCTCAGTGTCTTTGTAGCATCAAGACATCTTCCTTTCTTAATTCAGAAAACTGCTTTCTTTGCTTCCCTGCTTTTCCTGGCTTCCTCCTATCAGGGAAAAGACCCAGCTCTCCTCTCTCCTTAGCCCAACCCTTCAGTGGCTCTACTTTGCAGAACCTCATGATAGGTGCTCCTCCCACTTTACAAAGAATTTAAACTTCAAGAACATTTATTGTTAAGAATCTCCAGGTTGGGCCCTAGTTGGTTTGGCTCAGTGGATAGAGTATTGGCCTGTGGATGGAAGAGGCTAGGGTTCTTGTTCCAGCATTACAAAGGGTTTAGCAATCTGGAGAAAGGCTGTGCATAGATTAAATAAGAGTCCAAAGATGAAAGATAATTTTGAAAGACATTGGGGGTCAGAGGAGCTTCAGCTAAAGGAGCTGAAGTTCCAAGTTATTCCTTCCCCTTGTCTCAGGACCCCTGCTTTTTATTAGCACAATTTGTCCTAAGGCAAGGTGGAGATAATACACTTCAAAGGGTAGGGTTTACAGAAGCATCCTCAGATTGGGGAATAGCCTATAGCTGTTCAGGTGTTTGGCCAACAGGAGGCAATAACATGTAGATTAAAATGCCCTGAGCTGTCTGGCAGCAAACAATCATCCTATTTAGGTTTTGGGGAAATGCCTTTTTAGCCATTACAATAAGTGATTACATATGTGACCCAGCCCTTGTTGAGCTCCCAAGTTTCATCCACTTTTTGATGAAACTCTTGTAATTATGACATGCTGGAATTGGCTTCTGGCATCTCACCCTTTTTGACTTTTTAAATTTAACAAGAATGTATGCTTTAAGATTTTTAAAAATATATATTTTATTGATTTTTCACATAAAGAAAGGGAGAAGGACAGAGAGCTAGAAACATTGATGAGAGAGAAACATCAATCAGCTGCCTCCTGCACACCCTCTACTGGGGATGTGCCCACAACCAAGGTACATGTCCTTGACCGGAATTGAACCTGGGACCTTTCAGTCCACAGGCCAACTCTCTATCCACTGAGCCAAACTGGTTTTGGCATGTTTTAAGATTTTTAAATTCAATGGAAAGGATGAATTCTATCAAGTCCCTTTAAATTGTTGTCAGGCATTAAAGGAATCAGCCTGTAGTCAGTTTCTTTCTGGGACAGAAGTTCTTTGAGTTCCAATTTTAATGTCCACCAATTCCTATGTGTACATGTCAGCAATGATATTTCAGTTCTGGATGGTGGACAAATAGTGGTAATGCAGGTCCAATCCTCTCTGGTTTGGTCCTGGGCAACCTGCAGTGATGCATAGTTTCTAACTGATAGCATGGCAAGGCGTCTTCACCATCTTCATTTCTGGACTGTTTCTCCTCTGTTCTTGGGGGCCACTGCTATCTGTGCTGGAGCAGTCCTGTCAATTCCTCTCTGGGATCTGTTGTTGCAGGAATCCACAGGGGCTTAAAGTTTTCTGGAAATATATAAACATATTCTCAACCAAAGGTTAATAAAGGAATCTTTTCTATAAATTAGACTTGGGATCCTTTTTCATTTTTTTTTTGTCCAAATGATTTTCTTTGGCTTATTTTGACACCGTGTGTTTTCATGGGTGTCTTGTTATTAGCATTACAAATGAAAATTAATTTTCAAAGTAAAAAATTTAAAGCAATTAAGGCTTGATGTAATTTACTTACAGGATATTTTCCTACTATCCCCTCCTTTTTTATTTAAATATTAGGAGGCTATTGGAAATTTTTATAATGCTGTCTTGATAACTTTCAATTTTTAATTTTTTGCACAGAAATATGACTGCTTTAGGTTCATTGCATGTTAAGCAATTTTACTCTGAGATAAACCATCAATAAAAAATTTTAGTTAATACTTCAGGAACAGGTTTTTGTTCAGTACAATTAGGTTTTTGTGAATATTCACTTATTTTAATTAGTCAATTTAAATTAATCTGAAATAAGGTTTATTTTTTTAACTTCACTTGTCCTAGATTATGGACAGTAAGTGACATTAATTAAATTTCTGCAATTAGTCTTTGTTGTTTGTTGATTTGTTGATGATAGGCATGCTGACAGGTGTGAGATGGTACCTCATTGTTGTTTTGATTTTCATCTCTTGGATGATTAGTGACTTTGAGCATGCTTTCATATGTCTCTTGGCCTTTTGTATGTCCTCTTTCAAAAAGTATCTATGTAGGTCCTTTGTCCATTTTTTAAAAACATATTTTACTGATTTTTTTACAGAGAAGAAGATAGAGAGCTAGAAACATCGATCAGCTGCCTCCTGCACATCTCCTACTGGGGATGTGCCCGCAACCAGGATACATGCCCTTGACCGGAATCGAACCTGGGACCTTTCAGTTCGCAGGCCGACGCTCTATCCACTGAGCCAAACTGGTTTCAGCCCTTTGTCCATTTTTTTGATTGGGTTGTTTATCTTCTTTTTTGTTAAGCAGTATGAGTTCCCTGCAGATGTTGGAGATTAAACCCTTATCAGAGATAACATTGGCAAATATGTTCTCCCATGTATTGGGCTTTTTTGTTGTTTTGTTGATGGTTTCTTTTGCTTTACAGAAGCTTTTTATTTATTTATTTTTTAAAAATAAATTTTATTGATTTTTTACAGAGAGGAAGGGAGAGAGAGTTTAAAACATCGCTGAGAGAGAGAGAGACATCAATCAGTTGCCTCCTGCACGCCCCCTACTGGGGATGTGCCCGCAACCAAGATACATGGCCTTGACCAGAATCAAACCTGGGACCTTTCAATCCGAAGACCGGCGCTCTATCCACTGAGCTAAACCGGCCTTGGCAGCTTTTTATTTTGATGTAGTTCAATTTGTTTATTTTCTCCTTAGTTTCCATTGTCTTAGGAGCTTATCGGTAAAGATATTGCTATGACAGATGTCTAATATTTTGCTGACTATGGATTCTTTTGAGATTTTTATGGTTTCCCATCTTATGTTTAAGTCCTTTATCCAATTGAGTTTATTTTTGTGTATGATGTAAGTTGGTGGTCTAGTTTCATTTCTTTTTCATGTATTTGTCCAATTTTCCCAATTCTATTTATTGAAGAGACTATTTTGATTCCATTGTATGCTCTTGCCTCCTTTGTCGAATATTAATTGAGCATAATGGCTTGGGTTGATTTCTGGGTTATCTGTTCAGTTCCATTGGTCTATATATCTGTTCTTGTGCCAGTACCAGGCAGTTTTGAGAACAGTGGCTTTGTAATATAGCTTGATATATGGTATTGTGATCCTTCCAACTTTGTTCTTCTTTCTCAAGCTTGCTATGGGGTCTTTTTTTTTTTAATTCCACAGGAATGTTTGGAGAGTTTATTCCAGGTCTGTGAAATATTCCATTGGTATCTTAATGGGGATTTCATTGAATCTAGGCTTTGGATGTTATGGACATTTTAATGATGTTGATTCTACCAATCCATGAACATGGTATATTCTTCCATTTGTTTATGTCTTATCCCATCTCTTTTTTCAACATCCTTTAGTTTTCTGAGTACAGGTCTTTTACCTCCTTAGTTAAGTTTATTCCTAGGTATCTTAATTTTTTAAATCATAAATGAGATTTTTTTTTTAGTTTCTCTTTCTGTGAGTTTATTATTGGTGTATGAAAAAGCCATAAATTTCTGAGTATTGATTTTGTATCCTGCTTCATTGCTGAATTCATTTATTAAGTCTAATAGTTTTTGGATGGAGTCTTTGGGGTGTTTTATGTACAATATCATGTCATCTGTGAATAATAACAGTTTTACTTCTTTTTTCCAATTTGGATGCCTTTTATTTCTTCTTCTTGTCTGATTGCTATAGCTAGCACTTCCAGTATTATGTTGAAGAGGAGTAGTGAAAGTAGGCATCCCTATCTTGTTCCTGTTCTTAAGAAAAATGGTTTTAATTTTTGCCCATTGATTATGATATTGGCTGTAAGTTTGTCATATATGGCCTTTATCATGTTGAGATATGCTCCCTCTATTCCCACGTTGCTGAGAGTTTTTATAAAAAACTAGAGACCCGGTGCACAACATTTGTACACTGGGGGTACAGGAGGGTTCCTCAGCCCAATCTGTGCCCTTTCACAGGATTGCTGTGGCTATTCAAGGCAGCCCTGAAGCCCTTGGGGATGTTCCACTGATGGATTAGGCAGAGAGTGGGCCTAAGCCACAGTCAGACATCCTTAGCATTGCCATGGAGGCAGGCTGCTATGCTCACCAGCCGTCAGTTTTGTGGAAGCACACTGACCACCAGGGGAAGCTCTTGCATTGATCATCTGCCCTCTGGTGGTCAATATGCATCATAGTGACCTGTCCTTCCACTGTCCAGTCGATTTGCATATTACCCTTTTATTATATAGGACTAGAGGCCCAGTGCATGAAATTTACACAGGGCGGAAGGGTGGGGGTCCATCAGCCTGGCCTGCACCCTTGCCCATCCAGGACCCATTAGGGAATATCTGACTGTCAGTTTAGGCCCAATCTCAACCGCTGGCTCCTAATTGCTCACCTGTCTGCCTGCGTGATCAGCCCTAACTGCTCTCCCCAGCTGGCCTGATTGCCCCTAACTGCTCTCCCCTGCTGGTGTGATTGCTCCTAACCACCTTTGCCTCACCCCTGCCACTGTGGCTTTGTCCAGAAGGACATCTGGAAGATATCCGGTCTATCCAGTCTCATAAGTATATTATCCTTTTATTAGTATAGATGAGTGTTGGATTTTGTTGAATGCTTTTTCTGTCTATTGATAAGATCATGTGATTTTTGTCTTTCAATTTGTTTATGTGATGTATCATGTTTACTGATTTGTGAATATTATACAGCCTTGCATCCCTGGAATAAATCCCACTTGATTATGGTCTTTTTAATATATTGCTGGGTGCAATTTGCTAATATTTTGTTGAGGATTTTAGCATCTATGTTCATCAGGGATATTGGTCTATAGTTCTCTTTCTTTGTAATGTCTTTATCTGATTTTGGAATTAGGATAATGCTGGCCTCAAAATAAGAGTTTGGAAGTGTTCCTTCTTCTTGGATTTTCTGAAATAGTTTGAGGAGTATAGGTGTTAGTTCTTCTTTGAATGTTTACTTAAACTCCCCTGTGAAGCTATCTGGACCTGGGCTTTTGTTAGCTGGGAAGTTTTTAATTTTTTTTTTTTAACAGAAAGGAAGAGAGAGGGATAAAGAGTTAAAAACATCAATGTGAGAGAGACATAGATCATTTGCCTCTTGCACGCCCCCCACGAGGGATGTGCCCGCAACCAAGGTACATGCCTTTGACCGGAATCGAACCTGGGACCCTTCAGTCCACAGACCGATGCTCTATCCACTGAGCCAAACCGGCTTCAGCTGCTGGGAGTTTTTTGATTACTGATTCTATTTGATCACTTGTTGTTGGCCTATTCAGGTTTTTTGATTCTTTCTGACTCAGTTTTGGGAGATTGTATTTTTCTAGGAATTTTTCTATTTCATCTTCATTGTCCTGCTTGTTGGCATATAGTTGTTCATAGTATTTTATTACAATCTTTGTATTTCTGTGGTATCACTGGTTACTTTTCCACTTTCATTTCTGATTTTATTTATTTGGGTCCTCTTCTTTGTTTCTTGATGAGTCTGGCTAATGGTTTATCAATATGGTTTATACTTTCAAAGAACCAGTTCTTGGTTTCATTGATTTTTTGTATTGTTTTTTTCAGTCTCTATGTTATTTATTTCTGCTCTAATATTTATTATTTCCTTCCTTCTACTTACTCTGGGCTTTTCTTGTTGTCCACCTTCTAGTTCTTTAAGTTGTAGGGTTAAATAATTTATTGCTGATTTTTTTTTAGATATGCCTGAAGTGCTATGAACTTCCCTCTTAGGACTGCTTTTGCTGTGTCCCAGAGATTTGGGGTTGTTGTGTGTTCATTTTTATTTGTTTCCAGGAATTTTTTGATTTCTTTCTTTCTTTTTAAATATATTTTATTGATTTTTTTTACAGAGAGAAAGAGAGAGGGATAGAGAGTTAGAAACATTGACAAGCCAGAAACATTGATCAACTGCCTCCTGCACACCCCCAACTGGCGATGTGCCTGCAACCAAGGCACATGCCTTTGACTAGAATCAAATATGGGACCCTTCAGTCTACAGGCCAACACTCTATCCACTGAACCAAACCAGTTAGGGCTTGATTTCTTTCTTGATCTCATTTGTAACTCATTCATTGTATAATAACATGCTATTTAGACTTAATGTGTTAGAATGTTTTTGGATGTTTTTACTGTGTCTAATTTTATTCCACTGTGATCTGAGGAGATGCTTGCAATCTTCTTGAACTTGTAGAGACTTGTTTTGTGTCCTAACATGTAGTCTATCTTTGTGAATGATCCATGTGCACTTAAGAAGAATGTATATTCTGTTACGTTGGGGTAAAATGTTCTATAAATGTCAATTAAATCCATCTGATCCAGTGTGTCCTTTAGAGTTTCTGTTTTCTTTTTAAGTTTTTATCTGGATGATCTATCCAGTGAAGTCAGAGGGGTGTTAAAGTCCCCTACTATGACTGCATTGTTGTCGATCTCTCTGGTAAAGTCCTATAGAATATTATATATATATATTTAGGTGCTCCTCTATTGGTTGCATATATGTTTACCAGGATTATATCTTCTTGTTGGATTGATCCCTTTAGTACAAGACAGTCCTTGGGTTACATCAGACTTGATGTATGTCGTTTTGTGGTTATGTTGTCATCTCCCATTTATTTATTAAAAAAAAAGGTTCCATCATTTCGACGCATGTACACATGTGCTTTATGTTTTTTATTATTTGTTTACCACAAGTAAAGGTCAGGAATTGTTATCTTGCTTTTACGTTTTTTTTTTTTTACTGTTTCACTTCATTCCTACTGTGTGTGTGCTCCATGTAAATGTCATAGGTGCTTATGTAGGTGGGTTCTGACTTATGGTGAAAATCATATTATATTGTGCTGTAGTAATGGATCTCTGATGTAACCGAGGACCTACTGTACTATATAGTAATCTTTGTTGTCTCTTGTGATGGCCTTCATTTTAAAGTTTATTTTGTTGGATATGAGTATTGCTACACCAGCTTTTTTTCTTGTCCATTTGCATGGACATTTTCCCCCTATCTCTTCACTCTCATCTTGTGTGTGTGTCTTTTGTTTTGAAGTGGGTCTCTTATAGACAGAATATAGTTGGGTCATGTTTTTGTATTCATTCAGCTACCCTATAACTTTGGAGCATTTAATCCATATACATTTAGGGTTATTATTAATAGGTACTTATTTATTGCCATTTTAATTTTTTATGGCTGGGTTTCTCTCTCTGTTTCTTCTCATTACAGCAATTTCTTTAGCATTTCTTGTAATGCAGGCTTGGTGGTGATGTATTCCTTTAGCCTTTTTTTTTTGGTTTGTTTGTTTTTTTGCCTGGGAATTCTTTATTTGACCATCTATTTTGAATGATAGCCTTGCTGGATATAGTAATCTTGGCTCAGATTCTTGCTATCCATTACATTGAGTACTTCATGTCATTCCCTTCTGGCCTGTAGAGTTTCTGATGAGAAATCAGATGTCATCCTTATGGAAACTCCTTTGTAGGTATCAGTTTTCTTTTCTCTTGCTGCCTTTAAGATTCTCTCTTTGTCATTAATTTTGGCATTTTAATTATAATGTGTTTGGGCATGGGCTTGTTTGGGTTCTTCTTGGTTGGGGTTCTCTATGCCTCCTGACCTTGTGTGACTTTTTCTTTTACTAGGTTAGGGAAGTTTTCTGTCTTATTTATTCAAACATTTCTCTATCCCTTTCTATCTTTCTGCCTCTTCTGGCGCATTTTCTATTCTAATATTGTTATGTTTCACATTGTCCCATAGCTCCCTTAAGCTGTCCTCCTGGTTTTTAATTGTTCTTTTCTTTTGGATTCTCTGAGTATTTTTTCAACTCTGTCTTCTAATGCACTGAATCTTTTAAAAAAATTATTGTTCAGATTATTACAGTTGTTCCTCCCCCCACTCCTGGCCCTGCATAGCTCCTCTCCACCCGGTTCCCACTCCACCCCATGCCTTTATCCCCTCCCCCCACTGTCCTCATCCATAGGTGTAGGATTTTTGTCCAGTCTTTTTTCACACCCCTCAAACCTCTTTCCCCTCAAGGCTTGTCATTCCACTCCCTTTCTATACCCCTGATTCTATTATATTCACCAGATTATTCTGTTCATCAGATTTTTTATTCACTTGATTTTTAGATTCACTTGTTGATAGATATGTATTTGTTGTTCATAATTTTTATCTTTGCCTTTGTCTTCTTCTTCCTCTTCTTAAAGAACACCTTTCAGCATTTCATATAATACTGGTTTGGCGGTGATAACTCCTTTAGCTTTTTCTTATCTGTGAAGCTCTTTATTTGACCTTCAATTCTGAATGATAGCTTTGCTGGGTAGAATAATCTTGGTTGTAGGTTCTGGCTATTCATCATTTTGAATATTTCTTGCCTCTCCCATCTGGCCTGCATAGTTTCTGTGGAGAAATCAGCTGACAATCATATGGGTGCTCCCTTGTAGGTAACTAACTGTTTTTCTCTTGCTGCTTTTAATATTCTCTCTTTGTCTTTTGCCCTTGGCATTTTAATTATGATGTGTCTTGGTGTGGTCCTCTTTGGATTCCTTTTGTTTGGGGTTCTGTGTGCTTCCTGGACTTATAAGTCTATTTCTTTCACCAGGTGGGGTAAGTTTTCAGTCATTATTTCTTCAAGTAGGTTTTCAGTATCTTATTCTCTCTCTTCTTCTGACACCCTCATAATTCGGATGTTGGTACACTTGAAGTTGTCCCAGAGCTCCTTACATTATCTTCATATTTTTGGATTTTTTTTTCTTTTCAATTTGGGTGTTTATTGCTTCTTTGTATTTCAAATCTTTGACTTGATTCTTGTGATTCTCAAGTCTGCTGTTGGATCTCTGTATATTATTTTAAATTTCAGTCTGTGTAAGCTTAATTTCTAGTTGGTCCTTTTTTATTTTCTTGAGGGTCTCATTAAATTTATCAGCCTTTTCTAGAAAATTCTTGAAAAACCTTATAACCATGGTTTGGAACTCTATATCCAGTAGTTTGCTTTCCTCCATTTCTTTCATTTGTGACCTGTTTCTTTGTCAGCATTTTAGCTGCTTCCCTGTGTTGATAGAGTGGCTTTGTGTGGTAGGTGTCCTATGGGGCCCAGTGGCTCAGCCTCCCCAGTTACCTGTAGTGGACATTATTGGTGCACCCCATTTGTGGACTGTGTACACAGTCTTATTGTAGTTAATCCAGTCTGTTGTAGTTGTTGGTATCACTGGGAGGAATTGACCTTCAGGCCAATTGACTGTGAGGATCAGCTGTGTCTATGATGGGAGAACTTCTGTGCTGGAGACACCCTTATGGGGCAGGACTTGCTTCAGTGGGGTTTTGGTGCTCAATGAGTCTGCCCCCTGAGTGTGTCCCTTATGGATCTGAGGAATTGTAATCTGGATGGTCCTACTCTGACTTCTGGGTACACTGGCTCTTGGGTCTCCAAGGAGGTACTAATTTAGCATCTGCCTGAGGCCACCCAGCAGGAGCTATGGAGAGATCTGCAGATTCTTCTTCTGTGTTTGCATTTTGGAGTGCCCAAATGAGGCCCAGCAGTGAAGCAATGCAAGCTGCTGTGGGATCTTGGGTCTTCTTTTGGATGTTCTGGGTCTTTCTGGCTCAGTTGCAATTTGTTAGGTAAGTTTAGATTTCAAAGGACCAGGCCATTTATATGCAAATGCTTCTGTACACAGCTTGGATGGGGCAGAGTCTCTGGGTGGAGCAAGCAGCAATGGCTTCCTGTCAGCACTGGCCTAAGAGGCCCCTGGGTCTCAGTGTCCCTTGAAAATCACTGCAAGCACCTTTGAGAGAAAGCTGACCACCCACTTCCAGATAGTTCAGTTTCTCCCCATATGAGTCTAGGTCCCCATAGTCTCACCCAGACCTGGAGTTCAGAGCAGTCAGGAGCTTGTGTCTCCCTGCAGATTGAAAAAGCCAGTCATGTACTCAGTTGACAGCCCTCTCCATGTGCGCACTTCTGTACCTCTGAACTTTAATTCTGAAGCTCCTCTGAGTCTCAGTGTGCTTTTCTTTTCCCTTCTAGTTGTAGAATTTCCACTCAGCCAGCCTTCCTGCAGTTCTGGATAATGTCCGTTTTGTCTTTTAGTTATAGTTTTTTTTTTCCAAAATGTATTTTATTGATTTTTTGCAGAGAGGAAGGGAGAGTGATAGAGAGTTAGAAACATCGATGAGAGAGACATCGATCAGCTGCCTCCTGCATGCCCCCTACTGGGGATGTGCCCACAACCAAGGTACATGCTCTTGACTGGAATTGAACCTGGGGCCTTTCAGTCCGCAGGCTGATGCTCTATGCACTGAGCCAAACTGGTTTTGGCTTTTAGTTGTAGTTTTTTTTTTTTAAATTAAATCTTTATTATTCAGATTATTACATTTGTTTCTCTTTTTTCCCCTCCATAGCACCCCTCCACCCAGCTCCCACCCTTCCCTCCGCCCTTACCTCCCTCCCATTGATCTCATCCATAGGTGTATGATTTTTGTCCAGTCTCTCCCTGTACACCCCGCATCCCTTTCCCCCTGAGAATGATCAGTCCACTCCCTTTCTGTGCTCCTGATTCTATTATATTCACCAGTTTATTCTGTTGATCAAATTTTTAATTTACTTAATTTTTAGATTCACTTGTTGATAGATATGTATTTGTTGTTCATAATTTTTTGGCTTTTACCTTTTTCTTCTTCTTCTCCTAAAAGAGTACCTTTCAGCATTTCATATAATACTGGTTTGGAGTTGATGAACTCCTTTAGCTTTTTCTTATCTGTGAAGCTCTTTATCTGTCCTTAAATTCTGCTTTGCTGGATAGATTATTCTTGGTTGTAGGTTCTTGCTATTCATCACGTTGAATATTTCTTGCCACTCCCATCTGGCCTGCATCGTTTCTGTTGATAAATCAGCTGACAGTCGTATGGGTGCTCCCTTGTAGGTAATGAACTGTTTTTCTCTTGCTGCTTTTAATATTCTCTCTTTGTCTTTTGCTCTTGGTATTTTAATTATGATGTGTCTTGGTGTGGTCCTCTTTGGATTCCTTTCATATGGGGTTCTGTTGCTTCCTAGACTTGTAAGTCTATTTCTTTTACCAGATGTGGGAAGTTTTCAGTCATTATTTCTTTAAATAGGTTTTCAGTATCTTGCTCTCTTTCTTCTTCTGGCACCCCCACAATTCTGATGTTGGTACACTTGAAGCTGTCCCAGAGGCTCCTTACATTATCTTCACATTTTTGGATTCTTTTCTCTTCTTGCTTTTCCAGTTGAATGTTTTCTGCTTCTTTATATTTCACATTTTTAAAAAAAATATATTTTATTGATTTTTTACAGAGAGGAAGGGGGAGGGATAGAAAGTCAGAAACATCGATGAGAGAGAGACATCGATCAGCCGCCTCCTGCACGCCCCACAGTGGAGATGTGCCTGCCACCAAGGTACATGCCCCCGACCGGAATCGAACCTGGGACCCTTCAGTCCGCAGGCTGACGCTCTATCCACTGAGCCAAGCCGGTCTCGGCTATATTTCAAATTTTTGACTTGATTCTTGCCTTCCTCTAGTCTGCTGTTAGGACTCTGTATAATATTTTTTATTTCAGTAAGTGTCTCTAGTTGGTCCTTTTTCATCTCCTCTTGAGACTCGCTAAATTTATCCATCTTTTCTAGCATATTCTTGAAAAACCTTATAAGTGTGGTTTTAACGCTATATCCAGTCATTTTTTTTCTCTCCATTTCTTTTGTTTGTGATCTCTTCCCTTGTCTTGGCATTTTCACTATGCTGCGGGAACTTCTATGTTAGATTCAGTCTTATGATACCAGACTTGCAAAACCGAAGAAGCCTCTGTTGAGTTTAGGATGGGTAGAGTCTCAGGGCTTAAGGGACCGCCTTGCCTTCCAGTCGGCCCCGCCCTCCATGGCCCCTGAGTCTCACATGACTGGGTAATCGCTGGAGTGGTCCTTGTGCGCGCACACCCACAGTGCCTCTAGACCACTGCTTTTCCGGCTCCCCTGCACTCCAGGACCACACGAATCTAGGTCCCCAGGGTTTCACCCGAAACAGGGGCTTAGTGGAGTCAGAAGTGGCACAGTTGGGAGGGTCTGTCTCCCACCCACTCTCGAAAGCCAGAGGCACAATCAGCAATCTGTCCTCTGCGCAGTGCCATGCGCACCACCAGACCTCTGATCTTTTGCGACTCCCCTAAATTTCTGTGCACCTCTCCCTTTTCACAGTCCAAACTCCCCCATATGAGTTTCGGCTGGATCTGGGGTTTAGTGTTGTAAGATAAGGGGTTCAATGCCTTTGAGAGTCTCCATTTTCCTCCTGCCAGAGAAAACCAGCCAGGTACTCCGGCACCTACTCTCTCCGAGTGCGTGTCTCCATACCTCAGCTTTTTGCAGCTCCTCTGGGTCTCCGTGAGCCCCTCTCCTTCCCTCTAGCTGTAGAACTTCCACTCAGCCAGCTTTCCTGTGGTTCTGGATGATGTCCGTTCTGTCTTTTAGTTGTAGTTTTGAAATTGTTGTGCGAGGCAGCAGTGTAGTTGTTTACCTATGCCGCCATCTTGGATTCCTCTAGTTGTAGTTTTGAATTGGTTGTGTGTGGCAGCAAGTTCAGGTGTTTACCTATGCCGCCATCTTGGTTTCTGCTATTTCACTCATTCTATCCTCAGCTTACCCTAATCTGCTGTGTATTCCTGCCAATGTGTTCTTTATTTGTGTTATGTCATTTTTATCTCATACTGTTCTTTTTTCATAGTTACTATATCTTTTGTCATGTTGTTAGTGTTTTTACCGTCATTACTCTGAACTTGGTTTCAGATAAATTTCTTATCTTTGCTTCATTTATCTCTTCTTCTGGAGAATTCTCTAGTTCTTTTATTTGGGGATTGTTTCTTTCCTCATTTTGGCTGTCTGTTTGGGTTTGTGACTATATTAGGTAGATCCTCTATACCTCTCAATTTCTAGGGCCTGATTAATTAGATCAGGCATAGACTCAAAGCTTCCAGAGACTGCCTCTGCCTACACACTGATAGTATTCCTCTTTGAATTGCCCCCCGCCAGGCAATTGTCCTCAGGTGTGGTGAGAGTTTTTTTTTCAACAGGTTGGAAAGTGTCTTCTGCCTGAAGGCTAATTGTTATTTTTAACCAATTTGTTATAATTTTCAACTATATGACAACAAACTGAACAATGTAGACGAAATAGACACATTCCTAAAAAAATGCAATCTCCCAAAACTGAATTAGGAAGAATCAAAAAACCTGAACAGGCCAACAACTTTTGATGAAATAGAAGCAGTAATCAAAAATCTCCCAGCAAACAAAATCCCAGGTCCAGATGGCTTCACAGGGGAGTTTAATTAAACATTCAAAGAGGATATAAGTGGCTTCAGGGCAAGGTGTTTTCCAATAGGGTGTGTCAACTGTCTTCCCCCCAGGCAAGGCAAATGCCTGTGAGGGAAAGATGTCCTCCACTGTGTGAGAGAATGACTCAGCCCAGGAAAGTTGGGGTGTTTACCTTCTGAGCTCTATGCCCTGAGTCCCAAGTCCTGGCTTCTGCTCTTACCACTCCAGTCCACTTTACCCTCCCTTTGCCAGAGCACAAGGTGGGAAGCTCCACAGAGAATTTTGTGCATTGGCCCTTCAGGAGGGTGCTTGAATTTTTAGCTGTTACTCCCTGGCAGGCATCACTCCACTGCTTTTCACAGCCAGCTGTTATGTGAGTGCCCTCCTCAGTTTTGGTGGTCTCTGCTGGGGGGCCCAGCTTGAGGATTAAATCCCAGAGTTATCAATGGCAACCCCCCACAGCTGAGATATCTCTCTGGGACTTCAATTGCTGCCTGTGGGTGCCTGGCCAGCCCTTTCATGCCTCCACCCCTACTACCAGTCTCTATGTGCTCTCCATTTTTGGTTCTGGGGAAGCAGGGTTCTCTCCTGCAAGTTTTCCATTGATTATTCAGGAAGTTTCTCTGTATTTTAGTTGTAATACCAGTTTGTTCCTGGGAGCATGTCCATGCAGCATCCACTTACTCTGCTGACATTTTTAATCCTCTCTAATTTCTCTGATTTTCACTAAGATGTTTTTTTACAATTGGTTTGGTTGAATGCAATCTCAAAGGAAATGGATGTAGCACATTCAGTCTAGATGCTCCTCAGTGTCTTTCCACTGTCCAGCTAGCCTCAACTTCCTTCATAGTTTATTCTGTTATTTAATAATACCTGTCTCAGAAGGTTGCTATCCTGCCTGTTTATGAAGCTCTCCAACAGCCATAATTCAGAAGGGCTTAACCTGGGTCATACATGGAATACCCCAAAAAGAGAGTTGAAATCTCAATGCTCTCCCTTGCTTGGCAGCTCAGTTGGTTGAGCATTGTCCTATACATCAAAAGGTTTTGTGTTCGATCCCTGGTTGGGGAAGTACAGAAGACACCTGATCTCTCTTCTCTTTTTTTCTCAAATAGCACCCCACCATTTGTTAAGGTATGATAGATATACAAAGCTGCATGTATTTATTGAATACAAATAGATGAGTTTGGAAACAAATACACTTTAACATTTTGTTGTTAATCCTCACTAGAAGATAATTTTGCTAATGATTTTTAGAAAGAATGGAAGGAGAGAGAGACACATTGATTCTCTGTCTCCTGCATCCCCCCAACTGGGGATTGGGGCAGAAACCTGGGAATATGCTCTGACCAGGAATCAAACCAGGGACCCCCCAGGGACCTTGGTGCATGGGTTTATGCTCAACCACTGAGCAACATCGAGCAGGCCCATGACTATTTCATAACTGCCAATTTGTACATCTCAATCTTTTAATCATTCTCACCCAGATCCCAAAACCATCTTCCATCTGGAAATCATCAATTTGTACTATGTATCTGAGTTTGGTTGTTTTGTTTGATCATTTATTTTGTTTTTTTAGATTCCACATATAACTGGAATATCATGTGGTATTTGTCTTTCTCTGTCTGCCTGACTCTGTATCCCTAATGCACATTCCTGTTAGCCTATAGTCTAGTCACTGCCCTTTCCTTAATGATCTGTTCTTGCAAGACCCATTTACTTAAGTACTCCCATTTTACCGAGGCCATCAACCATGAACAATACCCAATCCCTGAAGGGGATTATCAGCTCTGGCACCAGGCCAGGCCTTTAGGTGTGGTCTCATGGCCCCCAACCCAATACAGGGGGCTGTTTGCAAGCCCCACAAGAGGTCTGGAAGTTCCATCCATATTGGGAACAAAGAAACGAAAGGGTATGAAGGGATAGTTTCCTCCATATTGGTTTGCTCAGGATTTGGGGAGAAACAGTCTCCCCTGAGTCACTGTACTGGTACACATGAATCATCCCCCAAATAAATGTTTTTTTCCCCTGTATATCTTCAAGTACTCCTGTGTATTTTTCAGTTGCCTGGTAAATTCTGTAACATAAAATTGGTTCCACGACCAAGAACACGCAGCCAGTTTCTCCTTTGAGGCACTGTTGTGGGAGAGCAGGGAGGTGGGCCCCTGATGACGGCAAGGCGTGCCTCCAGTGATTTACTGAGTCCCAGTCCTCATCGGGTCTGGGTGACCAGGGCCTCCACTAGGGCTCCAGTGGACTCCAAGAAGGACAGGAAATCCCTTTCATGGAACTAGATATCTGACGGGTGAGTTTTCCACAGGGGGACCAGTCCAAGTTCAGGCCTGCCTTTAGGGGCAGAAGAAGTAGCTGATCATTACTTAGGCAAATTATTTGCCTCAGTTCAGGACTTCTCATGGGTGGAAGTCAAAACTCGAACTCTGTGGTGTGTGAATGTGAGTGTGAGAGCCTGCATGATGCGAAAGTTACCCTGTGTTGTCCTGTAGCTCTGTTAACTGGGAGGGGAAAGAAAAAAAAAAGCCCGAGGTTTCCAGGGCTGCAGAATGGAGCTTGGCAGGGTGGTGAAATTTGCATCCCCCTCCTTCAAATCATGTCCATTAAACATCTAGTTGTCAGCATTGGTATTAACCAGATGAGAATGGACAGGACTGAACGGGACTGGGATGGGAAGTGGGTGGCCCATGTCTACTTATGATGTCACAAACCCACACAGGCCAGCTGAGGAACTGAGGCTGGCTATGAAGCCGTCACAACTTGGTGGCTTTTGTGCCCTTGAGGTTAAGGCAGCAAGGAAATGGGCAGGTGGTAGGAGTGTCCTCCCAGTGTTTTTCTCTGAGACATTCAAAGTATATTGTATCCATGATATTACTAAAATATAAACATTTAATAGCTAAATTGAAAATAACTAATTCTGTGGTGAAGACCAAATATTTAATATTACAACTGGTTTAAGTTTTAAAAATATTTAAATTTGGTATATTTGACAGATTTTCAAAATGTAATATTTTGAGAATCAATCTGAGACACAGCTTTATGACATCTCAAGGGCCCTGAGGTCACACAAAGATCTACTCTCTCCCTAAAAACAAGTATTTTTGAACTAAATTAGACCAATACAATACACTTGGAATTACATAGGGAAGTAAGCTATGCAGGCTAGGTTGGGTAATAAGATTAATGATTCCATGATAATGGGTGGTTCTTGCTCAGAGGCATACAACTCCCAGCCAGATTAGTGTGTCCTTTTCTTGAACAGAAAGAGCAATCATGGTTATTGACCAAGAAAATGCTTTAGGTAATAATTGCTTTTAAAACCTCAAAGTTGTTAAGATATAATAAATAGATGTAACTAAAATGAAGAATTTGAATAAAGCCTTTTCAGTAATAATTACAAATAAGTTAATAATGAAAGTCCAGTCACTCAAAAGGAGACTGACTGTGATCTCTGTTGCAGGAAGAGACCAGCCTGTAAAAGTAAAAAGAAAAAAAAAAAGAAAGCCTGAAAGAGAACAAGGGCAGACAGAAATGAAATACTATGGCAACTGAGCAAGGGAGCACCTGGCTGTTCTTGGTGTGCTTCTAGCATATGTAAGATTTCCAAACCTGGGAGACCCAGTGGGACTCAGAACCTTAGTAAAGCCTTCAATATTTAGCAAGGCAAAGAAGGAGGGCCTTTTGAATTTACCAGGACTAAAAGATCAAATGAGAAAGTACTCTGGGCCAGACCCTGAGGACCTGTTGGGCCAAGAAATATTATAAATTACATTTTGTCATCAATAGTTGGCCTGACATCCCAAGAAAATGCTAACATAATGTTCACAATTGTAGATCAAGTAGCCTAGGGATGGGCTGGCCCAGAGGGCCAGCAACAGAAGCCATAGCAGTAACCTTAGGTATTATCTTGAAGGAAGAATGTAGCAGTTTAAATACAAGTGGCTAGGGCCTTCTCCGTCTTTCTCTAGCCTCATATGCCTATACATAATTATCCAAGGTCTTTATTAACTTAAGGACTTTGGAACATTGCTGAGTTAAATGATAAATATTAAAAAATAAAAACAAAAAACTGAAACATTTACTGCTAGACAAGTTTTAATTTGCCTGCTCTTAGTTTTTATTATATAAGGTCTCTTGTACTTCGTTGAAGGTATATTTTCTTCAAAGTAAGAGTGTGTTTAAAGTGTGTTCATAGGCTGAAACCGGTTTGGCTCAGTGAATAGAGCGTCAGCCTGCGGATTGAAGGGTCCTAGGCTCGTTTCCGGTCAAGGGCATGTATCCTGGTTGCGAGCATATCCCCAGTAGGGGGCGTGCAGGAGGTGGCTGTTTGGTGTCTCTCTCATCGATGTTTCTAGCTCTCTATCCCTCTTCCTTCCTCTCTGTAAAAAATCAATAAAATATATTAAAAAAAAGAATTAAAGTGGCATCTTTAAAAAAAAGTGTGTTCATAAATATTAAATCTAAGAAATGCTGGCTATTTACTTTTTGGTAATCATTCAAAAATTAAGGTTTCTGAGAGTGAAGAATTCTACTACATTCTAAAGAAAAAAAGAAAGAAAAAGTCTGTACAAGTTACTGATGGTATGTCAGAAAGAAAATTAGAGTAGAAATACTTAATGGAAGATCTAAGGCATGGTTATGCATTTTTGAAGGATATAAAGGAAGGTTTGAAGGCTAATTTGAAAGTGTGAAATTTGTGAAGGTTGTGATGCGATGAGAAGGGAAAGTGAAATGTCAAAAGAGAGAAATGAGTTCTAAAGCTCACTATTTGCAAG
Source organism: Lasiurus cinereus (assembly GCA_011751065.1). Lineage (NCBI taxonomy): Eukaryota > Metazoa > Chordata > Mammalia > Chiroptera > Vespertilionidae > Lasiurus > Lasiurus cinereus. The sequence goes on from JAAGEH010000058.1 coordinate 5,376,928, forward strand.
AATTTTAAAAGGGTCATAAAATCTCAGGGAAATTTAAACAAAGGTTAGACCACTACCCTTATATCCCCTGCCAAGGACAGAGTAAATGATTAATACAGAAAGGGAGGACAGGATAAGGTTGCTGAATACTTCTTAGGCAAAACCAGGATATTCAGCAGTAGAATTTTAAGACAAGAGTGTACATAATGCCTCAGACCGCCACCCAGCCTGCTCTTCAGACTGGGTGGAGAATGAGGTGGCATCTGTAATTATGGGTCAAATGTATAAATTTTCTTGCTTTACTTTTTCAATAAAGGTGCATACTTTAATTATTTAATAAGTTAGCTTTTCGTAATATAATAAAGGTCTCGTATAAACTCATTTATATGAGAAGCCAATATTTTATGAGCTATTGGTTCTAAGAAAGTCCAATTGGTTCTAAGCACTAGCCAAAAAGAATGCTATTTAAAAGTAAATTTAATCTTAATAAAAAGGAGAAATTTTAAAATATCTTCTGCTACTATTTACAAAGTAAACTAAAAACTATTCTGCAATCATTAAATCTCACTATTAATGAGACGCCATAAGTAAAAAGAAAGGTACTTTTACTTGAAATATATGCATTGCAGCACCGGCCATCATGTCTCTCTCCTACCTGTTTTCTGAAAGGCAACCAAGTTGGTTGTTCTGTTTATAAGAAAGTAAAAGTCTTTAATATAGTGGTAGATGGCAAGCCCACAGGAAAAGCAGACTTTAGCAATGCTTACCCAATTAGAAAGAAAATCTCTAAATGGGACTTAAAGATGTCTCTGGAAAAAAATACAGAAGGAGATACCCTTCAAATATCTAGGAACTGTAAATAAAAATCAGTGTATTAGGCCTCAGAAGGTAGAAATACAAAATAATTGCCTTAAGACCTTAAATGATTTTTAGAAATTATTAGAGAACATTAATTAAGACCGTATCTAAAAATCTATCTGGGAAAAATGACAAATTTATTCAATATACTTAGGGAATCCTAAAGAATCTTTTATTAAATGTATGCAAAGACCTACCAAGTCATTTTCTAATTTTGTGGCTCACCTCACTCGAGCAGTTTGAAAACATCTAGAAATCTCTGTCTTCCCTATACCAAGGACATTTAAGAGTCAGTGATTTGCATTTTGCCTCCCTAAACAGGGGATAAATAGCTTATGCCAAAGTACTCATGGAGACTGGTGGGAGAAATCCAACTAGTGTCATTTGCTGTCCACACCCAAGCACAAATGAAGTTAGAAAATAAGTCTTATTTTGGTCAGTTCTTTTCTAATAAAATAATCCTACAAAATAAAAGGGTAATATGCAAATTTACTGTAATGGCGGAATGACTGGGAATAACTAGTTGCTATGATGTGCACTGATCAAGAGGGGGCAGGCCTGGCTGAGGGATCCCCACCTGAGAGCATGAATTTTCATGCACTGGACCTCTAGTTATGTTATATTAATCAGGTATTTAATAAAAAAGACCATCTTTTAATGATAGGAACTGAAGTTTGCTGGCCTATGTTTTTGTCTAATACACTTTGATATTTAATCTTTTGGTAAAATCAAGTTTGACAATTCTTAAAGAGTTTGAATTAAAACAACAAAACTTTCTCTTGATATAGAATTGGCTTTCGGTCATCCCAATAGGCTCAGAAATGCCTCAAATGTTTATTTTCTCTTTCATGAAGGAAAGTTTTATACTGAAGGTACATAGGAACATTTGTCAAATATAGTTATAACTAATAGTTATTAGTTACTAGAGGCCCATTGCATGAAGATTTATGCAATAGGCCTTCCTTCTCCTGGCTGGCAGCAGCGGTTTTCCTCTGGTATTCAGGACCCAGACATTCATTCTGGCTGCAGCAAAGAAGCCAAGCCTCTTCAGTCTTCAGTCTACTTCAGTCTTCAGTCTGTGCCTATGTATGATTGGCTGGTGGGTGTCACAGAGGTATGGTCAATTTGCATCTTTACCTTTTGTTAGTGTAGATAATAGTATAGACTGTAGGGTTTTACAGAAGGGACAACATTCCATGTCATCTGCATTAAAATGCAATCCATAACCATGTCATTTTTAAATTTCTACTTGACATTTGGGGATAGTAACTGTTTTGTTATAATGTATTTGAAAAAATATTACTCTGAAGAGTCCACAGAAAGGACTGGCAAAAAAATAAGAACATCTAAATGGAGCCCTCAGCTTTCCCATGCATGACAGGATGTTCCAATATACTGAGCCAAAAGAGTAGGTCTACATTTGTATGTCAAAGGGAGCATGTAATCCATTTATATTTACAGAGATGGTTGCAAGTGATATGTTCTTGCCATGTTTTATGTCCTCTGGTCCCCTCCCACCCCCCTTTTTTCAATGTTATTGCTGTCTTACTTTGTATGTTGAGGACTTTCTTTAGTGCTATGTTTGAATTTCTTTTTCTCATTTCTTGTGTAAATCCTGGAAGGGAAAAAAAGATATATAACAGGAAATGTGAGGCACTGAAATAGTCATTAACATCCAGAAATGCTGATAAAAATAAACAAATGGGACAGATGTTTGGAACACTTTCTTGCCGAGAAACAGAGTCAATTCCAATTCATGAAGAAAAATGAGCCATGTATATTATAAAATAAAGCCCTCCCAAACACGTGATGAGTCTTCCTCATGTCGAGTTTTGTTTCGAGAAGGGTGTCAATACTCAGAGTCCAGGAATTGCCGCAGGACAAGCACCGGGCAGCCAGGAGTCACAGATGGGCAGACACGAAAAGCTCTCCCGGTCGTCCGGGTGCCAGAGCACGCCGCCAGGAGGAGCGGAGGCTGGGCTGGGTCCCTTGGAAAGTTCTGGGCTGCAGCTTCCCAGTGGATCCTGCAACAGCAGCAGGGCAGCTATCGCGCTGCCAACCCTGAGAACTCACAGCGAGGTCGAGGTCGAGGTCGAGGTCGAGGTCCTGGTGGCGTGCGCCCTAATGGGGGCAGCCTGGCCCGCTGAGCTGCCCCACATGAGGCGCATGCGCGGTTTCCACACAAAGGGGCCGAGCAAATATTAGCTCCGCAAGGTGGATGTTTAGAGGTGCGCTCACGCTGCACGGGAGCAAATGGCGGCCTAGGCGCACTGACCAGCGCTTCTCGCAGCCGCGTGGGCGCACACCGTGGTCCCCTATGGAGGCGGGGCATCTGCAGGACACGGCGGGGACGGACTCCCTTCGAGTTCTAGTAACTGGAAGAGGTCCTCGTCGCTGTCAACCACAAAGTCGTACCAGGGCCTGTCGGAGGAGAAAGGCTCCTCCCAGGCGCCTAGGGGTGAGAGCAGCTCTGTGAAATCAGGGTCTGGGGAGAAATTCCCGGCATCGACATCGGGGAGCCTAGGCGAGGCTGTGGCCTCGACTGGATCTGGACCTGGACCTGGATCTGGGTCTGGAGCTGGAGCTGGAGCTGGGTCTGGAGCTGGAGCTGGA
>JAAGEH010001574.1:0-11729 GCA_011751065.1 Lasiurus cinereus
TAAAAGCAGCAAGAGAAAAACAGTTCATTACCTACAAGGGAGCACCCATACGACTGTCAGCTGATTTCTCAACAGAAACGATGCAGGCCAGACGGTAGTGGCAAAAAATATTCAACGTGATGAACAGCAAGAACCTACAACCAAGAATAATCTATCCAGCAAAGCTATCATTCAGAATTGAAGGGCAGATAAAGAGCTTCACAGAGAAGAAAAAAGCTAAAGGAGTTCATCAACTCCAAACCAGTATTATATGAAATGCTGAAAGGTACCCTTTTAGAAGAGGAAGAAGAAAAAGGTAAAAGACAAAAAATTATGAACAACAAATACATATCTGTCAACAAGTGAATCTAAAAATTAAGTGAATTAAAAATTTGATCAACAGAATAAACTGATGAATATAATAGAATCAGGAGCACAGAAAGGGAGTAGACTGATAATTCTCAGGAGGACAAAAATCATAAAGCATCAAACACTGTGAAATTACAGCAGAAAGATTAAAGTTAGGTGAGGTAGATAAGTGATCAATCAAAGGTCTTGTATGCATGCATATAAGCATAACCAATGATCACAGACACTGGGGGGTTGGGGTATGCCTGGGAGGGAGGGGGGGCAATGGGGAGATGTATAAAAAATTAATAAAAATTAATTTAAAAAAAAAAAGAAAATCTTCCTCCTATCAGAGTCTGGGGTGTGTCATGGAACCCAAAGTCAAGTCCCTGCCCACCTACACCCACCTGGAAATCACTCGAGACCCATATCTGGCCAGTCCCACCTGCACTGGGCAAGATCCAGACCAGCTGGCCTCACCCCATCAAGCCCCACCAGGTGGGGGGCACCATCTCATATCCCCTGGCCTGATGCTGGGTGGGGAGCACAGCCTCAGATCTCCTGGTACACCCTCAGGCCCCCTGGCCCAGTGCTGGGGCAGGGGGTGTGGCTTGAGGTTCCCTTTCAAGCCCCACCAGGCATGGGACAGGGCCTGAGGGCCCCAGACAAGCCCCACTGGGCGTGAGGCAAGCTTAAGGTCCCCCAGCCCAGCTCAGTGCCACACGGCCTCATGTTCCTGATGATCACTCATTACAGGAACCCTACTTCCACTGTGAGTGCAGCCATCTTGTGTTATGGGAACCTCCGCCTCTGTTGTGGGTATAGCTATCTTGTATTATGAGAACCCTGCCTCTGCATAGCCATCCTGTGATGGCATGAGGGTTAATTTGCATATTACTTCTTTATTATATTGGATATCTTTCTTTATGCTGTTGAGCATCTTTACCATCATTACTCTGAACTCTGTTTCAGATAAATTTCTTATCTCTGCTTCATTTATCTCTTCTTCTGGAGAATCCTCTAGTTATTTCATTTGGGAGTTAGTTCTTTGTCACCTCATTTTGGCTTTCTGTTTGGGTTTGTGACTATGTATTAAGTAGATTCTCTACACCAAGCATGTCAAACTTGCAGCCAGCCATGAGTTTGAGATGCTTCCTCTATACCACTCAATCTGTTGTGCAGGATAGTTTTAAAAGATGTTTCTGACTAATTATACCAGGCATAAGCTCAAAGCCTCCAGAGACCTCCTCTGCCTACAGACTGACAGGATTCTGACTTGAATTGTCCCCCAGGCAATTATCCTCAGGTGTGGTAAGAGTTTTTTCCAACAGGGAGGGGCAGTTGCTTTCTTCCTGGAAGGCTAATTGTTATTTTAAACCTCATAAATGGCCTCAGAACAAGATGTTTTCCAATAGGGTATGTCAATTGTCTTCCCCCAAGGCAAGGCAAATGTCTATGTGGAAAAAATGTATTCCTCTGCTGTGAGGGAATGACTCAGCTCAGGAAACTTGAGTCTGCCTTCTGAGTTCTATCTCCCAAATCCCCAGTCCAGACTTCTGCTCTCACAGCTCCAGTCCACTTCACCCTCCCTCTGTTGGGGCACAAGGAAATTTTATGTGTTGTCCTTTAAGAGGGTGCCTGAATTTTAAGTTGTTACTCCCTGGAAGACAGCATCCTACTGCTTTTCACATCCAGATAAATAATGGTGGGTTCTGGTGTTTTCTGCTGGGAGTCCCAGCTTGGGAATTAGATTCCAGAGTTCTCAGTGGCAATCCCCCACAGCTGAGATATCTCTCCAGGACTTCAGTTGCTGTTCTGGGAGCCCATTGCACTTTTCACGTCTCTGCCTCTCATGCCAGCCTTTACACAGTCTCCCTTTTCGGTCCTCAAGTATCAGGGTTCTTTCCTACGAGTTTTCTGTTGATTATGCAGGAAGTTTTTCTATATTTTAGTTGTAATACCAACTGATTCCTGGGAGCATGTTTGTGCAGCCTCCATTTACTCTGCTGCCATTTTTAATACTCAATCCTCTGGTACTATAAACCTCAGGGTTTTTTTTTCTCTTCCACAATCACCTATATACCAGTGTATATACTCTTTAAAGTGAGTTTCAACCAAATATTGTGCAAATCTGAAAATGATCTCTGAGAGGACTGTTTTGATTTTCCTAAAACAGAAAACACTTATCATTAATACTCCAGCACCAGGCTAAATGTACATCTGGGACTGCCATATAAACTCTGGCCTTAGTTTCACGTTTTTTTCCTCTGGCAGAGAAAAATGGATATCTAAAATGCAATTTTTCCCTAAGATAAGATTTTATGTACTATTTATTAAACCTACATTGTGAGACAGGAATCTAAAAAAAAAAACACAAAAATGGTCTCTTTATAAAACAGCCTTTTCAATTACTTTTCAACATAATACCTTTGTAACTCTTACAGAGGATGTAAAGTCCAAGGACTAGAGTTTCTTAGAAGTGTCATTACTGCTGCTAGGCAACAATGAACCTGCTCACAGGGCTTTTCCATAGCCTCTCCTTGTTGTACTACATTTTATTTCCTTCTCTTATGAAACATTTCCCTCACAGTCCTTTCCTGTCCTGTCAATTTAAGGGAGAAAACCCCAGCTCTTACACTTTGGTTCCCTGTACTTACAAATGGATGAGGCTGACTGCCCACATCTTTAATAAAATGACACACAAATGCCCATCCTTATCAAAATATTTTTAATAGTATCAAGAATTTCACCAGAATGTTTCTGTTAAAGTTCAACTGATACCTGGGAGAAGCAATATAATCTAGTATATAACCTGAAGCGAGAAGTATTTAAACACTAATATCTCCTCCACTCTTTCCTGAGTTTCTTTAAGATATGCAGACAAAGTCAATGCTGGTCGGGGGCTTATCTTCTTGTCACACATTGGGGGATCACATACTCAGTTTATACACCAAACAGGAAGTGACAATTTCCACTAGGAAATTTAAATAATCTTCCCATTGACCCAGGGCCTAATTATAGCAGACAATGTAGGTCATAGTAGAACACAGACAATGCAGCCATTAGTGAGAGAAGGAAGAATCAAGACAAAAAGAACTTAGGCTACAACCCATAAATCTATTTCTACATTAACAGAGAACTGAGCTACCTGAAACTCTCTCACCATATTAATAAAAGTAAAAAAATCTGCCCTAGCTGATTTGGCTTAGTGGATAGAGCATCAGCCTGCGGACTGAAGGATCTCAGGTTTGATTCCAGTCAAGGGCACATGCCCAAGTTGCAGGCTTGATTCCTAGTAGGGGGCGGCCAATCAATGATTGTTTCATCATTTATGTTTCTATCTCTCCCTCTTCCTTCATTTCTGAAATCAATGAAGTATATTTTTTTAAGAAGTTGAAAAATCTTCATCATTCAAAGTTAGTGACATACTCAGAGAAGAGCAAGAGAGAGGGGGATGCCTGAGAAATTACAAACTTACACAAAGCCATTTCATGATGAGGCAAGGTGGAAGACATAGACTGTGTTGTGAACATGTCTGAAGTTCTTTGGTGTTATAATTAATAAGAGCTAGCCAAGGATTTACATGAACATACTAATTTAAAAAAAAAAGAGGAAAAGAGCATGGAAAACAAGTAACTGATGAAGAAAATTCATACTAATGTTTCCATGTAACATGAAAATTGTAACCAAATATAAATCATTGATATAACACACTTAGTAAAACAAATGTCTCTATAAAATAGGACTTCATACACAGAATTATGCAAAATCAAGGAAGACATACTAACACAACACAATTAGTTAAAGATAAGCTTGCAAATGCACTAAAGAAGTGAGAAAGAAAAATAAATCTATTCTAAAAATTAAGACCCCAGAAGTCAGGGGAAAAAATGCAAACACATGGAAGAATATATTTTTTTAAGAAACTGAAGTGAAAATGATCAAAAGATCAAAGTGAAAATTAAAGCTAAAGAAGGTAAAGAAAATGGAGGAAATACAACTTTATATATTGGCATACCTTGTTTTATTGCACTTCGTTTTATTGTGCTTCCCAGATATTGTGGGTTTTTTTACAAATTGGTTTATGGCAACTCCATATTAAGAAAGTCTATTGCTGCCATGTTTTTAAGCAGCATTTGCTCACTTCATGTCAATGTGCCACATTTTGGTAATATTTAAAATATTTCCAAATTGTTCATTGTTATTATATTTGTTATACTGATCTTTGATATTACTATTACAGTGGTACCTTGAGATATGAGTTTAATTCGTTCTGTAACCTTGAGGCGTGGGAAACTATGAGACGCTCGAGTCACGGTAAACTGGTGGGTCATGTGCAGCCGGCCGATCCGCGCGATTACTCCTATCTCAAATGTTGCTCGTATTTCAAAGCAAAAATCGCTCACTCGACGGCTCGTATCTCAAAAATCTCGTATGTTAGGGCACTCATATCTTGAGGTACCACTCTATAATTATTTGCTATCTTAATAATTATAATAATTATAATTATTAAGATAGGAAACATAATCCACAAATGTTGTATGTGTTCTGAAGGCTCCACCAATTAGTTATTCCCCATCTCTCTCCTTCTGTCCTCCCAATTCCCTGAGATACAATATTAAAATTAGGTCAGTTAATAACTTACAGTCTCTAAGTGTTCAGATTAAAGAAGAGTTGTACATCTCTCATTTTAAATCAAAAGCTAGAAATGATTAAGTGTAATGAGGAAAGTTGAGATAGGCCTCTTACACCAGTTAGCTCAGTTGTGAATGCAAAGGTAAAATTCTTGAAGGAAATTAAGTGTTACTCCAGTGAACATCCTATCTAATAAAAGAGCAATATGCAAATTGACCACACAGCTATACCCACAAGCCATGCCCATCAGCTACACCCACCAGCCAATCAGAATGAGTATGCAAATTAACTCAACCAAGATGGCTACGGCCATAGAGAGAGCAGGAGGGAGGCTTGGGTTGCCCCTGGCAATGGAGAAAGCCAAGCTTTCCACATACCATGGCCAGTCCAGGCCAATGGCTGTGTGAGCAAAAGTCTTGGCTCTACTCTAGGCTACAAAGTTTCAATTGTAGTCCTAGCTGGTTTGCCTTAGTAGGTAGAGTGTTGGCCTGTGGACTGAAAGGTCCCAGGTTCAATTTCAGTCAAGGGCACATGCCTGGGTTGTGGGCTCAATCCCTAGTAAGAGGGCATACAGGAGAAAGACGATCAGTGATTTTCTCTCATCATTGATGTTTCTATTTCTCTCTCCCTCTCCCTTCCTCTCTGAAATCAATAAAATATATACTTTTTAAAAAAGTTTCAATTGTGTAAGATAAATAAATCCCAGACACCAGGGCCTCCACTTGGGTGTTGGGGCCAGCCTGAAAACCACCACAGACCCCTCACCCAGGCTGCCCCACACCCCAAGGGAACATCCACCCTGATCTAGTACACCCTTTAGGGCAAACCAGCTGGCCCCCACCTGTGCATCAAGCCTCTATCCTATCTAATAAAAGAGTAATATGCAGATTGACCATCACTCCAACACAAAAGTGACTGCTCCCATGTGGTCAAAATATCCTGCCCTTATGTGGACACAAGATGGCCACCACCAGGTGGCCAGCAGAAGGCAGTTGGCAGGGACCAGGCCTGCAAGAGAGGGCAGTTGTGGGAAATCAGGTCAGCAGGGAAGGGTAGTTGAGAGGGACCAGGCCTGCAAGGGAGGGCAGTTGAGGGTGATCAAGCCTGCAGGGGATGGCAGTTAGGGGTGACCAGGCCTGCAAGGGAGGGTAATTAGGGGCAAACAGGCTGGCAGGGGAGCAGCTAGGCATCAATCAGGCTGGCTGGGGAGTGGCTAGGGGGTGATCAGGCTGGCAGACAGAGCAGTTAGGGGCAATCAGGAAGGCAGGCAGGTGAGCAGTTGGGAGCCAGCAGTCCTGGATTGTGAGAGGGATGTCCAAATGCTTGTTTAGGCCTGATCCAGGTAGGCATGGCCTACAGTATCATCATCTTAATATGGAATTGTGGTATTCTAGAGGTGACAAGGTCTTTTGACCAAGTAGGATCGGGCCTAAACGGGCAGTCGGACATACCTCAGGGGTCCCAGATTGGAGAGGGAGTAGGCTGGGCTGAAGGACACATCCCCCTGTGCACAAATTTCGTGCACTGGGCCTCTACACTATAAGAAAGCAAATAAGCCTTATTACTGATATGGAGAAAAGTTCTAGTGGTCCGGGTAGATGATCAAATCTGCCACACAACATTTTCTTAAGCCTATACCTAATTCAGAGCAAGGTCTTAACCATTTTCCATTTTATGAAGACTGAGAGAGGTGAAAAAGCTGCACAAGGAAAGTTTAAAGGTAGCAGAGATTCGTTCATGAAATATAAGAAAAGAAGCCATCCCCATACCATAAGAATGAAAGGTAAAACAGCAAGTGCTAATGCAGAAGTTGCAATAAGTTATCCAGAAGATCTGGCCAAGATAATTAGTGAAGGTGGCTACACTCAACAACAGATTTTTTTATGTAGAAGAAATAGCCTTATATTAGAAAAATATGGCCTCTAGGACTTTCATAGCTAGAGAGAAGTCAATGCCTAACTTCAAAGCTTCCAAGGAAAGATTAACTTTCTTATTAGAGCTAATGCAGCTGATGACTTTTTTGAAGCCATACTCATTTACTGTTCTGAAAACTCTAGAACCCTTAAGAATTATGTTCTAGAGTTTTCCTGGATTCCTGAGGTTTGGCTGGATTGACTTGTAAGGACTGATGGGTTGAGTCCATGAAGTATGGGGTAGCTTCGTTAAAACCTCTTTCCCTCTTCTGCCAAAATTGTTCAAACAGAACAGGTCCATAGTACTTTAGAGGAGAAATCTTAGTGTGTTCCCCTCAGCCTAATTTGAATTAAGAATGGGGTAGACAAAGGGTCTTCAGACATGTGTGACACACCTCCCTCCAGGGAAGCTCCTCCACCAACTTAATCTGGGTTACAGTAAAGTTGGTCCCCTCCCTCTATCACCTGGTTCTTACCTTTCCTCAGACTTTAGTTACTATAATTCTCATTTTTAGGCCATGCCTTTTTAACCTTCTTATCAAATTTGTCACCTCTAGAATACAACAATTCCATATCAAGATGATGATACCTCAAGGATTCCAGCTTATTCCAATTTGGGAAGAATCATCTAACAGTCTCTCTGTCCAGTCTCTGATCCCATTCCCTGTTCCTCTCAGATAAGGCAGGGAAAGACTTCCATAGTCTATGTAGGCAGGGACCATGACCCTTATCAGCCAGAAGTTACTGAATACAGACTCTCCTTCTTCATCACTCCTAAAAAATTTCAAAGATGGAAGCCTCTAAGGAGGGGATGAGGCAGGATAGTAAGAAGTTAGGAAAATTCCTTGGCAAGTGGAATAGGGAAACTGAGACAGAAAGTTAAGCACAATGTGCAACCATTTGGTAAATTTAGATGCCAACCAGTTTGCAGCCATGTAGTAAGTCCTGTCTTCCCTAAACCAAGGACACTTAAGAGTAAATGATTTGCAACTGTTCTCCCCAACCATAGGGTTAATACAGTGGCACCTCGAGATACGAGTGCCCTAACATACGAGATTTTTGAGATACGAGCCTTTGAGCAAGCGATTTTTTGCTTTGAAATACGAGCAACATTTGAGGTACGAGTAATCGCGCGGATCGGCCGGCTGCACACGACCCACCAGTTTACCGTGACTCAAGCGTCTCATAGTTTCCCACGCCTCAGTCAGTGTGCTTCTTTACCTCATTGTCGAAGCATCTTTTGTGCATTTACATACTTTATCACATTTCTTTTTATAACCATGGGTCTGAAGAAAGCTAGTGGAAAGGTCAGTGCTCAGAAGAGGATGATGTCTATTGAATTAAAGCATGAAATCATAGAAAAATATGAGCAAGGTGTGAGAGTGGCTGACTTGGCGAGGCAGTACAGGCGTAGTACTTCAACGATATGCACTGTGCTTAAACAGAAGGAGTCGATAAAGGGTATAACGCCAGCTAAGGGCATTACAATAATTTCTAAGCTCCGTAGCTCTCTCCATGAAAAGATGGAGAATCTACTGATGGTGTGGGTGACGAAGAAGCAGCTTAAAGGAGATACATTAACACAGGGCATCATATGCGAGAAGGCGTGAGCGATTTACGGTGATTTGCTGGAGCAGACCCCGCGCACTTCCACGGACGAAGCATCGAAAGACTCATTTAAAGCCAGTAGAGGCTGGTTTAATAACTTCAGGAAAAGGTCCGGCATTCACTCCATCGTCAGGCATGGTGAGGCAGCAAGTTCGGATGTGAAGGCAGCTGAGGATTACCTCAAAACTTTTTCCGAACTGATAGAAGCCAAAGGATATATCTCCCAGCAAGTCTTCAACTGTGACGAGACAGGACTTTTCTGGAAGAAGATGCCGAATAGGACTTATATAATGGCAGAGAAGAAGGTGATGCCAGGCTTCATGAAGGATAGGCTAACTCTCGCACTGTGAGCCAATGCGAGTGGCGACTGCAAGATCAAGCCTCTGTTCGTATACCATTCGGAAAACCCCAGAGTCTTTAAGTCACATAAGATTTTAAAAGATAAACTGCAAGTTATGTGGAGGGCAAACCCGAAGGCATGGGTCACCAGGCAGTTCTTTGTGGAGTAGGTAAACCTGGTTTTTGGCCCTTCTGCTAAGAAATATCTACAGGAAAACAACCTAACTATGCAAGCCCTCCTCGTCCTCAACAATGCTCCTGCTCACCCACCGAACCTCGAAGATGAACTCCTCAAAGAGTTCAAGTTTAAAAGGTTGTCTACCTACCTCTCAACACCACTCCTATCCTGCAGCCCATGGATCAGGAGGTGATTTATAATTTTAAAAAGCTGTACATCAAGCACCTGTTCCGGCGCTGCTTTGAGGTGATGGAGAACACAAACCTCACCCTTTGATAGTTCTGGAAGAACCTCTTTAACATCGTGATATGCCTCAGAATTATTGATCAGGCCTGGCTGGGTGTTACAATGAGGACTTTGACCTCTGCATGGAAGAAGCTGTGGCCTGAGGCCGTAGCCGAAAGGACCTTCAAAGGATTCAAACCCTTAGGTGCCAGTGAAGGAGGAGATAGTGTCTCTGGGAAAATCCATGGGCCTGGAGGTGGATGAGAGAGTCGTGAATGAGCTCATGGAGGAGCACTCTCTGGAACTCACCACGGAGGAGTTACAAGAGTTGCAATCTCAGCAACATGCGGAGGTTCTCCAAGAAATTGGTTTGGAGGAGGAGCCAGAGGTGGAGAAGATCTCTACAAGTGAGATAAAGGAGATCTTAGGAATGTGGGAGAGGGTGTCACACTTCGTGGAAAAGAAACACCCTGAAAAAGTTGCTACTGGTCGTGCACTGGAGCTGTTCAATGAAACTTGCCTCACCCATTTCAGAAACATTCTGAAAGGGAGGAAGAGGCAAACCTCGTTGGACACGTTTTTTCTGAAATCGGCCAAAAATGCAAAGACCAGTAGCAATTAAGTTCAGTGTAGATTAGTTAAGTTACATTCAGTTTAGGGATAAAGTGTAGCATTAAGAGTGTAACGAGTAGGTAAATACACTTTATAAAACCAGTTTATTCCTTTACATTCTTTTATTATGTTTTTATACAATATTTGTCATTTATAAATACATTTTTCTTATTCAAAAACACATAACAAGAACAACTGGGGTGGCATTTTGGGGGCTGGAACGGATTAATGGCATTTCAATTGATTTCAATGGGGAAATTTGCTTTGAGATATGAGCAACTTGGTATACGAGCAAGGTTACGAAACGAATTAAACTCGTATCTCGAGGTACCACTGTAGCTAAAATCACCCTACTCAGAGAGACAGCAGAAATCCAATTAGATCCCTTTGTGAAGGACTCTCAAGGAGAGATGAAGTTAAGGGGATAAATTTCATTTTGGCACATCAGCATAACACTAATGAATATTCTGTTGAGATCATCCCTAAGACATCCCCTAAACTCCCAGCCTTTAAAACCCTGAAAACAAATGTCCCAGCATGCACTCGCCCTCCCAAAAGCATGCCCTTGCCTTTCTCCTCTCCTTTTCTCTTTTCTTCTCCCAGTGGCATGCATCTTCTCAACTCTATGGGACCCCATAAAGCTTGAAACCAGGGTAGCAATGGGCAGTGGCTGTTATTCCCAAGTTAACCCCCGGAACCTGTCTCCAAGCCCCTTTTTCTCTGACTTCTTAGTAAGCCAAAGCAGCCTATGCTCATTTCCCTACCTAGTCCCTCTCCTGTTATCCTAGACCCTTACTTATTTCACTGTCCCCAGTTTTAATAAATGTTCCCTAGAATAAAATAAAAATTAAAGATTCCCACTAAAATAATACTTCTCATTTACAATGCACCTAGTCAAACAAGAGCTCTACTGGAGATCTATAATCATATTAATGTGGTTTTCATGTGGTAACACTACCACCATTTTGCAGCCCATGGATCAAAGATTAATTGCAACTTTCAAGTCTTATTATTTAAGATTTTTTAAGAAATACATTTCATAAGGCTATCGCTGCCGTATACAGTGATTCCTTTGATGGATCTGGGCAAAGTAAATTGTCAACTTTCTGGGAAGAATTCACTATTCTAGATGCCATTAAGAACTTTTGTTGATTATGGGAAGATGTCAATATACCAACATTAACAGGAATATGAATGAAGTTGATTCCAACCCTCATTGATGTCTTTGAGGGGTTCAAGACTTCAATAGAGGAAGTAACTGCATATTTGGTGGAAATAGCAAGAGAATTAGAATTAGAAATGGAGTCTGAAGATGACTGAGTTGCTGCAATCTTACGATAAAACTTTAATAAATGAGGGGTTGCTTCTTATGAATGAGCAAAGAAAGTGGTTTCTTGAGATGGAATCTACCCCTGGTGAAAATGCTGAGAAGATTGCTGAAATGATAATATAGGATTTAGAATATTACATAAACTTAGTTGATAAAGCAGCAACTGGGTTTGAAAGGTTTGACTCCAATTTTGAAAGAAGTTCTACTATGGGTAACATGTTACCAAACACTATCACACACATGCTACAGAGAAGACATTCATGACAGGAATAATTGATTGATGAGTCAAAATTTGATTATTACTTTTTAAAAGAAATTTCTACAGCCACCCCTCCCTTCAGCAACCACCATCCTAATCAATCAGTAGCCATCAATATCAAAGCAAAACTCTCCATAATCAAGAAGATTATGACTTTGCTAAAGCCTCAGATGGTTAGAATTTTTTTAGCAATAAAGTCTTTTTAAATTAAGGTATGTACTTTTTTTTAGATATAATGCCATTGCACCCTTAATACAGTATAGTATAGTATAGTATAGTATAGTATAGTATAGTATAGTATAG
>JAAGEH010001575.1:0-12550 GCA_011751065.1 Lasiurus cinereus
GGGGGGATCTTGATAGCTTCCTTCTCACCTCAATGGCCTATGACAGGTATGTGGCCATCTGTCATCCCCTCCACTATACAACCATCATGAGTCAGAGCTTGTGTATCTTGCTAGTAATTGTATCCTGGGCCCTATCTTGTGCTAGTGCCCTTTTGCACACCCTCTTCCTGGCCCGTCTTTCTTTCTGTGGAGACAACACTCTCTCGCACTTCTTCTGTGATCTCTCCACCTTATTGAAGCTGTCCAGCTCAGACACCACAGTCAATGAGCTGCTTATCCTCACCGTGGGAGTGGTGGTCATTACTGTGCCATTCATATGCATCCTGGTTTCTTATGGCCGCATTGGAGCCACCATCCTGAAAGTCCCCTCCACAAAGGGCATCTGCAAAGCCTTGTCCACATGTGGCTCCCACCTCTCTGTGGTGTCTCTGTACTATGGAACAATTATCGGGTTGTACTTTTTTCCTTCATCCAACAACTCCAACAACAAGGATGTCATTGTGGCCATATTGTACACCTTGGTCACTCCCATGCTAAATCCCTTTATCTACAGTCTGAGGAATCGGGATATGAAAGGGGCTCTAGGAAATATACTCAATAGAGGAACGTGTTCCCCACAATAAGCACTGTTCTCCCTATTCATGGGATATAAGATCTGCTCATCCTGCACATGCAACGTAAGCATCCTTTCCTCTCCAAATAGCTGCTTCATAGTGTATCTCAAAGTGGCAACCAATCTTCTGTCTCTGTTTCAGCTTGGACTTGGTTTTCTTCTCTGTTTAGTTTTCTTGTTCATTTTGGAATCATGCAAAAGGTATATTAAAAACATACCTGCACAACTGACCTTCCCTAAGTGTCTTTTTAAGTTTTCATATGATATCTCTTGTCCTGCAAATAATTTAAATGTGTATATAGTCACAGCTTTATTTTTTATATTCTCCAAACTTTATATAGAAAACACAAATATTTATTCTGGCAGTTTCATGACTTTACTTGAGTACTTAATTTTTAACACATCTGGAATTTATTTATTACAAATGATATTACTTAGAAATTGAGTTTTATTTTTGTTTCTAGTTTCTTATCACTTGTCCAAATTTGGGTTTTCAGTTATATTTTTAAATTGACATTTTAAGCTAACAAAATAACTTAAAACAGTATCAGTGGACTTCTCTGGGATTTTTAAATTTCCAATGGAGCTCAGGAACTTGTGGCAGCATTTGTGGATAGTCCAATGATTGAATGTGCCACTAGCATTTAGTGGTCAGTGGCCAGTGCTGCTGAATGGTTTGAAATGCACAAGACATCGTGTCCAACAAAAAACTGCCCTATTCAAAGTGTTAAGAGTACCTGCACTGAAAAACACTGATAGCCATACATGCAAATATTTCCCCATTTTCTTACGATCACTTTCCTTTTCTTTTTAACAGTGTATTGCTTTATTGGGTGGGGTTTAGAGGGGAGACGCCATGGTAAGGCACAAAATCAATTAAAGAAATACAAACTCGGGAATCATTCATGTTAAAACAGTAGTACACAAAATGGTTAATTGCAATCACTTTCTTAAAAGAACTTGACTCTTGCAAGAAAAACTTCAATTGCAATTACAAGAAACATCTGGATGAAGTAGAAGTTGTTTTCAATAACATTGGTAGAGAACACGTTCTAGAAATTGAAGGTAACTGGATGTAACATGCTGGCAGCAATTTAATAGAACAGTCCCAGATGGTTAGGCTGAGGCCAACACCTAATAAAGACAAAAGCCTTGTTTATGGGGAATTTTGGATGAAGCCTGGAGAAATATTACACTGTACATAAAACAAATTGAATAGTTGTCACATGTGTTGTAAAGTTTCATATAGTAAAAGTTTTTTTCAACATGCACTTCAATTTCACAGTAAGAGTGGCATAGGATGCTTAAATACAGAAGAAAGCATTCATGCAAGATACCTAACTCCTTGATATAACAATGCATACAGTTCAAAATGATTACACTATCATTACATCTAGGGCTTTCTGCAACTACAAGGGGGTAGTTATGGAATGCATGGCCCCTGGTATCAATATCTTTAAAGCAGCAACCACCTGCTTTTATATGTGTTTCCTTTTTGCATTTTTTTCTTCATTTTTTTCTTTAGCAACTCTGCTGCTGTTGCTGCTTCTTAGCAAAACTGGTAAAAACAAAGTCGTAATCATAGAGACGTGGTCGGCAAACTCATTAGTCAACAGAGCCAAATATCAACAGTACAACTGAAATTTCTTTTGAGAGCCAATTTTTTAAACTTAAAATATATTGGTAGGTGCATTGTTATTAACTTAGTTAGGGTACTCCTTCAATCGCACTGTACATGCGCACCTGCAAGTGGTATTTTGTGTAAGAGCCACAAGGGGCCAAAGAGCCGCATGTGGCTCAAAAGACATGGTTTGCTGACCACTGTCATAGAGCATAGCACTCTGCCAATCAAGACATTTAAAACCTTCAATTTTCTAGGGCAGTAGTCAGCAAACTGTGGCTCGCGAGCTGCGGTCTGCCACTCTGTTGACTAATGAGTTTGCCGACCACTGTTCTAGGGCAAAGAAAGCGCTGTGTGACATTTAAAACTCTAGTTTACAAACAAGGTGATCACAAACTTTTCCGGCTTGAAGTCATCCCAACTTTCCTGATTAAGTCTTCATAGAAGGTCTGACTTAAGTTTGTTTCAAAGCTAACATAAGGAAATTCTAGTTCTGGAGTGATCTGAATGGTCCAATACGTTCCATTCAATTTCAGGCCATTCATCAAAGACCCACAAGGATTGAACATTGTGACATCAATTCCACTCTCACGAGTGACATCCTTTTCAGTAACACCATCTTTCATGTGGAACTGGTCCACAACTGCTGGGTCAAGTTCACTCAACAGAATTTCCAGGGTTTGATCTGGCTGACTGACAACCCTACTCTCTGGAAAATCTAAAATACCAACAGTCAGAATTCATACATCCCATACAATATGCTGCTCCATTTGGGAAAACTGCATTAAGAAACTCTATTTCTTCCTGGAAATTCTGGTGTGGGCACCCTTAGTGAGAACCTTTGAAATTCTTACAAGAATAAAAGAAGCTTTGAATTGAGTCAAACCCACTGTAATCTCTAGCAAGTTTCAACAAGGGAACTAGTGCTTTCAGCAAGAGGGTGGTATCACATGTCTTCAAAATGAAACATCTCTTGGAGATAAACATGCTACTCTCACTGAGTATGTAAACTTCCTGCTTGTCAGTGATTGTCACACTTAGGATTGAACATTGCACATCCTTCAAAAGTATGACCCCTTCTGATCTTGGGATGGTGCAAAGATCCCCAGATTCTTGACTTGCATTGGGTTGCTGCTTGGAGAACCAAACCTCCAGTAGCTTCTTGGTCTCTTTGAAAAAAATGTTCAGCTTCCATCATCATGAGACTAGCAAACAACCAACCACCACAGAAAATCAACTAAATTAAATCTCTTCTACTGTCGCCACTGCTGCAGATTGTTCCAGCTTTTTCCTCTTCTTCCTCTTCCTCTTCCTCTTCTTCTGCTACAATTTTATGTTAACTTTTTTAAAAAAATAATTAATAAAATTTCCCCAGCTTTTTTTTTTTTGTGTGTGTGTGTGTGTGTGTGTGTGTGTGAGTGAATGAAAAGTTGAATATGAGTCTGTTGGAAATAGAAGCAGATACACTTCAGTCTCTTGTAGTTTGCTGTTTCCCCATTAGAGAGAGCAGAGCAAGCGCTAGCTAATACTGTGAAAGTGCCTTAGGATCACTTTCAATGTTTCTTTGAAATACATGGTAGGTTAAGTTAATAATCTTCATAAGATATCTCAAAAGTACTTGAAAACAAAACAGAAAAACACATGATGACTATGACTGCTCTGGAATGTATTTTTATTTATGTTAGAAATATAATGTTCCAAACTCACAATTAGTCGATATTTGGATCTTCATTATTAGAAAATCATTATGATGATCCAGAAAATACTTATAATTTCAGATCACTGAAATGAAGACATAACTTTAAAGAATTTATAAAAAGAAGTGAAATATACTGTATGTTGTGTTAAAACTAATTACTCTAAATCAGGAGTAAGGAATGTCTGGCTCATAGGTCATAAAAGGCCCACAAAATCATTAGCTCTGGCCTTGCCAAGGCATTAGGGGTGAATTAATTAAATGTTTGACCACATATAGCAGGCTAATTTTTAAGTTGCTAATTTTGTATGGTCCACAATTGGTTATAAATATTCAAAGGGCAGCAAAAAAGCTTCCATAGCCCTGTTTTAAAAAGGAATGGCAAGGTAAGGACCCTACCCTACCAAAAAATAAAATATCAAAACATCCTGTAAAAAAAAATTATTTCCTGATTTTTTTTTCTAAGGACATGGGAATGATGAGATGAATTGTGGCCTTCTTGAGCCTGGGAACCCAAAACACTTGAAGAAAAATACTGGATGAAAAAAATCTACAGTGAATTTTAAACTAGAGATCAATACTAGAAGCATAGCTAGAAAATCTCAAAATGGGAGAAACCAAGATGATGGCATAGGTGAAGGCCTAAACTGCTGCCTCGCACAACAATTTCAAAACTACAGCTAAAAGACAGAACAGACATCATCCAGAACCACAGGAAAGCTGGCTGAGTGGAAATTCTACAAGAAGGAAAGAGAGGGGCTCACGGAGACTCAGAGGAGCTGCAAAAAGCTGAGGTACGGAGACACGTGTGTGGAGAGGATGGGCAGTGTAGTGCCTGGTTGGTTTCCTCTAGTGGGAGGGAGACAGAAACTCCTGACTGCACTGAACCCCAGTTCTGACTGCATTGAACCCCAGTTCCAGGTGAAACTCATACAGGGGGGAGTATGGACTGTGGGGAAAAGGGAGGAGTTCATGGAAACTCAGGGGATCTGAGAAAGGCAGAGGTCTCGAGGCGCACATGTGAGTACTCACAGAGAGGACTGACTACTGAGTATAACCCTGGCTTTATCTAGTGGGTGGAAGACGAAACCTCCCGACTGCGCTGAACTCCAGTTCTGACTGCATTGAACCCCAGTTTATAGCGAGACCTGGGGACCAAGACTCATATGGGTCCCCAGAGCACACAGAAACTCAGGGGAGCCGCAAAAGACAGAGGTCTGAAGACACATGCACGAATGCGCTCAGAGAGGACTGCAGCAATTACCAAGGGACACTGAGATCCAGGGGCCATGTAGGGCAGAGCTGACTGGAAGCCAAGGCTGTCTGCTCAGCCCTGAGACTCTTGGCCCCAACCAAGCTGAACACAGAGGCTTTTGCAATTTTGCAAGTCCTGTCTCATAAGGCTGGCTCCAGCACAGAAGTTCTCCCAGCATAAACACAACTGATCCTCACAGCCAATTGGCTTAGAGGTCAATTCCCCCCAATGATACCAACAACAATCAAGACTTAACTACAATAAGGCTGTACACACAGTCCACAAAGGGTCGCACCAAGAGTGTGCACCTCAGGTAACTGGGGAGGCGGAGCTAAGGGGCCTTATAGTACACTTAGCACACAAAGCTACTCTACCAACTCAAGGAAGTAGCAAAAATGCAGAGACAAAGGAACAAATCACAAAAGAAAGATATGGAAGAAAACAAATGACTGGATGTAGAGTTCAAAACCACAGTTATGGAAGAATCCAAGATGGCGGCATAGATGAACACCTACACTGCTGCCTCGCACAACAATTTCAAAACTACAACTAAAAGACAGAACGGACATCATCCAGAACCACAGGAAAGCTGGCTGAGTGGAAGTTCTACAACTAGAAGGAAAGAAAGGGGCTCACAGAAACCCAGAGGAGCTGCAAAAAGCTGAAGTACGGAGACGAGCGCGCTGAGAGAGCGGGTGCCGGAGTACCTGGCTGGCTTTCTCTGGTGGGAGGGAAACGAAGACTCCCAACAGCATTGAACCCCTTATCTTACGACACTAAACCCCAGATCCAGCCGAAACTCATACAAGGTGAGTTTGGACTGTGAAAAGGGAGAGGTGCACAGAAATTTAGGGGAGCCACAAAAGATCAAAGGCCTGGTGGCGGCGCGCATGATGCTGCGCGGAGGACAAATTGCAAATTGTGCCGCTGACTTTCTTGAGTGGGCGGGAGACAGACCCTCCCAACTGTGCCACTTCTGAGTCCACTGGGCCCCTATTTCGGGCGAAACTCTGTGGACCTAGACTCGTGTGGTCCTGGTGCGCAGGGGATCCGGAAAGGCAGCGGTCTAGAGGCACTGCAGGCGCGCGCACGCACAAGGACCGCTCCAGCGATTACCCAGTCACGTGAGACTCAGGGGCCGTGGAGGGCGGGGCCAACTGGAAGGCAAGGCAGTCCCTTAAGCCCTGAGACTCCACCGATCCCAAGCTCATCAGAGGCTTCTTCGGCTTTGCACGTCTGGCATTATAAGGCTGAATCCAACACAGAAGTTTCCCCGACATAGTGAAAATGCCGAGACAAGGGAAGGGATCACAAACAAAAGAAATGGAGGAAAAAAAACAACGACTGGATATAGAGTTAAAAACCACGCTTACAAGGTTTTTCAAGAATATGCTAGAAAAGATGGATAAATTTATCAAGTCCCAAGAGGAGATGAAAAAGGACCAACTAGAGATGCAAAAGAGCCAACTAGAGATGGTAAAGGTCCAACTAAAGATGAAAAAGGACCAACTAGAAATTAAACATTCACTGACTGAAATAAAAAATATTATACAGAGTCCTAACAGCAGACTAGAGAAAGGCAAGAATCAAGTCAAAAATTTGAAATATAAAGAAGCAGAAAAAACTCAACTGGAAAAGCAAGAAGAGAAAAGAATCCAAAAATGTGAAGATAATGTAAAGAGACTCTGGGACAGCTTCAAACGTACCAACATCAGAATTGTGGGAGTGCCAGAAGAGAGAGAGCAAGATACTGAAAACCTATTTAAAGAAATAATGACTGAAAACTTCCCACATCTGGTGAAAGAAATAGACTTACACGTCCAGGAAGCACACAGAAGCCCATATAAAAGGAATCCAAAGAGGAACATACCAAGACACATCATAATTAAAATACCAAGAGCAAAAGACAAAGAATATTAAAAGCAGCAAGAGAAAAACAGTTCATTACCTACAAGGGCCATACGACTGTCAGCGGATTTCTCAACAGAAACGATGCAGGCCAGGTGGGAGTGGCAAGAAATATTTAACGTGATGAATAGCAAGAACCTACAACCAAGAATAATCTATCCAGCAAAGCTATCATTCAGAATTGAAGGGCAGATAAAGAGCTTCACAGAGAAGAAAAAGCTAAAAGAGTTCATCAACTCCAAACCAGTATTATATGAAATGCTGAAAGGTACTCTTTAAGAAGAGGAAGAAGAAAAAGATTAAAGTCAAAAAATTATGAACAACAAATACATATCTATCAACAAGTGAATCTAAAAATTAAGTGAATTAAAAATTTGATCAACAGAATAAACTGGTGAATATACTAGAATCAGGAGCATTGAAAGGGAGTAGACTGATAATTCTCAGGGGGAAAGGGGTGAGGGGTATACAGGGAGAGACTGGACAAAAATCATACACCTATGGATGAGGTCAACGGGAGGGAGATAAGAGTGGGAGCTGGGTGGAGGGGTGCTATGGAGGGGGAAAAAAACAAATGTAATAATCTGAATAATAAAGATTTAATTAAAATAAAAAATAAAAAACAAAACCACAGTTATAAGGTTTTTCAAGAATTTCCTAGAAAGGGCTGATAAATTTAACAAGACCCTCAAGGATATGAAAAAGGACCAACTAGAAATTAAACACACACTGACTGAAATAAAAAATGTTACACAGAGATTAACAGTGATGAGAGGACATCAAGAATCAAGTCAAAGATTTGAAATATAGAGAAGCATAAAACACTCAACCGGAAAAGCAAAAAGAAAAAAGAATCCAAAAATTTGAAGATAGTATAGGGAGCCCCTGGGACAACTTCAAGCGTACCAACATCAGAATTATGGGGATGCCAGAAGAAAAGAGAGAGCAAGATACTGAAAACCTATTTAAAAAATTAATGACCGAAAACTTCCCCCACCTGGTGAAAGAAATAGACTTACAAGTCCAGGAAGCACACAGAACCCCAAACAAAAGGAATCCAAAGAAGACCACACCAAGACACATCATAATTAAAATGCCAACAGCAAAAGACAAAGAGAGAATATTAAAAGCAGCAAGAGAAAAACAGTTACTTACAAGGGAGCACCCATACCATTGTCACCGGTTTTCTCAACAGAAACTATGCAGGCCAGATGGGAGTGGACAAGAAATATTCAAAGTGATGAATAGCAAGAACCTACAACCAAGATTACTCTACCCAGCAAAGTTATCATTCAGAATTGAAGATCAGATAAAGAGCTTCACAGATAAGAAAAAACTAAAGGAGTTCATCAACACCAAACCAGTATTATATGAAATGCTGAAAGGTACTCTTTAAGAAGAGGAAGAAGAAGAAAAAGGTAAAGATAAAAATTATGAACAACAAATAAATATATATCAACAAGTGAATCTAAAAATCAAGTGAATTGAAAATCTGATGAACAGAATTACCTGGTGAACATAATAGAATCAGGGGCATAGAAAGGGAGTGGACTGACAATTCTCAGGGGGAAAGAGGTGAGTGGGGTGCAGGAAGAGACTGGACAAATATTGTACATCTATGGATGACAACAGGGGAGAGGTAAGGACAAAGGGTGGGGTGGGAGCCGGGTGGAGGGGAGATATGGGGGATAAAAAGAGGAACAATTGTAATAATCTGAACAATAAAAATTTATTAAATTTTTTTAAAAAAACACTTAGGATGGAGGACCCAGTGCACTCTCTCCCTCCTTGGAGTACTCTCATGTTTTCCTTCCCACTCTCTGCCACTGGCAGGTTACCTGCTTCCACTCTCCCAAGCTCCAAGGGCCCTTCCTTTATTTCCATAACGCATTTCCTAAGCCCATTTCTTCTAAGAATTACTTTTTGTACCTCTGTAATTTACCCAATAAATGTTATCTTAAAAAGAAAATCTCAAAGAAAAGAAAATCTCAAAATGTTTGGATTTTAAACAACACATATCTAAATACCACATGGGTCAAACAAAAGTCACAAGAGGAACTTAAAAATTTTTAAACTAAATTAAAATTAAAACACAAGTTATGAAAAATTAGGGGATGCACCAAAAGCAGTACTTTGAGGGAAATGTATAGCATTAAAAAGGGGGAAATAATAAAGCTCTAAATAAATATTAGGAAATAAGAAAGCTCTAAAGCTGATAGTACAGGCTTCTACCTTAAATAACCAGAGAAAGAAGACAATATAAACTTAAAACAATAGACAAAAATAACAAATATTGGAGCAGATATAAGTAAAACTGAAAACAGGAAATCAACAGACAAAATCAATGATAAAATTGATAAACCTCTACCTAGGCTAATTAACAAAAATATGGACTTTTACAAAACCACAGCAGGTGGCTCAAGGAAGTTATAGGAAGGTCAGAGCATCAGGCTTGGGGCATTGGAACTGGAAATAGAGAAAAACCATCCCAGTTCCATAAGCTACAGCCTGAGGTACATGCAGGCTTTTGAAGTCTGGGGAGAGAACAGACTTTGTTTCTTCATCTGTAAGATAGTCATGTAGCACCAACAACATGCCATCAAGGTACAGCAGACACCACCCTCGCTGTTCTCGTAGAGTTTATGTTCCAGTGGGGAGGAGGTCACAGGATGCCAACAGAGAAGTGCCTCAGACTTACTGAAGAAGGGGAGGGGTGGTCAGACCCTTTAATCAAGAGTTCTCTGTGAAGGAGGCTCTCTGTCAGCCCCTGCAGTGAACAAGTCGGCCATTGCCAGGATAGCAAGACTTGGGTTCTGGGTATGAGCCTGGCTTCTGGATGGGAGGAGCTGGCACAGGAGCCCAGCCCCTTGCAGACATGTTGTGGGAGAAATGTGTGAAAGGAAAGGCCAGGCCTTTGACTCAGCATCATCTCCTCCATCCTAGGCACCTTGCTGGACCTCATTTCTGTCAGCCTCTGCACTTTATTGACATAAAGTTGGTGACTTACATGCAGCTCAGCCTGCCCAGATTGGACCTGGAGCACCACTACCATTTCCTGGCCCAGGTGGAGTATCCAGAATCTACTGAGGCAAAGCCTGAGGGACAGGAAGAGTTAGGGATTGGTAAATGTGTGCATCCAAGGGGGGAGGGAAAGTGGGGTTGTGCCACACTAGAAAAAGCCTCCAGAGTCTGAAGCTGGGGCAGCAGACAGCAGATAGTAGTCTGAGAAGGCTTCCTGGGGTGGAGTCTGGGCTGAGAGTTCTCATAAAGACAGTATGATGTTTTTCTGTAAAAAGGCAAATGGAAAGCCATTCGTCTTGGTTAACCTTTCCCGTCCATTTTCAGTGGCAGATTTAGAACATTGTCTATCACCAGTCCCAGAGCTAGAGGCAGCTACCGTGCCAGTTTCAGCAGCAAATCTAGAGTCAGTGCACAGCTAGAGCCAGATCCAGACATAAGAGTCAGATCCAGTACCACCAGCTTTGCCACCCATTCAAGTTGGAACTAACACCAGCTTTAAGTCAGAGCCAGTCTCAGAGCTAGAGTTAACTGCATCACCCTCTCTAGCACCAGCTATAGAGCTAGAGCAGATCCAGTGCCAAGCTGGAGCCACATCCAGAACTGTTTCACTTATTGTTATAGGGTGCGGGAAGAGGAGAGAGAGAGAGAGAGAGATCAACCAAAGGACTGGTATGCATGCATATAAGCATAATCCATGGACACAGTCAGTAGAGGCAGAGGGGAGGGCATATGCTGGGGGGTGGCAATGAGTAGGGAGAGGTCAATAGGGGGGGAAGAATTCATATGTAATACTTTAAACAATAAAGAAATTTTTTTAAAAAAAGAGATACATAGATTAGTGGTGGCTCCTAGAGCAGTGGTCAGCAAACTCATTAACCAACAGAGCCAAATATCTAGAGTACACAATTGAAATTTCTTCTGAGAGCCAAAACCGACTTCTGCGCATGGGCCACAAAGTTTCAATCACACTGTACGTGTCTGCCTGCACGTGGTATTTTGTGGAAAAGCCACACTCAAGGGGCCAAAAGCCACATGTGGCTCATGAGCCACAGTTTACCGACCACTGTCATAGAGGACATCAATGAGAAGGGACTCAAAGAAACTCTGTGGAGTGAGGTCAATGCTTTGTGTACTCATACGTATTTGTTCAAATGGATTGACTAGTTCAGTAATATCTAAGCATGTAAAAATATATTATAATAAAAATACAAGAAGAATGTAGGCTATTTAATTTTCTTTTACATTTCTGAGTTAAAAAAAACACAAGAGTAATATGTGGTGATAAATATAAGAAGATATACCTCTGAAGGAAATTACTGGGAAAGGCATAATGAAGGATTATTGCTCTATTTGGCTGATAATTTCAGGAATATATTTCTTGGAATTCATCAAACAGCACTTAATGCATGCTAATTTTTCTGTATGCATGTTATGCTTCCATTAATAAATATTTATTTTTTTAAAGTATCATTTGAATCTACCCATGAGCTCCTTCAAACCCTGCCTCTGTCTTCACTTAAAAGGAAGTGAATAGCCTAATTTTTATGCTTATGATTTCACTAAATTTCTACAGTTGATTTTTATATATATACATCTCTCTCTGTTTCTGTCTCCCTTTCTTTGTGTGTGTTTATATGATATTTATATACGTATGCAGGAAACCGGGATTTATAGAAACCATGCCCCATTTCCCAGGGTCCCATTGTGATGGTGGGATATAATGCCCCTCAATCTTTTGTTCAGAGAGTGAGAGTATTAGCATGTTTCTGCTATTCTTGAAATAGCACTGGGTCCAGAAACAAGAGAGATTCATTAACACACTCAACTTCAGTTTCTTTTGTTATGAACTTGGAATTGCATTTTCCCTAATGTCAACTGAGAAGACTAAAACCTTTTGGAATCACCATGTCCCGTAGCTGTTTTGTGGTTATTATTATTATTCCTCCAAGGATGAACTCTCCAAGGGCCTGCTATCAACAAACAGTTTGCCCCTCCAGGGAATCAAAGGCAAAAAAGCAATTATTTCAGTTTGTCTGTAATATGAGGGTGGAGGTGTAAAATTGGCCACCCACCACCCCATAGGTTTTCTACTTAATCTATTAAGTTAGAACCCACACCTACTGTTCAGTGTTAAACAAGTGTGTGTCTATATATCTTTCTTATTGGGGTGTGAACCAAGAATTCTTCTTCCTGCTGTGATGTACTCTGAAACCTGAGAGGCTCCGCCTGCTTCCCTGTATTGTGTGTCTTCTAGAGAGAAAAGGTGGAACCTTCCCATGCTGCAGCTGAAGGTGTAAGTGCTCATCACCTAAAAGGTAGTATCAGACCAGAGTGGAATTCACTATTCAGTAGTGTGATTGTATGTGTTTGTGTGTTTGTGTGTGTCCAATGTAAGTTACTGATCTCTAGCCTGTCCCTGCAGCACCTCACACCAAA
>JAAGEH010000059.1:0-12173 GCA_011751065.1 Lasiurus cinereus
AAAAGCAATTAGGGCTGTTGTGTCTCTAGGTGATCCTTTTCCATCTACACTTCTAAAGAAATTTCCCTGCCAGTCCTAAAGATTAATGGTGCAAGCTTTTACCATCTTTGCTTCGTGGATGGGAAGGCCTTTTCATGGCTCCCAAGTTTGGAGAAGAAGGTTAGTTGCCGCTTTCCAGGAGGCCTCCCACTCATAACTTATGTGTGCAATGGATTGATGGAACTCTGGAGTCATCCTGCTTTCATTCCTACTTACCTTTTGTTCTTTCAAACTATATTACAAATGTTCCTTTCTTTTTACAATTTTGGTTGATATTTGTAGGTGTGGGGTTGGAGTGGTACATAACCCAGTCTGCCTAATTGTCAGTGAGGGTTTTAAATCATGACCTGTAATAATTTGTTTATTAGTAGATAAAACATTAGGTTGGATCCTGAAGGTTGGAATCAGGCATTCAAGATTAAACATATATTCTATGCTGGGTAGTGATAAGGAGAAAAGCAAATATGTTTATTTATTCCTTTTCCTTTTTGGGGATTTGAATTTTATATTTGTTATTACCTTTTTATATTCTATTGGATTATAAATTTATATTTTTCATTAAATTAGAATGTTATTTATTTGCATACCCTAATTTAGTAATCATTTGATATTATTCATTAGTGGTGATTAGTGCTCTAAAAGAGTTAATTCTGGTTATAGAATGGTCTGACTTTCATTTTTTAACAAAGGCAGATTTTTAAAAGAATGAACTTAGAACCATTATTTTCACTCTCATTTAGATCCATATCAGAAAGTATCAGGCAAACAGATATTGCCACGTAAGTAAATTAGGGATTATTTTTTAAAGCAATTATGTTAAAAAATAAGGTTAACCAATTGATAATTAATTCTTAAGTATCAATTGAGCAGCAAAAATTGGTACAGTATCATACCAAAAAAGACCTATTTGAATTTGTCAATATAGTAGGTAGTGAACATTTACCTAAATAAATGTCTTCATTTCTCCAGTTTGTTAATGTATATAGGCAGTTTACTCTTGGATGATTGGTATGAGCTAACTCATAAGTGGGGAAATTTACTTCTTCAATTGGAGACTCTTCAATTAGAAACTCAATGTGTACACTCATGCATAGCTAAAGAAAAATATCCTAAAGGAACAATAATTTTATTTCTTCCATTGCCTCTCAGTATTACAAAGTAGTTATAATTAGATCCCCCTCCATTACACAAAAGGTGGATATCTCTGTGATAATACGTAAGTGTTTAATTTCTTATATCCAACTCTTTGGGTTTGGAGGTCCTTCAGCAGATATAAAGTATTTGGAAGTTTTCACTCTTCCCCCTCTGAGTTAAAAATTCTTTATTACTTCGATAGCAGCTGTTGTTTTATACCTTCTAGATTCCTCCAAAACCCACTGCTCTTCCAACACACATCCAAATCCACAGAGTTTTAGGCTGCACATTGGTTGTATAATTCCTCTTATTCCAGAAGAAGTTTTCCTTCATAGTGATGCCCGCTCTTCCTGTCCTTTACTTCTCATTATTACTATGATCTTCTTCTCATGGTGATACTTTGCAGTCATGAGTTACTATTAACAAATTACAAAACAATTTTCATTATTATGGCTCCCAAATAATGTGGAGCTATTATGGTACTCAAACTCAGCAGTAAGGTCTCAGTTAACCTTTTCCTCACCTTGGACTTATGTCTTACCATACCCTGCCATTTTAGAGGATAAAGGCCACATTTAGTTTGGTTGGCATTGTGTAGCCAGCATGGTTAATAGTATGTGCTTAATAAATATAGTTGACCCTTGAAAAACACAAGATTTGTACTGTGTGGATCTACATGTATATGGATTTTTTTCAATAAACACATAGAATATTATAAATTTATTTTTTCTTCCTTATAATGTTTTCTTAATAACATTTGCTTTACTCTAACTTATTAGGATACAGTATATAACACATAAAACATACAAAATACTTGTTAATCAACTATTAATGTAATGAGGTTTCTGGTTAACAGTAGGCTGTTAGTAGTAAATTGTTGGGGATTTAAGTTATACCCAGATTTTTGAATGCACAGGGACAGTCAAAACCTGTGTTGTTCAAGGGTTAGTTGTACTTGTTGAATGAATGAATGATAACTTTTGTATCACTATTTTTTTACATGAGATCTTTACACACATAGGCAACCATAACAGACAAAAAAACCCACCAACCCTTCCCCCCATACACATACATATGTCTATAATGTTATAACTCCCTCCATTTCTTATCTCATTACATATCATCTCTCCTAGGAGCCTTATTCACTGAGTGAGAGATGATAGCATTACCCATGGGAAAATGTTATCTCAATTGGAGTACAATTTGGAATGTTAATTTACTGGTCTAGCCTTCTGGCTTAGTGAGCACCAGGGAAACAGTTTTAGGATAATTATTTTTATTTAAATTTTAATAATGTCACTTGACACTGTTGCTCTGTTTTACTGACATAGCAACCACTAGAGCTTAAGGTTATTTATTTATTTATTTTGGCTTAAGACAACAGACATTTATTATTTCACAGTTCAGGAGGCTAAAAGTCCAAAACCAAGTTGTCAGCAGAATTGGTTCCTTCTGGAGGCTCTGAGGAAAAATGTGCTCCATGCCTTTCTCTCAGCTTTCTGTGGTTGCCAGCAGTAGTTGATGTTCCTGGCTTGCTACTAGATCACTCCAGCTTTTGCTTCCATCTTCACATGGCTATCTTTCCTATGGATCTGTGTGTCTCTGCAGTTTGACACCTCTCTTTCCTGGTATAATGACCCTAATCATTAACAGTTAGTAATATTACCTTATCTTGACCTTATTACAGCTGTAAATGCCCTGTCTCCAAATAAAGTCACATTCACAAATACCTGGTGTTAGAACTTCAAACTATCTTTTTGGGGGGACAAAATTTAATCTATAACACTGATATATATATAATTTTCCCAAAGTGAAATCAATACCCTGGTTATCATTAGAAATGCAAGCCTAGGAATTCATAAAACATGTAAAAACCCAGTGAAGCTGTAGCTGGTTTAGCTCAGTGGATGGAGCATTGGCCTGCGGACTGAAGAGTCCCAGGTTCAATTCTGGTCAAGGGCATGTACCTTGGTTGCAGGTACATCCCTAGTATGGTGTGTGCAGGAGGCAGCTGATCAATGTTTCTCTCCCATCGATGTTTCTAACTCTCTATCCTTCTCCCTTTCTCTCTGTAAAAAGTCAATAAAATATATATTAAAAAAACCCCAGTGTATAAACAAGTAGATAAGAAAAACAGGAAATTTCAACATGCAAAGTAAGCTTTTTTTCTTTCTTTTTGCCTTCTGCTCCCTTACCAAACACAAGGCATGCTTTTCTTCCCACTTAAATTATTTTTGAAAATTTCTCCACGAAAACTCCTAACTCATTTTCCAACTACTTTCTTATTTATAGTTCACACATTATTATTTATTGCCAAATTTTAGTTTTTTCATCATATAGTATTAGAATCTTCTTCTTTATAGATGATCAGCATAGTTCTTTTTTTTTAAAAAAAATGTATTTTATTGTTTTTTTACAGAGAGGAAGGGAGAGGGATAGAGAGTCAGAAACATCAATGAGAGAGAGACATCGATCAGCCGCCTCCTGCACACCCCCTACTGGGCATGTGCTGGCAACCAGGATACATGCCCTTCACCGGAATCGAACCTGGGACCTTTCAGTCTGCAGGCTGATGCTCTATCCACTGAGCCAAAATGGTTTCGGCAGCATAGTTCTTAAATAGTTGCTATCTTGACCAAGGTCACCAAGATAGTTAATGGAAAAATCAGAAGTAGAATCTAGGTTTTTATTTTTATCAAACTTATTGAGGTGACATTGGTTAATAAAATTATACAGCTTATCAGCAATATATCAACAAACAACAAATGTTGGCAAAAAGGTGGAGAAAAGGGAATCCTCAGGCACTGTTGGTGGGAGTGCAGACTGGTGCAGCTAATGCAGAGAGCAATATGGAGTTACCTCAAAAAATTAAAAATGGAACTGCCTATGACCCAGCAATTCCACTTATGGGAATATATCTGAAGACGCCCCAAACACTAATTCAAAAGAATATATACAACCTGATGTTTATTGGAGCATCTTACCTAATAATAGAAAAACATGTAAATTGACCATACTTCCGCTATGCCCACAGCCAATCAGAGTGAGTATGCAAATTAACCCAACAAAGATGGCTGTTGGGTCCTAGGAACCTCCTCAGCACCCAGGTCACTCCCAGCTTGCCATTGGAGGAATTGGGGGGGGGGCTTCCTAAGCCTAAAGTGGAGGCTTTAGATTTGGGAAGGGGCCGAGCCTGGGATCAGAGGGAAGGGGAAAAAAAAATCAATGGAAACATATCCTCAGGTGAGGATAAAAAGAAAAATAAATGTCATAATCTATGAAAGACACATCTTGAAAATGCCTAAAGAAAGTTGTCATTGTTTTCATGGTGAAGGGACTGGAGTCTGTGTTGATGAAAATACCTTGGTGCAGTGACTGGCAGTGGCTGCAACAGCGGAGTGATGGGGCTGGCACCTTCCCCTGATCAGCCTGGTCACCTCCCGAAAAGGGAGGCCAGACTGCGGCTTAGGTCCGCTCCCAACGGGAAGCAGGCCTAAGCCATCAGTAGGACATCTCCTGAGGGCTCCCAGTATTTTAAAAGGGGCAAGCTGGGCTGAGGGACCCTTTCCCAGTGCACAAATTTTGTGCACCAGGCCTCTAGTTATAATAACCAAGATTTGGGAGTGGAGGAAGTATCTATCAGTAGGTGAGTGGGTATAAAAACTGGTATATTTACACAATAGAATACTACTTGGCTTTAATACAGAAGGAAATCTTACTCTCTTCAACAGTGTGGATGAACCTGGGGATTATGATGCTAGGTGAAATCAGCCAGTCAGAGAAAGACAAATACCATATGATTTAACTTATACGTGAAATCTAATGAACAAAATAACAAAATAGAATCAGAATCATAAGTAGGGAGAACAGACTGATAGCCATCAGAGGGGAAAATGGTAGGGAGCTGAGGAAAAAGGTAAAAGAATTAAGCAAAAAACAAAAAAAACACCCCAAAACACAACCATCTAGACACAACATTATGTTGATTATCAGAGTAAATGGGAGTTAGGGTAAGTCAAAGAGGATAAAGGGGAGTTAAATGATGATAAAAGGATTCGAATGATAAAACTATACTATCACTGAAGTTTATATTATCTTCTCTGTCAATTAACTCAGTTTGTCTTCAACTGAGTTAAAGTTACTTTTTTATGCTTTTTGTTGGGGGCTCTGACATAAGTCTGTGATTATAAAAATAGAAAAGAGGCCCAACAGTTTGATTTCAACACTTGATAATAATTTGTATAAAATATAAATTTGGTTGATATTTATCTTTCACCAAAATTTTGAAAGGAAAGAGAAAGAAACTTTCATAAAATTGTAAGATTGTATTATTTCCTTGTTTATTTAGCTCTGAATCACGGGAAAACACCCAAACATAAAACACTAGGTGAGTGCATTAAGAGATGTTTCAAAATAAATGTTTGAAATTACAATGAAATTGTTAATCCAAAACTAATTCTTAAGTTATTTATTGGGTAGATGAATTAGTAAAGCAATATATAAAAATAATCTATTAATTTTTACTGACCTTGAATGGGCATTTAAGTCACTCAGTCTTTTTTCCTTTAGTTTCTTAAAATTCTTTTTTTGTTGTTTAAAGTATTACATATGGTAGTAAGTTATTTGGGAAGTTGTTCTTGAGAAGAGAATGGAATCAAACTATTGAATTCAGTAAGATATAAGATATATAAATTAGCCTGTAAAGTGAATCAAGGCCACTTTATTCATTAGGCACTATAGTCACAATGCATAAGGCCTGTGAGTTTCCAAGTTCCATTGTTTATAACATGAAAAATAAAGATGATTGTTATAAAAAAAGTAAAATTACCTGTATTAAATTTCTAAAAAATGCAAAGCTTAACAGAATGTTAATGAATTAATGGCATGTTAATTCATGAACATTTCATTGTATGTAGAAAAAAATATTGGATTTTGTTATTTGCAAATACTTCTAATATGATTTTTCCTTAAAAAAAAAAACAGTTCAGAAAATTGTAGGGTAAGTTATAGCCGAGTAATATCACAAGCTAAATTACAAAATTTCTTTCTAAAATTCTCTTTTTTGCCCTATGAATTTTCTACTTGACAACACCCCAACTGTTTGTATGTTGTCCAGTGTAAGGGAATTTATTTGCTGTCAGTACTTTAAACATGTGTGTCTTTGTTCTCTTCCACAGTAACAGTGATTTCTTCAGAAGCCAATGGATAATACTGACTGGCTCACTGAGAAATAAAAATTCCACCTGTCCTCTCCTAGTCACAGCTGAAGGAAACAATAAACTAAGTGTGGACCAATTTTCCTGCCTGTCTGTTTTCCTCTCTTCCTCTACCTGCACTTCGGTCATTTCAGGACCCTTAGCTGAAGATAGTCATT
This sequence comes from Lasiurus cinereus, assembly GCA_011751065.1. Taxonomy (NCBI): domain Eukaryota; kingdom Metazoa; phylum Chordata; class Mammalia; order Chiroptera; family Vespertilionidae; genus Lasiurus; species Lasiurus cinereus. Next base: position 6,548 of record JAAGEH010000059.1, read on the forward strand.
TCAGTCAGGCATTCCCATCGAAACCAGTTACCCGAGCTCTTCTCCACAGCTCTCCCACCATTTACTTGGGTTTACTGCCTGAGACCCCAGATGCTGGGGATTGGCACCAACTGCTATATCCAGAAAGGGTTCTGGGTGGTGGGCTATGTTCCTCCTCCTGGTCATTCTCATCGGATTTGGCTGGCAGTAAATCCAGATATTTTCCCATCTCACATCCTCCTACATCCCCAAACCAGGCTTCTGAGAGAGTCTGTGTTCACTTTGGAGGTTGTACTTTAATACCCAATCCTCTTGTTTTACCCACCTCCTTTCTCTTGCTCCTCTGCTAGGTGACCACCAGGGTAAATTGGTTCATTTGCCTGTGTGCTCTCAAGCCCAAATGAAACACAAAGGTTTGCAGCAAAGAAAGTACAGGTTTATTTAAGGAATGACACTAATGCCAGAGACAGGTCTAAGACCTGGCTCCTCAGTGGTCTCCAGAGGAACGTTTTTAGGGGGGAAAAATCAGTCATGGTCACTAAGGAAGTTGGGGTTGTAAGCTCTACTGATTGGTTGGGGCCAGGTTAGGGATAGCTCATAATCGCACCTGGTCCGTGGCATCGTTCTGTCAGGTTTCATGAGGGTATGGTCAGTAGGGCCATTCAGCTTTCATGGGCCTGGGAGTAAAACAAAACAATGGAAGTTATCTTTAGTTTGAGTAAAACAATGTTCCCTTAATCAGCAGATCTGAGGCTTTATTCTTAAGACAGTTTGAATTGACCAGAACCTGACATCCTAAGAGAGATGCAGGCCAAAGTTAGCCACTGCCTGTGTTCTGCACAGGACCACCCAGCCTCAGCTACAAAGAGATCTGCAGCTGGCTTGTACTTGTGCTGAGCTTAGAGGTATCCAGGAGAGGCTAAGCTGTGAACAGTAGTTGGCTGATGCTAATGCTGGGCCTGGGGCCACTTCATGAAAGGTATGAGCAAACTGAAGCTAGGTGCTACTTGTTAAAAGACTTTAGAAAAGTCTGAAGCATGAACCAAGACAGGACATTTGCACAGAAAAAGCATTGGAAATGGCTGGGGTGCACCAGCAAGTTGGATGGGGTGGGTCTACAGGAATCACCAGCAGGGCAAACAGTTTGAGGCAGGTTAATAGACTCAGATATGGCACTTAGCCTGCTGGCTCTGTGGAGGGAGGGCTCATCAAAGGAAAAATGACTTTTAGAAATCAGAACAAAATATGTCCAAGCTGCTGCCTGGCACTACCAGAGTCAATACATGGTGACATGGTTGAATCTGAGGTGTTTTTATTCAGATGCCAGAGATCTGAGAGAGAGAGTGGTAAATATAGTACCTTAGAAAAAGTGCTCTGACCTCTCATCTCAAGCGAGCCATTATATAGGGTCAGGGAGTGTGAAAGAATCTAAAACTATGTGAGTTCCCAGCATCTGTTTCTATCATTGTCTTTGCAAAGATTAGCCCTCTGCCATTAGTCTTCCTTGAAGCATGTCCTATTGATCTACTTTCACAATGTATCTTCTTTCTAAGTAATGGACCCATCTGAACTTCAAGGCCACTTATCTTTAGGACTCTTTCTTCTTACAGCATGTCCTCCACAGTGTCCCAGGGTAAGAAATATCTCCACAGCCAAGATACCGCTCTGGTTTTTATCTGTTAGTTTGGTGAATAGCTACTAATCAACTGTGAATCTATTGTTATTGTGTACTCTTCCCTATCATTTTGCCAGCACTTTTGTCTGGGAGACTGCTGCCTCCCCAGGTCTCACCCAGATGACAGACACTTCAGCTTCTCCTCGAACATCCCTGGTGCCTTTTGAGCTGCTATCCCAGCACTGAAGCTCAGAAAGAGTGAATGAGGGTAAATTAGAGTGCAGGCCCTTTAAGAGGAAGTGCCTGGGACTCCAGTAGCCTTCATCTCCCTCAGCTTCAATTCCTGCTATGTCTTTTTTAAAAGTTACCTTTAGTGTTCAAAGTATTAGAGACGTCCCTGTGACAACCCCTCACCTCCCCTATGGACTCCCTCCACTCTGCTCTCTCCCTCTCCCCAGGCCTTCCCTGCACTTTTGTCTGTCCATGGGCTATGCATATCTATATATACTAATAAAAAAGCCTAAGCTACAGAATGACTGGTTGACCAATTGCTATGATGCACACTGGCCACCAGGGGACAGATGCTCAACACACAGGATTTGGCTCCCTCCTTTCAGGATCGGGCCTGTAGGGATAGGGGTCCCTCATGTCTGGATTGGGCCTATTAGGATTGGGATGAAACAAGCTATCTGACATCCCCAAGGTGTCTTGGATTGCAAGAGGGCACAGGCCAGACGAGGGGATCCCACCAGTGCATGAATCCATGTACCTGGCCTCTAGGATGCATATAAATTCACTTAGAGGCCTGGTGCACAGATTCATGCACAGATGAGGTCCCTCAGGGTGGCCTGTGGTGATTGGGCCGCAGCTTATGCCCCCAGCTTTGCAGCCCCAAAGCCCTGCCTGGCATCCTCCCGTGGCCTGGCACTGCCCCCTCATCTGCCCCACTATTCCATCTGTGGGCAATTGATCAGGGCTGGGCCCCCAACTGGCTCCCTCAGTGGCTGGGATCTACGTAGCAGCCCTGCCCTCTGCCACTACAGTTAGTCACCATCTGTGGGGTGATCAGGCCCCCATTCACACCAGCCTTGGCCTGGCTCCGCCTCCTCACCTCCACCATCCCTCCACAGTCCCACTCTCATTGGGGCCCATTGGGGCTGGCAGCACCTCCACTGCCACCTGCTGCCAGTGCCACATTGCTGATGCCCATTATGTTCCATGCCACCTCCTGGTGGTCAGCTCGTCATAGTGAGTGGTTAAACTCCTGGTTGAACAATTTGCATATTAGGCTTTTATTATATAGGATTGGTTTATACAGCCAGAAGTTATGGGAACTTCTCTTTATGAAACCCTAAACTTGGGGGCCTGGTGTGGGGTTGAGAATTCTTGCTCCTCAAGGGGGACCTCTACAATCAAGATATCCCTCTCTATTATCTGTCACGTGGGTATGGGAGCAGCCAATTCTGCATCTCTGCCCCTCCCACCCATCTCAATGTGGCTTCTTTAAATCCCTGGTTGTAGGTCTTCCATTCACCTAGATTTCAGGTAGTTTTGAATACGCTTGTTCTGTAGTTTAGCTATAATTTTGATATGATTGTGGAAGATATGAGTACTGCATTTACCTACACCGTTCTCTTGACCACAAATCTTGGCTTTTGTTTTTGAGGTTTGATTTTATCAAGTACAGTGTTAGAGCCAGTTTCACAGCAAGGTGAGGTTTTCAGATTCTGCAGGAATGCAAGCCTCCTGTCTGCCTCCAGTCTGAATAGAACTTCCTCACTCTTGCCAAAGAATGGCCTTCAAAAACTCCTTGGCTTTGGGAAGGATTTCTGCCTTTTAAAATTTGCCATTTTACTAGATTCTTGAGGTGAAAGTTTAGATAATTTTTTACCTTTTCTGACTCATTTAAAGATGTATATTTGCTTGATGTACTCTTTCAGCTTTATTTCATGAATTAAAAAAAAACTTTATTGTTGAAAGTATTATAGGTCTTCTCCCTCTCCCCCCATTAACCTCTTCCAGCCTCTCCTGTTTCTCGTCCCCCCAGGCCCTCACCACCCCATTGTCTGTGCCCATGGGTTATGCATATATGCATAACAAGTTCATTCATTAATCTCTTCCCACCTACCCTCTCCTGTCTTCCCTCTGAGGTTCAACAGTTTGTTCATACTTCTATGTCTCTGGGTCTATTTTTGATCATCAGTTTATCTGGTTCACTAGATTCCACATATGAGTGAGGTAATGTGGTACTTATCTTTCTCTGGCTTATTTCACTCAGAGAACCCACTACATGGGAGAATATATTTGCCAATGATACATCCAATAAGTGGTTAATCTCCAAAATATATAGTGAACTCACACAAGTTAACAAAAGGAAGACAAATAATCCAATTTTGAAATGGGCAAAGGACCTAAGAGACACTTCTCCAAAGTGGACATACAGAAAGCCAAGAGACATTTAAAAACATGCTCAGTCACTAATCATCTGAGACATGCAAATCAAAATGACAATGAGATATCACCTCACATCTCTCATGATATCAGAATGGCTGATAACAACAAATCAAGTGTTGTAGAGAAAAGGGAACCCTAGTACACTGTTGGTGGGAATACAGACTGGTTTAGCCACCATAGAAAACAGTATGAAATTTCCTCAAAAAATTAAAAATGGAGCCCCCATTTGACCCAGTGATCCCACTTATAGGAATATATCTTAAGAAATCCCAAACACTCACCAGAAAGAATATATGCACCTTTATGTTCATAGCAGCACAATTTATAATAGCTAAGTTTTGGAAACAGCCTAAGTGCACATCAGCAGACGAATGGCAAAAAAATTGTGGTACATCTATATAATGGAATACCATGAGGCAATAAAAAGGAAAAAACTCTTACCATTTGTGACAGTATAGATGGATCTGGAGAGTTTTTCATGAATTTTCCTATATTGTATTTTCATTATTCTTTAGGTCAAAAATATTTTCTAATTTGTACCTTTACTCCTAAATTATGATGTGATGTATAATTTTCAAGTATTTGGATATTTTCAGTTTAATCCTTTCTAACTGGTTTCTATGTAACATGAAAATATGCACGTCTGCTTTGCTCACTACCCATGGTTCTCTGCACAATTAATTATGTATCCTTCAGAACTTTTCTATGAACATAGACATATATTCATATCTCTACATACTTACACATACTAGTATAACAATTTAAACAACACTGGGACCACTTATCTCACCCAATGATATATTATGGACAACTTTCCCTGTCAGTACATTCATATCATTTTGTATTTATACAGCTTATTACATAGCATAAATGTACCATAATTTAATCACTTTTGTATTGATGGACCTTAATTATTTTCATTTATTATAATTATAAAACATTGGATGAACATCTTAAATATACCTATGTGCATTTGTAAATGCAAGTATTTCTGCAAAAATGATACTTGGGCATGGAATTGGTGAGTGAGATGATATGTGCATTTAAAAATTTTTGAGTTTTTTAAAATTTTCAATAATGTGTGTTAATACCAATGGGTATTGTGAGCCTAATTATACTCAGGTGATTCTTGCCATAACAAATATCTACTTCAAAGTGGCTAGATATTTTTAAATTAGCCTATTATCCACCTCCCATTTTTTTATTGCCTTATTCAGAATAGTATAAGTGCTGACTTTGATTATATCTCTTGACTTCTGTGGGGTGTTTCAGAACTTTTAAGCTCATTCTCTGATCCTATAGTACTCTTGTTCAAAAAAGTCTGATTGCTTATTTAGTATAAAGAACATGCAAGGAACATTAAATGGATTATGGTATTAGAAATAATGGTAATTTCTTTCACTCTGATTTTTAGGATTTTTTTTCTGTCAGGAAAATATTATACAATATTTGAAAAAATACAGAAGGACTACTACACATACTTACAGTGATATATTTGAGCACTAACAGGCCTGCCCAAGTTTATGCAGTTTTACGGGAGAATCCACCCTCATTTGACTTCCATTTACTATTAATTAG
>JAAGEH010000060.1:0-10512 GCA_011751065.1 Lasiurus cinereus
AGAATTTAATATGAAATTCGAATAAGCTGAACCCAAAGATTTTTCTTCCAGAATTTTATGTAACCCTATTTTTTAATACATTATTTTTATTTATTAAAAACTTTTTTTTGGTAATCCTCACTCGATATTTTTCCACTGATTTTTTTTTTTTCTTAAGGGTGAGTAGAAGAGAGAGAGGCAAAGAGAGAGAAACATTGATGTGAGAGAAACACATCAATTGGTTGCCTCCTGCACAAGCCCTGACCTGGGCCAGGGAGTCAATGTGCCATTGACTAGAATCGAACCTGGGACCTTTGGTCTGCATGCTGATGCTCTATCCACTTTACCAAACCTGCTAGGGCAGTTTTTATTGACTTGAGAGAGGGAGGGTATATCTTTTGAGGAAAGATAGATAGATAGAAACATTGTTGAGAGAAACTTTGATCGGCTGCCCCCTGTATGCCCTACACTGGGAATTGACCCCACAACCTGGGCATGTGTCCCCACCAGGAATCGAACCAGTGACCTTTTGGTGCATGGGTTGACACTCAACCACTGAGTCACACCAGCTGGGCTAGACCCCTATTCTTTATGCAGTCAGTACCTTTATGATTTCATTGACTATGATTGCAGATTCTAGAATGAGAATCCTGGAGAAGAGTACACCTAGAGCCATTTCCTAACCCAGCCTTCTGTCTTTAGACTTCGTATTCTTCGTCCGGAAGAATAATTTCAACTGGAGCAAGCAGCTTTTGTTTTGAACAGTTGGTGTGTTTTGATGACTTCTGTTCACAAGCCAACTCCACCTCTTTTCCTTGTTCTCCTTTGCTTGCCTACCCCTTTGCCTAGCCAAGGCCTGCTTGGTATGCCTGCCCATGGGCACGTGTTAGCTGTGTTAGTGAGTGGACTAAAGTTGTTTATGTCTTCTCTTAAAAGAAGGTTGCGATCTAGATGTTAAAGGTATCGGATGATAAAGAATCTTCCACGTACTATGGTAATGTATTGTTGTTGTTGTTTTCTTCTCATTTCTATTAGCACAGGTTCTTAGCATTTATTTCCTACTTACTGTGTAGTGATTCTCCTTATTGCTGTGGAACAGACCACTCCAGGACGGGTAGTGTAAAACAACAACCATTGTATTGTGCACTCTGGTCCACTATGTTTGGGACTTCAGTTTGGGGATCTTGAAAGGTGGTAGGTGGCGGGCGGGATGTGAACACCTGGGCTGGAAGAGCCACATCCTTGACTTTTCTTCATTCCCATATCCGCCACCTTGGAGGTATGGATAGAAGCTAGGCTCAGCTGGAACTCTAAGCTAGAGTGCTACATGGGCCTCCAGCATGGCGGTCTCAGTGTGCTTGGACTTCTTTGGAGAAGGCTCAGTATCTCAGCACACAAGACAGAAGCTGCCTGCTTTTTCAGAAATCACATACAATCACTTCTGCCATTTTCTCGTGGTTAAAGCAATCTCAACACCCAGATTCAAGCAGAAGGGACATGGACCTTACCTCTTTTTTATTTTTATTGATTTAACTTAATTTTAAATATATTTTTATTGATTTCAGAGAGAGTAAAGGAGAGGGAGAGAGGGAAAAACATCAATGATGAAAGAGAATCATGGATCGGCTGCTTCCTGCACACCCCCTACTAGAGATTGAGCCTGCAACCCAGGCATGTACCTGACAGGGAATCAAATCACGACTTCCTGGTTCATAGGTCACAGCTCAACCAGTGAACCGCACCAACCAGACACCTTAGGATTTTTTGAGCGGTGAGCGTTGGCTTCAACTTAAAGTCACAGGTGCATGAGCCGCTAGCAAGAGTCATGTCCTTTGAAGCTCTGAAGCCCGGCATTGAATTCTCTCTGGCTATGAAGTCCCAGCTGGCATCTTCTTCTAATAAAAGGCAGTTTTGTCTACAGTGAAAATCTGTTGTTTAGAGTAGCCACCTTTATGGATAATTTTAACCAGCTGTTCTGGACAGGGACAGCTTGCTGCAGTCTCTCCATCACCACTTGCTGCTTTACCTTGCACTGTTCTGAAAGTGGCTTCTTAAACCTCGCGAACCAACCTCTGCCAACTTCGCCTTGTTCTTCTGCAGCTTCCTCACTTGTCTCAGCCTTCACAACGTCGAAGAGAATGAGAGCCTTGCTCTGGATTAGGCTTTGGTTTAAAGGAATGTTGTGACTTGTTTGATCTTCTGTCCATGCCACTAAACTTCCTCCATATCAGCAAAAAGACTCTTGCTTATGATTCGTATGTTCACTGGAGTATTAGTCGGGTTACTTGAACGCAAGTATTGTGATAATGCAATAGTTGATCTGATAATTGGGACAACTCTACTAACTAATGAGGCCAAATGCAGATACTAGTACAGTGGTCGGCAAATTCATTAGTCAACAGAGCCAAATATCAACAGTCCAGTGTTGGAATTTCTTTTGAGAGCCAGCTTTTTTAAACTTCTAACGCCACTTCTTCAAAATAGACTCACCCAGGCCGTGGTATTTTGTGGAAGAGCCACACTCAAGGGGCCAAAGAGCCTGTATGTGGCTCGCAAGTCGCAGTTTGCCGACCACAGTACTAGTATATATGTGGAGACACTGGGTAAAGGGATGATTCACATCCCAGGCAAGCAGAGCGGATGGTGTAAGATTTCCTCACACTACTCAAAATGCTGCACAATTTGAAGGTATGGGTTGTTTATTTTTTGGAATTTTTAAATTTACTGTGGACCCTAGGTAACTGATACTGTGGAAAGGGAAACTGGGTAAGAGGGACTGCTGTTTTGAATGGTTACTTTTCATTAACTTTCATCACGGGTGGTGGAGAGAATGTCACAAGTTGATCTTGTACCTTGCCAAACTCTCGTGAGTTTCAAAGGTATTTTTAATTCTGTTGGTTTGTAGGTAGATATATCATGTACAAATACTGATATTTTTATCTCTCTTCTTTGATCTTACATCTTAAAACTTTTTCTTTCCTTAAAGTGGTGACCATGACCTCCAATATTATGTTAAGCACCTTTTTTTAAAAAAAAAGCAGGCTTGTCTTATTTTTTATCTTAAATGATTCTAAAGTTTCTCCATTTACTGTAATATTTGCTGAAGATTTTTGTTCTCTGATTTTTATCAAATTAAGAAAGTTCTGTTCTAAGTTCCTATTTTGCTAAGAGTTTTTTAAACCACACGTTATTGAATCTTACTATATATTTTCTGCAGTGAATGAAATAATTGCCTAGCTGCTTTCAAAAGTGAAAACCAATTTATGAATATCTTTGAGTTACAAAATACTTGGGGAACAGGCTTTTATTGTCACAATTTGGCTTTGTAGATTTTTTTTAACACATTGAAAAACCTGCCCATATGTTAAGGAGGTGGCTTGTTATTTTAAGGATTAGAAAGGATGTATGCATGTCTTGTGTTTTATAGAAGGGACCAAGCTCTGTTGAGGCATAATTGAAACATAGTATAAAGCTGTAAACCCTAGTTTATGTTTTAAAAATCTTTATTGTTGCCCTAGCCGGGGTTTGGCTCAGTGGATAGAGTGTCAGCCTGAGGACTGAAGGGTCTCGGGTTCGATTGGGCACATGGCTGGGGTTGTGGGCTCAGTCCCCAGTGTGGGTGTGCAGGAGGCAGTCCATCGATGATTCTCGCCATTGATGTTTCTCTCTCTCTCTCTCTCTCCTCTCCCTTCCTCTGTGAAATCAACTTAAAATTAAAAAAAAAAAATCTTTGCTGTTGAAAGTACTACATGTTACCATCCCCCCCCATTGACTCCTATCCTCCTATCCCCACAACTCCCCACTCCCTGACCCTCTCCCACACCTTCACCACACTATTGTTTGTGTCCATAGGATATGCATATATGCATACAAGTTCTTTCGTTAATTTTTTCCCATCCATTGTTGTAAACTTTTAAACTTGATTTCTTAAGTAATCTTACATTTCAACCTGGTACTTTACCAAGATATAAGGGCAAACTTGAAACCATATTTATTATGTTAATATTGTGTGTGTCTAAGGTATATATTCTCATTTGTGCCTTGTAGTTATGATTATTTATATTCTATGGCTGTATATATAAACAAATTTTATAAATATATATATTTATCGGTTTCAGAGAGAAAGGGAGAGGAAGAGAGGGATAGAAACATCAATGATGAGAGAGAATCATTGATCAGCTGCCTCCTGCACACCACCTACTGGAAATGGAACCCACAACCCTGGTATGTGCCCTGGCCGATGCTCTTATACACTGAGCCAAAACAGCTAGGGCTGGACAAACTTTTTAAATGAACTAATTAATACATCCTATATCATAAAAGGCAAATATGCAAATTGACCAAATGGTGGAAGGACTGGTTGCTATGACACACACTGACCATGGGGGGTTGGGGGGGCAGATGCTCAACGCGGGAGCTGCCCCCTGGTGGTCAGTGTGCTCCCACAGGGGGAGCGCAGCTCTGCCAGAAGCCCTGAACCAGGCTCATGGCCGGCAGGCCCGGTGGTGGTGACGAGAGCCCCTCCCACTTGCACGGCAGTGCTAAGGATGTCCGACTGCTGGCTTACGCCTGCTCCCCCACCATCCCTCGGACATCCCCCGAGGGCTCCTGGACTGTGAGAGGGCGCAGGCCAGGCTGAGGAGACTCCCTCCCCTCCCCCGTGCATGAATTTTGTGCACCAGGCCTCTAGTATAACATAAAATGAGTGCATTTCCCATTCATTTTCTTATTGCTTCTTACATTTGTATTTATAGGAACCTGGATCCTATAAGTAGTCTTTGGCTGAAAGTAACAAAGCCTAACCAAATAGGGGTTTGTTTTTCTCACAAAAGAAATCTAGGTAGCTTCTAATCTTTGGCTCAGCAGTTCAATCACATTGGATCTGGTGGTTTCAGAAACCATTTTTCTCTTTTCTTTCCCAGAACCTCTCACTATTGATAGGCCAGAACTAAGCCATATGCTACCTCTAGCTGCAGGGAAGTTTGGGAAAACATTTAGCTGGCCATGTTGCCTCCCCAAATACACCCAGCTTCTCTTAGAAAGGAAGAAGGAAGGAATGGATATTGAGTAGGTAACTACAGTGTTTGCTTAATTTCCTAATAATGGCAACTTAAAAGTTTTGAAATGAATACTTTACAAATTTGTTAATCCTGTCTTCGGCTTGATTGTGCATTTTGGTAGCAGATACATATTCTAGTTTTCTTGGTAGATGAAATAGTTATTAGCTCCATTCCATGGGAGGGAGAAGGATCAGATTCCTTTACCTTTAAAGAATTAAATTCAACAGCTCAGTACCTGTTATGTGATTGGTACTGCCACAAAGTGTTATAAAACGACTCCCGAAGAATTATGTAACGTTTTTGTGTCCTTGGGTTGATTATTGACTCCTTATGGGGAGAAAAAATTCATGTATGAAATAATTGACTAATGGTACAAGAATTCAAAATTATTTGTTAAAATGTTTAGTGGCATATTTTAGCTGTTGCTTTAATCTTTGATCAATAAGACCTCATTTATAAATAGGCTATTTTCCCTACATTCTAATTTGAAAATTAGAATCCTTTTTGTTACAGGAACATTGTTACAAATTGCTTAGATTTTTAACTAGTTTATAAACTTTGGTTTTACCTAAGGCATGTGTATAATAAAAACATAGACATGTGGCCGAAACCGGTTTGGCTCAGTGGATAGAGCGTTGGCCTGCGGACTGAAAGGTCCCAGGTTCGATTCCGGTCAAGGGCATGTATCCTGGTTGCGGGCACATCCCCAGTAGGGGGCGTGCAGGAGGCGGCTGATCGATGTCTCTCTCTCATCGATGTTTCTAATTCTCTATCCCTCTCCCTTCCTCTCTGTGAAAAATGAATAAAATACAGCGGCACCTCGAGATACGAGTTTCATTCGTTCCGTAACCTTGAGGCGTGGGAAACTATGAGACGCTCGAGTCGCGGTAAACTGGTGGGTCGTGTGCAGCCGGCCGATGCGCGCGATGACTCCTATCTCAAATGTTGCTCGTATTTCAAAGCAAAAATCGCTCACTCGCTCGACGGCTCGTATCTCAAAAATCTCGTATGTTAGGGCACTCGTATCTTGAGGTACCACTGTATATTTAAAAAAAAAAAAACAGACATGTGGCCCTAGCTGGTTTGGCTCAGTGGATAGCGTGTTGGCCTGCAGAATGAAGGGTCCCAGGTTCGATTCTGGTCAAGGACACATGCCTGGATTGCAGGCTCGATCCCTAGTAGGGGGCATGCAGGTGGCAACCAAACAATGATTCTCTCTCATTGATGTTTCTATGTTTCCTTTCCTCTGAAATCAACAAAAACATAAATATATATAAAAAACAGACATGGGAAATGTCTTCAAAGTGGTATATATATTAGGATTAAAATTAAAGTAGTAATGTTTGGTTTCTTCAGCTAGAGGCCTTTACAACTTGGTAGGTAACTGTGTGTTCCATATTCTTATCTTTGTTTTGTGTGTGTTGTGTTGTAGCACACGTCACATGGAGATGGCCGGCAAGAAGTGACCTCCCGCACTGGGCGCTCCGGAGCTCGGTGTAGAAACTCTATAGCTTCCTGTGCAGACGAACAGCCTCACATCGGAAACTACAGACTGTTGAAAACAATCGGCAAAGGGAATTTTGCAAAAGTGAAATTGGCAAGACACATCCTTACAGGCAGAGAGGTAATGGGATTATGCTTAGTTTCTGTTACACTTGCTCTGATTAGTTCCACATGAGAGAAAGAGGAAGCGAGCAGATAGATTTGGGCTCCTTTCTAAGCTAATTAAACAAATTTTTTAAAGAAGAAGAAACATTAATGATCTGGGAATTCTTTTGCTTTCCCATTTCTTTAGCTGTAGTATATAGGATATTGATTGTTTGAATAAACCTTTGCCTTTAAAAATGAGTAGTGGTTTGTTCTTTTTTAGTAATATCTGCCACAGAGTAAAAATTATTTTAAATGTCATGTAAAGTAAACACATGATACTTGCAAATCAATAGTGCTATTTTTTTTTAATAAATTTATCCTCAAGAAGTTGCTTCATCTCCCCAAATACTTTCCTCATAGCTTATGTTTGATGGGCTATGGTGGAGGAAGGCATGTGCTTTCCTGCCTGGTGTGATATCAGCTTTCTGCTCAGCCAGTTGGCATATTTATCAAAAATACTTCTCTCAGAACTACTGAATTAACTCCCTCCTCACATTCTATCCTGCCTGCCTGATCACCCTTTACCACTCTGCCTGCCTGCCTGATCACCCCTAACCACTCACCTGCCTTCCTGATGATCCTAACCCCTCTGCCTGCCTGATCACCCCTAACCACTCTGCCTGCCTGCCTAATCACCCCTAACTGTTCACCTGCCTGCCTGATCACCCCAAACCACCTCTGCCTTGGCCCCTGCCTTGGTGGTGGCTTCGTCTGGAAGAATGTCTGGAATGACGTCTGGAAGATCGTTCCGCTGTCCAGTCTAGTTAGCTTTTATTATTATAGATAACTCTCTGCACCCTTAAGAGTGTTTTTGTAAGATAAATTACTGGGTCAACAGGGATTAATGGTTAGCATTGTAAGAGGTGTTTGGTTTTGAGAAAATGTCATTACTTTATTACCTTACCAAAATGAATACGTGTGTTTATTTTTCTACACTCTTGCTAACATTGGTTATTACGTTTGTCTATAGGAAGGTGGTGAGATCAGTGTGTTATGGGGAGCTCTTGTCCCCACTAGTTGCTGGTGGGATGGGTTTCTTGTAATGTCATAAGAAAGGGGATTTTCTGAGATTCACACCAAAGAATGAGATAATGTGGACAGCTTTGTTTCTGTGGAATTGCACCCCTGAGTTTCCAAGGTCCCATTTCCCTTGGTCCCACCTGGAAGAAGTATAGTTGTGACTCAGCAAAGCTAGGATTAAAGTGTTGCCCATAGTTTCCACTCCATATTGGGACACAGTCCAAGCCAACTTCACACTAGCTTGGTCTGTGTTCCCTAGTGGTTCATCAGTTCCTTGCATATGGGTCCATCCTCGGGGCCCCATGGCTAGGGAGGGCACCTGGGCGAATGCAAGGAAGCAGAGCAAAGCCAAAGGACCCGGCGAGCCAGGGGATCACCAACAGCCAAGAAGAGCGAGAATGTCTTTCATTTTGGGATTACGTATCCCCAGATTTTCACAGACCTCGGTGGCCCTGCCCACTCTAGCCAGTGATCTCTGTTCCCAGGCTTGACTGACAGATACCTTCCCCGCGTCACCCTGACACTACTGCACAGACACCCAGCTTCCTTTGGTCCAGCGCCTTCCTCCAGTGACACCATGGTTCCCTGGGGAGGGTGAAATGGCAGCTTCCTAGTGAAGCTGCCCGAAATGGTCTGCCCCCCCTTTTGCTCCTTTCCTCTTATTATTAATAACTAGCTAATTACAAAGGTATCAAATGGATTATAGCTCCTGGTGTTTTCAGCATCCTAAAGAGAGACGGTGATTAGAGAGTGAAAAACTAAATATTAAGATCACAAAGGGTTTTCAGATTTGATAGTTCCAAAGACTAGAGTGTAGCAATGTAAGTGGCTAATTTATGTGACTTTTGTTTGTTTCTAGAAGCTTTTTAGAGTCTTCTCACTTATCCTTGCTGTTCAGGAATTTCCAGGGAGGTGCCAAGGAGTTGGTCTTCATTCGTTGTTCTTGGTGCTCGGAGGACCCTTCCAATGTAGAGATTCTTGTTTTCCAGTTCTGGAGAATGGTCTCCTTTCAAAATCTTCATTTTGGAATTATAATTAACAAGAGACTGGAACTCTTGATTTTTGTTGTTATTTGATCTGTTTCTATTCTGTGTTTTTATTTTACTTTCTAGGAGATGTCTTTAATTTTATCGTCCAGTCTTATGTGATCATATCCATGCTTCCCTCTTATCCCAGCTCTTTCTTCCTCTCTGATAGTCTTCATAGCCTCCTGCATGCCCCATGCTGGGCACCTGCCCTGACCAGGGCTGGAACCCAGGACCTCCTGGGTCTAAGGTGACGCTCCACCAGGCAGGGCTCCTCCAGGTCTTTTTTACGCCCCCCCCCTTTTTTTTCCCCTTCCCCTCCGGGTCTTTATGGGGCCGGCCACGCTGCCTTTCACCCTCTCCCACCGAGGGACGCCGCATCCAGTTCTAACTCCCTGAGTGTAGTGACAGGTTTATTCGTCATTGTTTCTTTTTTTCTGGGCTGCTTTCTCGGTGTCTCTTACATGCAGACACTGTCTTTGTAATCTGTTAATCTCTGGTAGTCTGTCTGTATTTGCATGTGTGGGTTTATGTTTGCCCACAAAGCTTTCCTGTCGGGATTGTTGAATGCTTTTATTGGAGGACCCCAGGTTCATTAACGAGCCTTTGGCTCTCTTCTCTGGAAACATTCAGTTTCTCTAGAGAAGACTCTTCATGTACTTTAGCTGCATCTGTCACGTGTGTGTGGGATCTGGATCTTTGGAAGCAAAAATGCTTCCCTGAATGAGCTTATCAACTATAAACTTCAAGAATAATACTGATTCAAAAAAAAAGAATAATACTGATTATGATAAAGCCCCTGCATTTCTTCGTAAGGAAGAGGAAGGGGAAGGGGAAGAGGGAGGGAGGGAGGGAGGAATCTATGATCTGCTTACCTGTAAGTGGCCGTGTGACACTTCATTCCTCCTCTTTCATCTCCTCACTCCTGTTCTCCGCTGGGACCTTGAGTCCAGCTTTGTTACCTTTTCCACAGAGTGCAGTTCTAGCCTCTTAAGAACCGTAGTTATTGACTGATGTGGGGAGCAGCAGCCATTGTGTCTATAGACTTGTGACCTTGGAATTAGCTCATCAGCTCCCACATCACCTTTGGTTCCCAGGACCTCCAAGTCTATAAATCCTTTCCGAGTTGTGCTGGCAAATGACATTGCTTCTGGCTGTTTGTTTCCTCTGTGGTCTCTTTCAGAAAACTATTTCAGTATCTTTCTGACTGTTGTCTTCTCAACTTATTACTGTGCTTTTTTATGTTACCTGTCTTTACTGTCTCTCGTCCACATTCAACTGCAAGTGTCCTGTTTTCTACTCTAGAGGAGGCATCAGAGTAGGTGGGAGGAAGGATTAGAACTTGAACCTCAATTACTTTTGGCCTCTTAGTGCTCAATAAGTATTTGTTGTTGATTCTAAGAATGATAAAATTATAATTCTTCATCCTGGGATGTCTGAACTTCTTGAGATTTTACATAAATAGCTATACACTTAATTTCATTTATTGTATATTTTTGTTAATCCTCACCCAAGGATATTTTTCCATTGACTTTTAGAAAAAGTGAAAGGGAGAGAGAGACAGAGAAACACTGATGTGAGAGAGACACATTGATTGGTTGCCTCCTGCACATACCCTGACTAGGGTTCACCCTGACCAGGATCAGGGATCGAGCCTGCAACCGAGGTATGTGCCCTTGATCGGAATCGAACCCAGGACCCCTTTCATTCTGCAGGCTGACGCTCTGTCTGGTGAACCAAACCATCTAGGGTAATAGTTATACATTTTAGTCAAAACA
>JAAGEH010000060.1:10522-47949 GCA_011751065.1 Lasiurus cinereus
TTTTCAATATTCTAGGTATCTCATATGAGTGTAATCATACTGTGTTTGTCCTTTCGTGACTTGATTACTTCCTTAGCATACTGTCCTCAAAGGTCCACTGATGTTATAGCATCTGCCAGCGTTTTCTTCCTTTTTAACGCTGAGTAATATTCCGTTGCATGGATAATTCCACATTAGGCTGATCCATTTGCTCCTCAGTGGAAACTTAGATGACTTCCCTCTCTTAGCTGTTGTGAATAATGCTGCTATAATCACGGCTGTATAAATATTTATTTAACTCCCTGCTTTCAGGTTTTCGGGGTTTATGGCCGGAAGTGGAATTGCTGGATCATGTGGTAATTGTTTTTAGTGTTTTGAGGAGCTCCATGTAGTTTTCTACAATGGCTGTACTAGTTTGCATTCTTACCAAAAGTATGCAAGTGTTCCATTTGCTGCAAATCCTTGCCAAGGCTTATTTTATTGATGAGGTGTTTTGTTTTTGTTGTTGTTTTTTTTTTTAAATAAATTTTACTGATTTTTTACAGAGAGGAAAGGAGAGGGATAGAGAGCCAAAGACATCAATGAGAGAGAGAAAGAGAGAGAGAGAGAGAGAGAGAGAGAAGCTCCCTCCTACATGCCCCCTACTGGGGATGTGCCCACAATCAAGATACGTGCTCTTGACTGGAATCAAACCTGGGACCTTTCATTCCCCAGGCCCACACTCTATCCACTGAGCCAAACCGGTCTCGGCAATTGATGAGTTTTTGATAGTTGCCAACCTGATGTGTAGGAAGTGTTATCTGGTAGTTTTTTGTTGTTTGTTTGTTTGTACAGCAAAGGTGGAAATTTATTGAAGAACAAGTACAGACTCCCACGTGGGGGAGGGGGAAAGAGTTCCCTCCCTGGTAGCTTTGGTTTGCATTTCCCTAATGACAGGCGATGTTGAGTATCTTTTCCATGTGCTTATTGACCTCTGCATATCTTCACCCATTTTTTAATTGGGTCCTTTTTGTTGTTGAGTTTGAGAATTTCTCTATATATTCTGGTTATTAACTGCTTACCAGGTGTATGATTTGCAAATATTTTCTCCCATTCTGTGGGTTGCCTTTTTGCTCTGCTGATAATGTCTTTATGTGTGTGTCTGACCTTATTTATTTGTTGCTCTTAGAAAAATCTCACTTTTGATTGGACTCAGACTTGGCGGTGAACTCTCGGAAGACAGCCCATGTCTCTTGGCAGTCTATTCAGGTGCCTTTCACTGTTCTCTTAACTTCGTGACTAGCATATCTGTGCCTCTTTCTTGTTCCTCTTCCTGTTCTGTTTCTTCAGAGCAATATGCCAGTGTTTTGTGTTGCAGGACACAAGGAGTGACACATGCTGAGTCTTGGATGCTTTGGTCCAAGGTTTTTTACCTTCTCGGTTTAGGAGCTTTCTCACAGCACATCGGTGAACATTATCTTCTTTAGAGAGAGTGGAAAGTTTGAGGCGTCTGCCAGCTCCTTTGGGCTTCAGGCGATGAGACAGTGATATCAGTGAGACCAGGGACATCTTTCTTCCCTCTTCTTACAAGGACCAGGCTGAGCGCACTGAGATTGCATCTGCAGTGCCACCCCTCCTTGACCCAGTTCTCCAGGGTCTGTGACAGGAATGGCCTTTTCGTAGCAGGTGGACATGGTCAAGACCTCTTCTTCACGGGGTAACTTGGTAGTTCTCACCACTGTTAAACCACAGAGGCCTTCCATTCTTCGCCCAGAATGGCAGCACCAGCTTCTGTGCCACACGCTTTTCATAAAAGGTATGAAGTTTGTGTTTATCACCTGCTTTGGTGAGTTTTTGGTAGTCAGCGGCTAGGAAAGAAATAGCTTCATCCAGAAGAAGCCGATTGCTTCCAAGCGCTGTGATAAAAGCTGGATATTGTGTTTTGATGCACAAAATTTAAAATTTTTCATCAAGTTCAATTTGTCTTTGTTTCCTTTTGTTACTTGTACCTTTGGTGTCATATGCAAGTAATGATTGCCAACTCTAATGTGAAGCTTTTGCCCTGTTTTCTTCTAAGAGTTTAATAGCTTTAATCTTACATTTATGATTACTGATCCTGTTTGAGCTAATTTTTGTATATGATGTTAGCTAAGAATCCAATTTCACTCTTTTGCAAATAGATATCTGTTTTTCTCAGCACCATTTCTTGAATATTATTTTGAAATGAATTGTTCAATTATTTTTGCACTTATCAGTTTATTTGTAATATGGTAAATATCTTGATATAACTCACATTTGGGGTCTCCAATAATCTTAAGAGTGGAAAGGGCACTAAATATTTTATAACTGTTGACAGACTTTGGGTGAAGCCCCTTTCTTCACTGGTACTTCTTTTTAGGTCTCTTTTCTAAGGATGCACAGTAGGAAACATAGCCTCACTGATATGGGGCAAGAGCACTGTTGTCATGGACCTTAAGTGCAAGGCAGAGCTAACTGTGTTCCCCAGTTCATGGCAGTTTCCCTCTTATGTTTCCTTCTGTCTTCTGTTGTAACCCCTCTCCCCTCATCCTGGATATCCTTAGTTTCTAGAAAGCCTATATAATAAAAACCTAAGATACTAGGTGTCCAGTCGTCTGTTCAACCAATCAAAGTGTAATGTGCTAATGCTATGTTAAGGCTGTTCAGCTGCTCACTATGACACTCTGACTGGTAGGTTAGCTTGCTTCTGGGGTCCGGCCAATTGGGACTGAGCAAGACAGGCTGGATACGCCCTGGAACCCTCCTACGGTCCTTCCCCTGTTGGCCAATCTCCTTCATCCCTCCCCAGCCCCGATCGTGTACCGGAGGGGTCCTTCAGCCTGGCCTGCACCCTCTCTCCATCTGAGAACCCTTGGGAGATGTGGGAGAGCCAGTTTTGGCTTGATCCCACAGGCCATACCAGGGGACCCCACTGATGCATGAATTTGGGCACTGGGCCTCTAGTCACTTTATAAGAGAAATGACAAACCGAGCAGGTGAGGATGCTGGTGTGGGTGTACTTAGTTATCTGTATACTAGAGGGCTGGTGCACGAATTTGTGCATGGGTGGGGCCCTATGGGGCTGATCACCGGGACTAGCTAACCTGGGGGAGAGACTGCGGGAGGTTGGTCGGCTGCGGGAGTTTGGCTGTGGGAGAGCACTGATCACTAGGGAGCAGCTCCTGCATTCGGTGGCTACCCCCTGGGGGTGAGTGCATCACAGTGACCAGTTGACTAGTTGTAACGGTCACTTAGGCTTTTATATATCCATTATAATAAAAGGATAATATGCAAATTGTCCCCTCGGGAGTTTGACTGACCGGGAGTTGGACCGCTCACTATGACATGTGCTGACCACTAGGGGGCGGTGCAGAACGAAGGAAGGCCCCCGTCAGCAGCTGAAAGGCCCCAATTGGCCCCGATCACCTGCCAGGCCCTGGGATCCTACCCATGCATGGATTTCGTGCACTGGGCCTCTGCTGTGGATATAAAAGCTTAAGCAGCTGTTTGACCATTCACCGGTAGCTTGACATGCAGTGACCATCAGGGAGCACACGCTCTGACGAATAGAGGAGGGAGCCTGATTCCTCGTGGAATCGGCTATGGGTTAGGCTGCTGCTGGGGCACTGTCGGCCCCAAATCTGCTTCACCCACACCCAGAGATCGGTTTTGGCCCAGTCCTCACAGCCAGGCCGAGGGAGCCCACCAGTGCATGAATCTGTGCACTGGACCTCTAATTTAAGAGGTGCATATTAACGAGAAGGTACAGTTGGTGTGTGTGTGTGTGTGTCTGTCTTGGTGGCTTGTTTTTAGACTGCCTGGGGTATACTCATCCTTTCTGACCCATTTGTTGCCTCTGTGTTTCATTTGGTTTGTCTACAGGTTGGTCTGGAATTAGTCCCTTTTCCTTCTTTAACTGCCTAAATGGCTTTTCTATTAAAAACCCACACACAGCCCTAACCAGTTTGGCTCAGTGGATAAAGCGTCAGCCTGCAGACTGAAAGGTCCCAGGTTCGATTCCAGTCAAGGGCATGTACCTTGGTTGCGGGCACATCCCCAGTAAGAGGTGTGCAGGAGGCAGATGATTGATGTTTCTCTCTCATTGATGTTTCTAGCTCTCTATCCCTCTCCTTTCCTCTCTGTAAAAAAAAATCAATAAAATATATCTCACACACACACACATTCAGTATTAGCTTCAGGTGTACAACATAGTGGTTCCACATTACCTTCCCATGTGACTAGCACACTAAGTCTAGTAACCATCTTCCACTGTGCAGTGATCGCCCTGTTACTGGCTGTATTCCCCTTAACTTTTTACCCTTCCCTCACCTCCTACCCACCTACCCCAACAACCATCAGTTGTTCTTTGTTTCTATGAATCGGGTTTTATTTGTTCACAGTTTTGATTTTTTTGTTTGTTTGTTTCTTTCACATATGAGTGGAATCATGCAGTAGTTGTCTTTCTCTGTTTGACTCATTTCCACTTAGCATAATACCCTCCAGATCCATCCATGCTATTGCAGATTTCATTATTTTTTATTGCTGAGTAATATTTCAGTGCTGTGTTTGTGCACGTGTGTGCATGCATGTGATCACATCTTTATCCATTCTTCTATTGATGGACCTCTTAAGTTACTTCCATACACTGGCTATTGTAAATAGTGCTGCAGTGAATATAGGGGTACATATATTTTCTATCTTTTTAAAAATATGTATTTTTTCTTATTGATTTCAGAGAGAAAGAAAAGGGAGAGAGATAGAAACATTAATGATGAGAGAGAATCATTGATCAATTCCCTCCTGCAAGCCCCCCATTGGGGATCGAGCCTACAATCCAGGCATGTGCCCTTGACCTGAATCTGGGACCTTTCAGTTCCCAGGCTGATGTTCTATCCACGGAGCAAACCAGCGAGTGCTGCTTTCTATCTTTTTAATAAAATGTTTTGTCCTGGCAGGCTAGCTCAGTCGGTTAACGTGTCCTCCTTAGTACACCACGGTTTCAGGTTCAATCTCCAGTCAGGGCACCTAACAAGAATCAGCCAGAGAATGCATAAATGAATGGAACAACAAATTGATGTCTTTCTCACTGTCAAATCAATTAATAGAATAATAACTTAAATTTTTTGTTAAGTTTTCATATTCAATAGCAACCTGTTTGTTCATATATTTACTCAGTTCCTACTGTGTATGAGGCATTCTGGGCTGTATAAACCTATAAAAGCTGTGGTTCCTGCCGTTGAATTGCAGAGCCTGATATAATTAAAATGTTAGTAAATAGTGAATAGATTTGCTGCATTGCCAAACATTTTGAAAAGTGTTTTCATTGTATAATCCCTCTTGTTAATTTTTGATTTGTGAGATCTTTTTTCCTTGTCTTTAGGTGTCTTCATTTAAACTGTTATTTATGAAATACAAAATCTTATTGTAATGCTAAACGAGGTTTTGAGATTTGTTTACTTGCTTTCTTAAAAATATTTTTTATTGATTTCAGAGAGGAAGGGAGAGGGAAAGAGAGATAGAAACATCAATGATGAGAGAGAATCATTGATTGGCTGCCTCCTGCATGTCCCCTACTGGGGATCAAGCCTGCAACTCAGGCATGTGCCCTTGACCGGAATCGAACCTGGGACCCTTTAGTTCGCAGGCCAACAATCTATCCACTGATCCAAACCAACTAGGGCTGTTAACTTGCTTTTTAACAGTACACATGCCTGGGCATTTATAAAACTATTACCAGTTTGTAAGTACCAAATTCTTAAAGCCCATAAATTTTATTAATTTCTTTTTTTCTAGGTTGCAATAAAAATAATAGACAAAACTCAGTTGAATCCAACAAGTCTACAAAAGGTAAGATTGGTCCAGTACTTTTTAAATGATTTTATGTGCTAATTGCCATCTAATTTGCCTCTTAAATACCTCTACTGGTATTTTACTTATTGTGGTTAGTACAGTAAAGCTTTATATTCCTCAAAAGAATGCAACTTAAATATAATAGTATTGGATTTTTTTCTTTAAGTTGAAGATAATGCTTTTTAATGTTCTCAGTAGCAAACTGAAGGCTGTAATTTTAAATTGAATGTTTTAAAAATGATTAGAATAGAGTTTTTAAAAATAAGACAGAACTACATATTTTCATATAATTTATTTTTAGTCAGCATTATACACGGGGTAACTCACACTAAGATCTTTGAAGTCAGCATTTTGGCTTATTCAGCTCACACTGGATCAAACTAAGGAGTGTTGATTAATTCGTATAAAAGGAATACTGAATGATAGTTGGAAAAACATGTCTGTGATCACTGCTGCCGTTTGTGTCACTAGTAACCCAGGAGTCTCGACCTGCGTGTTAGCCTCATCTGGGCCTCTTCCAAGCCCTGAGGACTGGCCACAGCGTCCTGCTGAAAATTAGGTTTTTGTGTTCTTGGTTTTGGGGAGTTGGGAGATGTTTTTTTGTTTACGGTTTTCCCTTCTCATGAAGTAAGTAAAGCTTAAAAATTGAATGGTAGATTCTAGCTAGGTCTCTTTTGTGGGGCTTGATTGCTGTAGACTGCTTCTGATGTCCTATGTAATAATACTGTATAATAAAGAAGTAAATGCAAACTAACCCTCATGCCCTCGTAAGATGGCTGCCTATGACCAGGCCGGCCGGGGGGTTAGTGAGGGGCGGCCAGGCAGTGACGGGCCGGGGGGGGGTCAGTTGAGGGCAACCAGGTCAGTAGGGGGGACAGTTGGGGGTGACCATGCCAGCGGAGGGGGCAGTAAGAGGCATTCAGGCTCCTGGTGGCGGGGGAGCATTTAGGGTCGATCAGGCCTGCAGGAGGCAGTGGGAAAATGCAGTTGGAGGCAATCAGACTGGCAGGGGAGCGGTTGGGGGCAGTTAGGCTGGTAGGGGGGCAGTGAGGGACGATGAGGCAGATGTGGGGGGCAACCAGGCCAGCAGGGGGGGCAGTTAGGGGCAGCCAGGCTGGCGGGTGGGGGGCAGTTAGGGTGACCCGGCCTGAAGGGGAGCAGTTAGGGGCGATGAGGCCAGCATGCAGAAGCAGTGAGGGGATGATCAGGCTGTCAGGGGGGAGCAGTTAGGGGTGACAGGCAGGTGAGCGATTAGGAGTCAGTGGTCCAGGATTGTGAGAGGCAGTTGAACATCTCCCAATGGGTCCCAGATTGGAGAGGGTGAAGCTGGGCTGAGGGGATCCCCCCTTCCCGCATAAATTTTGTGCACCAGGCCTCTAGTCCGCTAATATTTGAGCATTTATTATATCCTGAGCACTGCTCTAAGTGTATTGCCCATATTAACTTATTGTATTAGTTTGCCCAAGCCACTGTAACAAAATACCATAGACTGGCTGGCGTAAACAGCAGACATTTATTTTGCACAGCTGAAGAGGCTGAGAAGTCCCAGGTCAGGATGCCAGCATGGTTGAGTTCTGGTGAGAGTTCTTTCTGTTGCTGCCTTGCCACCATGTCTGGGGCTGGGGGTGCCAGCGCCAGGCACGCGGGCATACTCTGGTATCTCTACTACAAGGACACCGAGCCCATCATGAGGGCCTACCCTCTTGGTCTCATCTAAACCTATTCAATTCCCAAATGTCCCATCTCCAAATACCATCATCTTGTGGGTTAGGGTTTTAATATGCGAATTTGTGGGGAACAAAATTCATTCTTTGTGTTCATTTGATCTTCAAGTTCATGAAGTTGTAAAGTTCTATTATTCAGGAAATAGATAAACTAACCTGCCCAAAGTCCCCTACCTGGTAAGTGGCGGGTCTCGGGCAGTCGTTCTTTGATAGGTATAGTTGACATGGAGTCAAGCATGGATGCATTCTAGATGACACATGTTTGCCACAGTTCGGACCATAGAAACTTGTGCTAAGCAGTGCCCTGGCATCACTATTGCATATTAGTGCGTAGGAATTCATGGCCATTAATACTGAGCCTTGAACTCTTTCACAGTAGCTGGTCTGACAGGTATCTTTTCTTCTTCATCCTCTGCGACTTCAGTATTATTACCGAGCTGATTTCCCGTGCGGAGACAGCCTGAGAAGTGGGTGCAGTCCAGCTCTCCGGTCAGGAAGTGATGGAACAAAGACACAAACACTGGTCTGACTGAAATAGGGGCTCTTCATCCCATTGTGCCACCTTCTGTCATTAACTTGCCCTCATTCAGGTTCATGAAAACTTGGATGGAAACTAACTTGAGGTTTTCCTTTGTAGTAGCTATAAAGAAGGTGGTTAAGTCCGTCTGTGTCACTCAGTGGTTGAGCGTCGACCTATGAACCAGGAGGTCACAGTTCAATTCCCCATCAGGGTACATGCCCAGGTTGCGTGCTTGATTCCCAGTAGGAGGCAGTTGATAAATAATTCTCTCTCATCATTGATGTTTCTCTCTCTCCCTCTCCCTTCCTCTCTGAAATAAATTTTAAAAATATACAGATACGTATTTTTAAATAAAGTGGTTAATAATTTCAGGTTTGGAGGAATATTTCAGGTACTTAAGAGAAGTAGGCCTGGGGGAGGGAGAACAGAGGGGGGGTGAGAGGGAGGAAGATAGAGGAGTGATAAATGGTTAGCCAGCTTTAAGCACATCTAGGAATGCAGGCTGCTCCTTACTATGCCATCTTTTCCAGTGTCAGATGCTCTTTTTTCTTTTCATTGCTCTAGTATCGATCTATCTTTTAGAAACTTATTCAATAGTGTTCTCTATTTTGCCATATGGAGTTATAGAGGTTAAATCTACTCTTGCAAACATAGCAATCTTATTTTGGGTCTTGGTTCAGTCTCCTGAGTAAACACTTCTCTTCTTGGGCCAGCCACAGGAATAATTGCCTTCAGCATAAGCCTCGTTTAGTTCATGAGTATTGTTGTTTTTTTCTTACCTGAATTTATTTGATTTGTGCTAATACTGGTTTTCTGCCATAATTCCAGAGTATTGGGGTATTTTTAAAATAATGAGTCTTTGTAGTAGCTATCACTTCTAGTTCGATGCTGTATACATTGGATAAAGATAATTCATCCAGTTAAAATATCTGACAAGGCTCTTTAGGTAAAGATCCTGCTGGCCCAGTAGTAAAGCATGTTTTGAGTAAAGTTCAAGCACCATTCTGCAATGCAGGTTTCAGTAAGAGAGAAAGGGAAATCCCCATGTTTTGAAAAATGTAATAAAAATATTAAGGACAACAAAAGGATGAACATTAAATTCAAGTCTATGCTAAATATACAATAGGTTGCTAAATGATTATTGAAGCATTATTGACTCTGCATGAGCCCCAACCAGAGCCAGGGATTGAACCGTGCTCTTGACCAGGAATCGAACCTTCGACTCTAGTCCTTGGGTCAACACTCTAACCATTGAGCAAACCATCAAGGACTAGATTCCTTTCATCAGGGTTTTGTTTTGTTTTGTTTTTTCGAAGAAATCCTGCTAACACCCACTCAGGCTTTTTTGTTTTTAAAGCCGGTGTTTGTTTTGGAGCCACTGTGAATGCTAGAGCTCGGTAACAGCGGTGGCCTTTTTTGGCATCTCAGGGCATCTTAGTCATGGGTCAGATCAGGGAAGGAGCCATATAATTTGGAGGCAGAGAACCAGCCCGTGCTTTTGATGTGATGTGTGATGGAACTACTTTTGCTGCTACCACCGCTGGCTTATTTGGGGCACTTTGCTTCAGCCTCTTTAAACTAGTCTTTTTCAGCCCCAGCTGTGCATTAGAATCATCTGCGGAATTTAAAGAACCAAAAACAACTTGGGGTGGTGAACACATAATACAATAGACAAATGATGTATTATACATTGAGTGGCCAGATTATTATAACCTCTGAAAGCATAATAATCTGGCCACTCAGTGTGTGTGTGTGTGTGTGTGTGTGTGTGTCTCCTACATAATAAAATGCTAATATGCAAATTGACCAAGCAGCAGAATGACCGGTCAGTGTGGCACACAATGACCACCAGGGGCCAGACGCTCAATGCAGGAGCTGCCCCTGGTGGTCAGTGCGCTCCCACAGGGGGAACGCCACTCAGCCAGAGCCTTGAGCCAGACTCGCTGCTGGCAAGTGCAGCAGTGGTGGCAGGAGCCTCTCCCGTGGGGAGCGGGCCTTAGCCATCAGTTGGACGTCCACTGAGGGCTCCTGGGCTGCAAGAGGGCACAGGCCAGGCTGCGGACACCCCCTCCACCCCCAAGTGCACGAATATATAGATCCGGTGCATGAATTCATGCATGGGTGGAGTCCAGCCAGCCTGGCCAGGGAAGGGAACATGGGTGATTGGTTGACCTGTCTGCAAGTCGAACTCCTGGTCAGGGGGACAGTTTGCATATTAATCTTTTATTATGTAGGATTATATAGGATTATATAGGATATACACTTAGTTGCCAGATTATTTTTCGTTCAGAGATCATAATAACCTGGCTACTCAGTGTAGAATTTTATACTAGAAATTTATATAATTTTATTAACATCACCCCAGTAAATTCCATTAAAAATAAATAAATTTATCATGTAATATTTTTTTAAAATTGTTTCCTCCAAAATCCTCCCTCCCTTCCCTAAAATCCCCAGAGGTCCTGGCTTGATGGCTCCTAGACTTTCTTTAGTGCCCCTCAAAGTTAGTCATTTCCCTTCCCTTCCTACAGCTGACCTTCCCCAGTGTCCTACGTCTTAGACTGCTGCCACTGACTGGTTCCTCCTCCTTCTGACTCTCCTGGGAGTGACTCTTACCCAGTATCCCCGCTTCTTCCCTTCCTCTTCCCTTTCCTTTCCCCTTCCCCTTCCGGTGAAGCACTCGTCATTTGCATTGAACAAGTCTATTCAGCTTTTCCTGTCTTAATGCCTTCCTCTCTTCATGTTGACTGTAGCAGGCCAACAATTCAGGCCATTAAGAAAAGTGGTTATTAGTCCTGAATATTATTGGCATCTGGCATCTGTATGGGGATCAGTGTGATGGATCTGGCACACTGATAGAAACACAGTGTGGTCAGTGAAATTGAAGAGAAGTTCTTCTTGATTATACATATTTGACATATTGAGACTAGAAATGGATGTATATTTATTGACAGATTTCAGAAGCAGTAATAGAAATGGAAGAAAACCCAGTTTTGGTGCAGCTTTTGCCTTCTGGGGAACTTTTTAATTTATTGCCAAACTTATTTTCTCTTTGGCAGGAAATAAGAAGTTTGATATTAATGTTAAGAGTAGATTGAGAATACTAGAATTTATTTTTAGTTGTACCAATGATTCACTGGGCTATTTTTTTCTCAAATTGTAAGAGAAAGTTTATTTAAAAAGTTACAAAGGTAGTAGAAATGAACCAGTTGGGCTGCATAGGTGCAGGAAACAACCTACAAAACAAAAGAAAGGCCTTTGGAGCTCAGGAAAGGGAATGGCAAAGGGGAAAGGAGAGGGAGACGGCAAAGGGAGCGCATTGTGCTAGTTTAGAAAAGTCACTGAAGAACCAAATATTTTAAATAGATTAAACTTAGAACATAGCATGTAACCATTTGCAAAAATCAAAAGGTGTATACACACACACACACACACACACACACACGGGAATATTATTCAACCAAAAAAAAAATTCAATCCCTCCCTTCCACTTTCTCTAAAAAATAATGGGAAAAATATCCTCAGGTGAAGATTTTAAAAGAAAGATTGGAAGCAATATTCATTTAGCCAAACTGTGATAGACCTCCCACAGAGGACAGGAAGGGGAAGCATGCATTCAGTGTAGATAAAACCGTGGAAGAGGTTGAAAGGGTTGCTCCTGCAAAGTCAGCAAAGGAAAGGGATCCCGGTGACTTTGGAGAAGTGCTCAGCATTGTCTGCATGGCGGGCAGCTCTTCCTTCCTCATGCCGTTGACCCCTGAACAGCACGGCTTTGGACTGTGCTGGTCCACCTATACATGATCCTGCCCCTCCCCCACACACTTGTACTGTTTTCCATCCACGTTTGTGAGTCCACTGATGCCCAGGGCCGACTGTATGCGCTGACCTGTGCTGTTTCATATATGTACATGAACATCTGTGGGTATGGGTATCCGCCAGGGGTCTTGGAATCAATTCCCACAGCTACATTTTTGGGGAGTCAAAAGTTGCATGTGCATTTCTGAGGCCCTGGCCAGGTCGCTCATTTGGTGAGAGCATTGTCCAGTGCACCAAGCTTGCAGGTTCCATCCCCAGTCAGGGCACATACAAGAGTCAGCCCTGGCCGGTGTAGCTAAGTGGTTAGCCCATGCACGGAAGAGTTTCAGGTTCGATTTCCCATCAAGGACATGTACCTGGTTGCAGATTTGATACCCTGGTTGGGGCACATGTGAGAGGGAACCAATCAATGGTTCCCTCCCTCCTCTTACCCTGTGATAGTTCCCGACCCTGTCTCCTCCTCCACCCAAGACTGCTGGGTATGTGCTCATTCATCTTGGGCTTGCAGTGCAGCTCTGTCCTATTGAAGAAGAGGGTGATCAGCTCCTCCTCCCTCCATTTCTCACACACTGGCCGTTCGCCTCCTGGCCTCCCTTTGTCTCAGACCTCCTCCTGGCCTTTAGTCACACTTGTATGTCGAGAACCCCGTCCCCCATGCTGTGGGTTCTGTGCTCATTTCACTTCTATACTGCTTGGTAAAATGGTTTTTTCCAAAGAGAATCCTGTACATCCCAAGTTCTGGCTATCGGGACACTGGTTTATTATGGAATGTGGTAGGTTTGGTGTCCTTGGTGTTCTGACCACCTGAGCCCCGAGTTTTTCCCTTCAGAGGTGCTTGTTCGGCTCCTGAGTCCCAGTTCTGAGGACAAGAGGGTGTGCTGGTGTGCGGAGGGCGCCAGTTGCTCAGCGAAGAGAGAATGCTTTCGCTTAGACGTTTCTGGGGTTTGTTTTTAATATTCACCCAAGTCCATGTTCATTGATTTTAGAGAGAGGGGAACGTCAGGAGGGGGACAGAAAACATCAGTGCGAGACAGAATAGCGACTGGTGGCCTCCCCCACATGACCAACTGCGGCTGGGGATCGAACCTGACACCTCGTACGTGTCCTGACCAGGATCAAACCCGAGACCGTCTGGTGTACGGGGCGATACTCCAACCAAGTGAACCAGGGCGTATCCATTTTATTTTTACAACCAGCTTCTGCATGAGATTGAAAGGAGATGCATACAAATCAGTTGAGCCGAGACCGGTTTGGCTCAGTGGATAGATCGTCGGCCTGCGGACTGAAAGGTCCCAGGTTCGATTCCGGTCGGGGGCATGTACCTTGGTTGCGGGCACATCTCCAGTGTGGGGCGTGCAGGAGGCGGCTGATCGATGTCTCTCTCTCATCGATGTTTCTGACTTTCTATCCCTCTCCCTTCCTCTCTGTAAAAAATCAATAAAATATATTTTTAAAAAAATCAGTTGAATTAAGACAGTAGAGATAGACAGATTTCTCCTAAATGTTCTTTTATAACAAAGCTTTAAACACTTATTTTTATAGTTCTGATGGGGACTTCTAAGGTTCCAGTTTTCTGTAATAAATTATTTCTGTGCAAATTTAACTACCTTCAGCATCAGGCTCACAGTGATGTGAATGTATGCTCTCTCTGGCATCATCACCTCTGCAGAGTGCTGGCTTTTTAAGCAGTTCTCTGCCAGCCACCCATTGCTTGGGGTTTCCAAGAGCAGCAGCTTGTGCTCTCGGTCATATTACTGGAACGTTTCGAAGGGGTTTGCGTGGGCTCCTGAGTGCGTGTGGACTTGAGTCGCACAGCTCCGAGTCCCGGGCTGGCACTCGCAGCGGGGGGGGGGGGGGGCCCATGGACAAGTTCCTTCCCTTTCTCGGGCACCTGGGAGGTGGGCAGATCCGCTAGGTGTGCTCCTGGTGTGAGGCTCCTGGCTGTGCCAGACGTGGCACTCGGAGGCTGCTAGCCCCTGCTCGCTCCCCTCTTAGCGGCCCTGGTGGGAGTTCGCTGTTTCACCTGCGAGAGGAGGTGACTGTGATGGCCGCCGCCTGTGCGGGAAGCGGGCGGCGCCTTCTGCCGCAGCTGAGCCCGTGCTGCTCACCGCACCCTCTTCCTGTTTGCACAGCTCGCCCTCCGCGACGCCTGTCGCCAGGAACCTCGTGTGTGTCCGTAGTGAGGCATCCTGCGCTGCTCCCTGATTCTCCGAAGCTCGGCAGCTCACGCGCTGTCACCGCAGTTTGCGAGCCGTGTGAGAGGGAGTGCGGGGCGCAGCTCCTCCGTGCGGGCAGGGGTCGCCAACTCGCCAGTCAGCAGAGCCAAATAGCAGCAGGGTGATTGAAATTTCCTTTAAAACAAGTTTTATTTTGCTCTCTTGTGAATTTTTTTAAAATATACTTTATTGATTTTTTACAGAAGGGAAGGGACAGGGATAGAGAGTTAGAAACATCCATGAGAGACATCGAACAGCTGCCTCCTGCACGCCCCCCACTGGGGATGTGCCCGCAACCAGGGTACATGCCCTTGACCAGAATCGAACCCGGGACCCTCAGTCCACAGGTCAACGTTCTATCCACTGACCCAAACTGGTTTTGGCTGAAATTTTTTTAGAGAGCCAAATTTTTTTAACTTAAACTTCTTCTAATGCCATTTCTTCAAAATAGACTCGCCCCGGGGCCAAAGAGCCGCGTGTGGCTCGGGAGCCACCGTGTGCTGACCACTAGGTTAGAGCCCCAGCTGCAGGCCGCCCTATGGGGGGCTGGTGGCCGCGTCTGCAGGGTCACAGCCCGGCTGCTGTGAAGAGACCGCACCTGCCTCCGCTGTGGGCTTGAGGCCCCTCTGCCACGCGGGCCTGGCCGTCTCCGAAGCCACAGCGCTTGCCTTACTCTGTTCCTGAGGAGCGCCCACCAGCCCCTCTACTCCGAGGAGAGATGCCGAGTTCCTCCTGCCGAGGGCGAGATGGCCGAGGGATTACGGACATGTTTAAAACCACCGCCCCTGCCCTCCCGGTGGCTCAGTGGTTAGCATTGACCTGACCAGGAGGGCGAGGTTTGATTCCTGGTCAGGCTCCTGCCCGGGTTGTGGGCTTGATCTCCAGTGGGGGGTGGGCAGGCCATAAATGATTCTCTCTCATTACTGATGTTTCTGTCTGCCTCTCTTCCTCTCCTCCCTCTCCCTCTCTAACATGAATTAAAAATACATTTTTTAAAAAAGAACAAGAAAACCACCAGACCTGGGGTGCTTGCTGAAAAGTAAGATTCTCGAGGCCCAGTTCCGACCGGTGACGGGTGGGCCACACTGCAGTTGGCACAGCACCCTCATGTCGTCCGGGCCCGGTGTCGGCAGGTGGAAGCACATCTCGGGCCAGACACTGGTCACCGCTCCCGATGTCCGCCCAGAGGCCCGGAGCGCAGGAGCCCGCCTCTGCTGGAGCCCCTCGCCAGGCCGGAGCGCCCAGTTCCTCCGGGGGCCCCTGTCGCACGAGCTCTCTCCCCGGAACTCCTGTCGTGGCCCAGCCTTCCTGCTCTTGGTTCTAACGCCTTTGTTTCAGAGCTGCCCTGCGGGGGGCTGCCCTCTTTCAGCGGCTCCACCAGCGGAACCCGCAGCTCTGCGCAAGCGGGGTGCCACTGCGGGAGTGAGTCTTTCCTGCACACATGTCGCAGGCTTACGCGACCTGTGTGTGCCGGCTTGGTTTCAGCTGTGTGTGTATGGGGGGCGGGTAGCTGTGCTCCCTGTGGACGGTGAGGTGACAATACATAGGTACCCCAAAATGTGCCCTCCCAGCTTGAAAAGCCTTCTAGAGGAGGATGCTGCCAAGCAAGGAGGCGGCCTGGGTGAGGGTTCGGAGTCCCCGAGACCGGAGGCTGAGAGGCGGGAAGACTCGAGGAAAGGAAGGGCTGCTGTGTCCTGGCCCCCCAGGAGCCCGGGTTGCGGAGCAGCGGCCGAGCTGAGGTCCAGGGGTGGCCATGGCCTGGGCTGGGGCGGGGAGGTGTGGCAGCCGACCCGGAGCTCCTCTGGCAGTAACGGAGGCTCCCGCACAGCACGCTTGGGCTCTTACAGCTGCGCCCCGGCATTTCTGGTCCGTGGGGCGGGGGGAGCTGAGGAGGCTCGGGCGGTGGTTGTCAGGGCGCTGGCCGCTCCTCGGGGACGGCAGCCAGAGGGGTGTGTGCTGGCGATGGGTCAGTCCAGACAGGAAGTCTGTCCCTGCTCCAGCTTTAAGTCTGGGCTCGCTGGCGGTCACAAAGGTCGTGTGTCTCCTGCTCTCGGTCAGCCGCTGGCTGCGGGGCACTTCTGGATCGGATGTGGTGGCGAGGACCAGCCCGGCCAGAGCCTGAGGCTTCTCCAGATTCACACACACACCCGCCCTCACACACACACACACACATGCGCGCGCGCACACACGCACACACACACACCTGCCCTGACACACTGACATACACACACACACACTCACACTGACACACACACACACACACACTGACATACACACACACCCGCCCTGACACACTGACACACACGCGCGCGTGTGCACTGACACACACACACACACACACACACACACACACACCCCCTGGCTCCGGCAGGTGGGAGGACACCGTGTTCGGAGACCTGGTCTGGCCACACTCCCCACAGACGCTGGAAGGTCTTTTCCTTCTTTTCTGTTCCCACGTGTGTGCAGGAGGCTGGATAAGGGGCCCCTCAGCTCTGTTTTCTGAGACCATGTTTTCTGGCATAGAGCTGGACCCCCTCTGCACTCGCCACACCTGGCACACGGCGGCGTTTCAGACGCCCCGCACTGTGCGGTGGCAGGCGGTCTCCCCGGCTGCTGGGCTCCCCGGCTTTTCCTGGGTGGCAGCTTTCAGGGCGAGGTGGCGGGCTGCCCATCCTCAGAGAGTGCCCTGTCTCCACGTGAGGATGGCATCATTCCAAGAGCAAGCACACCTCCTGTCCTGCCCTGTGGCTTCCCATTCCATCGTGTCCATCGGCCAAAGCAAGTCACTCCGCCAGAACAAAGGGGGGCACGGGGCCAGCTGATGGGGCCAGCACTCAGTCCTCAGCCTCCGTGCTCGGGACCGGCCTCCTGGAGGACTTCCTGCCTGGTCTGTTGGGAACCTCTCGCAGAACCCCTGGCGCTGTCAGTCTGACTCAGCGTGCGGGTCTGGGAGCGCAGCGTTGGTGTGCATGTACCAGCCAGGCGGTTTATCGCCACTTCCCGCCTCCGCCGCGCGTGTGCAAGCGGCACAGGAGCATTGGTGGCGGTGCGTCTCGGGCACCTCCGCTTTTTACCAAGAGGTTGCGGCGCGCGGGATTGGGTTAAAGCGACCTCATGGTTACCCTGTACTTGCGTGTTGGTCTGAGATGTGACCTGCTGGACGTTACCAACGAACCGGTTCTCTAGGGCAGTGGTGGGCAAACCGCAGCTCGCGAGCCACATGCGGCTCTTCCACAAAATACCATGGCCTGGGCGAGTCTATTTTGAAGAAGTGGTGTTAGAAGAAGTTTAAGTTTAAAAAATTTGTCTCTCAAAAGAAATTTCAATCATACTGTTGATATTTGGCTCTGTTGACTAATGAGTTTGCCGACCACTGCTCTAGGTAAAAAGTTAAACTTATATTGCAACAGTGGAAGATAATGTGTAATAACCTGTTTTGGGGGATTGTGTGTTTGTTTTTTAGCTCTTCAGAGAAGTAAGAATAATGAAGATTTTAAATCATCCAAACATAGGTACTTTCTGCTTTCTTAAATATTTTTGTGTCTAAATACATTCTTGAAACGATCTCATAAAGTTAAACATGTATTCCAGGAGAGAAATGTCTTCCCTCCTCCCAGCCCAGGCACACTTTTAATAAAATATCTCTCCAAATTGTTTATCATTTGTATTAACTTTCTGAAATTTGCTAAAAACAAGTTAAAAGCTTAGGTACTAAACATTTGAATTTAAAACTTCAATGCAGTAGAAAAGTCTATAATTAGATTAGAATGTCCTAATTTTTTAATTATTGGAGAATATAGTTGTATTTAGTTCATAGCTAGAAAGAAGGGAATTCTGTTAAGTCAGAGTTAAGCTTTTCAAAGATAGACCTTTTCTAAGAAAACACTTGTACACTGAGCCATTTAAAAAGACACAGGACAGCGATCTCCTGGGATTTCATATGAGTTGCTTCATACGGCACAGATTGAAGTGTCGCCTCACAGCTCTGCTGGTGGGATGCGGTGGCTCAGAGACGAGGAAGGGGCCTGGTCCTGCCCTCCTCACAATGGCAGGGCCAAAAGAAGTGTGAAATGCCCTGATCCTGACTGTTGTAGAGAGAGCTCAATGGACATTTTTGGTCCTTTACATCATAATAGTTAAAAATAATGTAACTGCTTCTTTACACAGTAATAGCTCCTGCTGTCAAAAACATTACTCCAAGAGTGAAAGCACTCTTTTACCATGTAAATAGTGAGCCCAACAAGTACTGATTAGAAGAAAAGTGAAATATGCACACAGAAAGTGAAATCACTCCTCAGACAGCCAGTGGTGTAGTCACTGTCAGAATCACTTCTAGGAGGTGGAGAAGCGCGGTTGATGGTCAGGATGTCCGGTTAAGAATTCTTGAGACACAGGAAGAGAAGACTGAGTTTGTACTCTGTTTCACCCAACCTGAGCCACTGCTCTTTAAAAGGCTTTATTTTATGAAGAAAAAAACAGTGCTACGCAGCCATCATCCCATTATCAGTGACATTATTAAAAAGTGAAAAACTATACATCTTACTATCAGTAAAATGTATGTTTGGAGAAAAGAAAAATAAGGAATATAATAAAAAGAAAGCCTTTCTTCACTTTCTGTTTCAACCCTTGGGTTAGCAAGCCAACTCTGAATTTTAAATACTAACTTACCGTCCAAAACACTCTTTATTACTACTGCTTAAACTAGCTAACGTAAGCATATTTATTTTATTTTTTAATTAAGTTGTACCCTGGTTGGAGTTCTCTCTACTTATTACTCACTGACCTATCTTTGATCTGTTATCTTTGATAATAGAAGTAAATGTCTAAGAATTTACTATTGGATTAAAATCGTTTTTCCAGGAGAGCTAATATTTGCATTGAAATTTAAGAAAGGTTTTGTTTTATGTTGATGGTTTTCCAGCATATAAGTCTTAAATTTACCCCAAGGATCTTTCTTGGTAACCCAAATATATCATCTTAGAAATATGATAGTTTTATTCATTAGTTCAACAAACATATTAAATACTATGTTAGGCATTTTATTTGGCCTATTACTCTGTTAAATCATCAGAAAATAGCCCCAAATATAAAAGACTGGCATTCCCCCACCCTTTGGTAAATTTAATTTTAAAGTACGTATTATTACCAAAATAAAGTAGATAATGCAAACCAGTGATTTGATAGCTTTAAAACTTTTATTTAACAATGTGTATTTGTTTTATGGCTTTATGAATTAGCAATAATCGGAAGGTTATTTCTCTGTCACAGGATCTGGTATGATAAAATTACTCTGGCCCATTGAAAGTAATTCTTTTAAAAGTTCTTTTCAGTTAATCACAGCATAATCCCTTCTACTTCTTTCCATCTCTGGCTTCAGAAAAATAACAAAGCAGCTTTGTTTTTGGAGAATTTGTGTTTCCCAAGCAATACACGTCTCAGGTGGGATTACATATGCCCTTGAAGCCAGAACGAGAAGTAAACAGACTGGCACTTGCGGGAGGAGGGTAGGTGTGAGCAGCCCTGCAGATTGAACGTGAAAGGAGGCTTTTCCTGAGGTGCAGGGAAGCGTGCGGGGAAGGCGGCTCCCAGGACAGGCGCACCCCACCAGGCTGGGAGTGTGCCCCGAGGAACACCCTCCCGGCACCCAGAAAAAAACATTATTCTTAGGGAGTTCCAAGGCCTTACCAAATGTTTTCTGGTGGTGGTGTAATATGTTATAAATGTCGTAAAAGCAGTTTTTAGAGGGCCCTCTATTACATCTTAAACAGAAAATGTTCCTTTTTGTAGTTACAGTTTGTATGTACATGTGTATGCACACAAACATTTGTTTCTCTGTATCCTCTCCCTCCCCCAGTGAAGTTATTTGAAGTCATCGAAACTGACAAAACACTCTACCTAATCATGGAGTATGCCAGCGGAGGTAAGACGCTGACCCGTTTCTCTTTCTTTCCTTTAGGAAGCGCACACCACAGCCCATAGTGACATTGCTAGGTTCTTTACACGCAGTCACAGTACCCTGGGCTGAAAGTCAGAAAAGCTAGCCGTTAGCAGTTCTGTGGGTTGCGATGGTTTCACTATTAACATTTTAAATTGACAATATCCAGACACTTGGATTTTTTTATTGTGGTGAAATTACACAACATGAAAGTTACCACTTAACCACTTAAAGGGTACAGTTCAGTGGCATTAAGTAACACACATTGCTGTGTAACCATCACCACCATCTATCCTCACAACTTTGTCCATGTTGCAGAACTATACCTCTGTCTCTCTGAACACTGCTCACTGCACCCCCAGTTTCTGTCTTTATGACTTGGACTGCTCTGGGGACCTTATATGAGGGGAGTCATACAGTTTTTGTCCTTTGACTGCCTATGTCACTTAGCATAATATCTGTAAGGCTCATCTGTGTTGAAGCATGTGACAGGATTTCCTTCCTTTTTAAGACTGAGTAATATTCGTGTGTACTCACGTGTGTCTATACCACATTTTATTTATTTGAAGTACTTAGATTTTTCAATATAACCCTGGGTATTAGCCTATTTGAAATAAACTTGGTTTTCCTTATCAGATTTTAATGTCATTGGTGTCCATCTTTCCCAAGGCCAGAGTGATGGTTTTAGTACAATAAGTGGATTTTCCTTAAATATTAAGGACTAGTAATTATTTGCCTGCAAGTTTAAATAAATGCAGACATTTTTCTGAAATGAATATGTATGTCGCCATATTATAGCTCTTGTCTTTCGCAAGGATCCCATTTGACGGTGGGCTGGTAGTTGTTGGACCCTGTGGTTTGTGATGGTCAGAAGCTGTCCTGTTACCTTCGGATGCTTCCTACTCCCAGCACCATGTCTGACACTACCATTTTCTCAATGATGAGAATTCAGTTTACTTTATAAAATTATAAACTACTGGGACATACTCTGTTTGACCAAAGGACAGCTTAAATTGTTGTGGTTAGTTTTTTATTTTTTCATTAGCACTTTTATCCAGATGATAAAATCTGCAAACAAAAGTTAAATTGTAGCCTCTGTAGTGAGTCAGCCATTGAGTAAAAGATTGGAAGCCTGTTGTGAGCAAGCAGTAGGCACACCCTGACGTCCCTGTTTCGTACTCCTAATTCGTTATCAGTTACGACTTGAGTTTTAAATGTGTGGTTGAAGAATGTCATGGTGTCTCCACAATTGATTAGCAATAGGAAGAGCTGGAGGGTTATCGGAGAGCTGACGGTCTGTAGGGAGTTCTGATACTTCCTCTCACCGTGTAGAGCAAATCTTAGGGGCCTTCCCGTTTGTGCAGCCTCAGCAGCACATTAGTGCCTTGTCTGGCCTGATCTCTCCGGAGCTTCCCAGTGACCCCGTGATGTGGCCGGGCAGTGAGGCAGGGAGGCTGGGAGGCCCCCTGGGGCCACTTTGCCAGGCCTGGAGCTCCAGGTTCCGACACTGTGTGGTTGGCCGTGGCTTTCTGTGCCCATCGATTCGAGCACAGTGTCAAGAGATGGTTCTTATATATGAACAAAGCAGAAGCCTCGGGCCCAGCCTGTGTGCCTCAATGGTTGAGTGTCAGCCCATGAACCAACAGGCCACTGGTTTGATTCCTGGTGAGAGGATATGCCCGGTGTGTGGAGGAAGCCGATCAGTGTTTCTCTTTCATCAATATTTCTCTCTCTCTATTCCTCTCCTTTCCTCTCTCTAAAATCAGTGAAGAATATTAAAGAAAAAACATCTAAGAAGCACCCAGTTTAGTAGAAAGAGGATGTGCTTCAGGGAAGAGAGGTGGGGTCAGTCCATCCAGTTCCCCTTGTTGGCAGAGTGACCTGATAGTGACCTGCTCAGTCTCTGAGCTTCTCAGTGACATGTGAATACCGTCTTCCTCTAAGAAGCATTAAAAAGCGTTAATCAGTGGCGGCAGTGTATTGGCTTTGGCTGTTTTTGTTTTAATATATTTTATTGATTTTTTACAGAGAGGAAGGGAGAGGGATAGAGAGTTAGAAACATCGATGAGAGAAAGACATCAATCAGCTGCTTCCTGCACGCCCCCCATTGGAGTTGTGCCCGCAACTAAGGTACATGCCCCTGACCGGAATCAAACCTGGGACCTTTCAGTCCGAAGGCTGACACCCTATCCACTGAGCCACACCGGTTTCGGCTGTTTTAATCATCTCAATAAAGCACTGTCAGTTTTCAGGACATCTATTTGATTGTTAATGTTTGCCATTTTGAACAATAAGAAGTTTCATTAGATTTACTTCCTATCCCTCCCCAGTCTGGTGTTTTCCAGTTTAGCAGAGTCAGTGAATTACAGCATTGGAAGAATCTTAGAATTCACCCAGGACACTACTTAATGTTTACAGACGCAGCCAAAGCCTTGGAAGATGTTCTGTGCCAACAGTTCCGTCACTAGTGGCTTCACCAAGAGCTTTCTCAGCTGTCCTGTCAAGTGTCCTTCCAGCAACCACAGAGCCCCTGACGTGGGTGGAGAGAGCCACTGTTTGCTATTTGGCCTGGGGACTGGAAGGTAGATAGATAGATAGCCTTTAGGGGTTTTCAGTTTAGCGGCTTAATCTGAGTGCTAATACATCTATAATAATAAAAGTGTAATATGCTAATTAGACTGGACAGCCAAACGACTTTCTAGATACCCTTCTGGACAAAGCCACAGGGGCCGAGGCAGAGGGGGTTAGGGACGATCATGCAGGCAGGCGAGCAGTTAGGAGGCAGCGGTCCAGGATTGTGAGAGG
This sequence comes from Lasiurus cinereus, assembly GCA_011751065.1. NCBI lineage: Eukaryota > Metazoa > Chordata > Mammalia > Chiroptera > Vespertilionidae > Lasiurus > Lasiurus cinereus. The sequence goes on from JAAGEH010000060.1 coordinate 33,365, forward strand.
GATGTCCAATTGCGAGAGGGTGCAGGCCAGACTGGGAGACCACACACACACTCGCACATGCACGTACGTGCACGCATACATACTTGTGCACCCACACAAATTGTGTATACCAGACCTCTAGTTTTTAATAAGGAAAAAACAGATGTGGGATGAATTTCTGATTTATAACTTAGTAATTGTGAGTATGATTTTATGGTTCCTAAAACTCTTAAGAGGTTTATATTATATTTGAATTTATACAATTGTTTAAAATTATTTTGACAGACTTGGATTTTATCCGTGAAAGCAGAGAAGAATATGAAATGGCTGACTTCTTGCAAGGATCACTCTGGCTGCTAGAGGGGGGAGCGAGCGCATTAGGTGTGAGGAAGGGACAGCTAATTAGCGGGCCTAATCTATTAAATTTTTTTAAATCAAAACTGTTTTCCATATGATACGTATGTATCTTTAGTTTTCACAGTTTAACTACTTGTTTTGTTTTTTTTTAATCCTCACCTGAGTATATTTTTCCATTGATTTTTAGAGAGTGGGAAAGAGAAATCTCGGTGAGAGAGAGAGAGATACGTCTATTGGTTGCCTCCAGCATATGTCCCAACCAGGGTCCCAGAATCAACAGAGACTTTCGGTCCACAGGCCAACACACTATCCACTGATCCAAACCCCTTAGGGCTCAGCTACTTGTTTTGATATTGTGTTCTGTTTGCAAATGGAAAGATCATTTCCTTAGAAAATGCTGGCATTTTGGAACTGACATTTAATTTCAGAAGTCATCACAGTTAAATGAATCGTTTGGAGTTAATTGACATGTAATACCTTTTAAGAGATCAGTATGCAATCAAGTGATAAATGGAAATATTCTCCTTTGTTTAAAAATGTATCAGAGTTAGGGCTAAAAGCTTAAAAAGGCAGAGATATTCATTACAACTCAGAATGACTTTTTCCTCAAAAATATTTGCGTTCAGAACCAGCTGTTTTTAAGTATCAAAGCCTTTTTAAAAATATATTCTTATATTTTTATTGATTTCAGAGAGGGGGAGAGAGATAGAAACATCAGTGATGAGAAAGAATCATGGACGGCTGCTTCCTGCACACTCCCCACTGGGGATCGAGCCCACACCTGGGCATATGCCTTGACCGGGAATCAAGCCGTGACCTCCTGGTACATAGATAACAATCAACCACTGAGCCACACCGGCTAGGCAAAATATTTTGTCAAATGTTGTCACTAAGCTGATGGTAGTATTCTTGGTTTGTGTGAAGTAGATAGGACTCTTTCCTAAGCACAGTTTATACCATGTTTGTTAAATTAGTCCTCTTTCTGTGCATTTCAGAGGTGTTTCTTTATTCCAGATTGGTAAGCAGTTGGCAGTACTGATACGTTCGTTGAATGTCACCCCTCTTCCCCAAGAATGTCCCCCGGCACATCCTCTTGGCTTTACCCCCCACTTTGTCCTGATCCCTCCCTTCTCCCATGGCTGCTGTGTCCCACTCTAGGCCCAACGCTCTCACCCTGTCCCTTCCCCACCTCCTGCAGCCAGAGTGATCCTCGGAAGAGGTCAGCCATTTTATATCCTCTGCTCTCGCGTGGTGCTGTGCCTGAATCCTTACCAAAGCCCCCAGCCTCTTCAGGTCTTCACCCTCCTACCCATCCCTGTACCCTTCCGCTGCTGCCCTCACTCCGGGCTCGCAGCAGTCAGCAACACGTTTGCACACACGAGCACACTTCCTGTTCCTTTGCCCAATTTTTCTTCACATTACTTATCATCTGACACACTGTCCTTCACTCGTCTACTACCTGTCTCCCCTGCCAGCATGTAAACACCACAAGGAAAGGGCTTTCTGTGGTCACTGCTCTGTTTCTCAGAGCCTGGAACAGTGCCTGGCAGTGAGTAGGCATCCAATAAATATTTGTTGAATGAATGAATGTATGCAGGAAGGGCTAGTTTGTCACAGTCCTACAGTGAAGACTTCCTCTTTTAACAAACATATCCATTTTAGCTTTTAATTTTCATTGCTAAGTTTTTATTAAAGCACATTAAAATGATACTTAAAATGAAAGTTTATAATTTAATTTCAGGGCTTTTATCTAGCTTCAAGATTTTGTAGATGGATTTTACCTGTAGTTGAACTTAAGGCTAACTTAGTTTAAATTCCACATATTTCTGTTTTTCTTTATACCTATATTTAAAAATAAAATTAAGGCATTGCTAAGAATGAAACATTATCGATTTATGGAAAATAAATGCTTAGAAGTAGGACTTCTTTTTACTTTTATTTCTCTCAATTATAGGTGAAGTGTTTGACTATTTGGTTGCACATGGAAGAATGAAGGAAAAAGAAGCAAGAGCTAAATTTAGACAGGTATGAATTAATGTACCTTTAATTTATTAGTTTGATAAAGTAATCTCAATTAAACCCTAAAACGAACAGGTGTCTGTACATATAAATGATTATAGAACATTGGTTGGAGCAGCGGTGGCCATTCAGTTCAACAAGAATTTATTAAGTGCCTTTTGTGCCTACAGCACTTTTTTAGAGATAGCCTTGGTTTCTGTTTCTGGCTTGGTAATTGGGATTTTAGCCTCAGGTTTTCTTGTTTGTTTGTTTTTTAATATATTTTTATTGATTTCAGAGAGGGAAAAAGAGAGAGAGAAACATCAGTGATGAGAGAGAATCATCAGTCAGCTGCCTCCTGCACGCCCCACACTGGGGATCGAACCGGCAAACAGGGCATGTGCCATGACGGGGAATCGAACTGTGACCTCCCCTTGGTCATAAGTCGATGCTCAGCCACTGAGCCACGCCAGCAGGGTTAGCCTCACTCTTTTTTTTTCTCCCCTTCTTCGTAGCCTCACTCTTAACTTTAGTTTTTGACAGCGGAGCCTTAAAAACCAGAGTCCTTCATCATATCTATGATTATACTAATTAAAACTATTTCCAAGTTTTTAGCAATAATAGTTACCACTTACTGATCGATCACTACCTGCCAGACGGGGGTCAGTGCTTTGCATACATTAACGTGAGCCCAGCAGCCTGTGAGTTAGGAGGGTTCTGCTCCTTTCCAGAAACGGAAGCTGAAGCACCGCAGCGTCAGTATTCCGCGCAGCGTTGAGCCGCTCCTGTGGCATCAGACTCGGCAGAGTCGCGCGGCGTGAGGTGGTGTTAGCCAGGAGTTAGCGGGCTTGTGCAGGAGGCTGCATGGTAGGCATCTCAGGCGTGCGGGCCGCACTGTCTGTGGCAGCAGCCTCGCCCGGAAGTTGTGGCTGACAGCGCTTTAGGCAGATGTACGTTTTGGCTCGCATGGCCGCTCCCAGCAAAACTCTCTTCCGGAACAAGTGGCGACGGCGCTGGCCACCCTGGCGCAGGGGGAGGGGGGGAAGGAGTGGGTGCTTCGTACTCTCACCTGGACTGTCCCCCGTGGCTACAGTTCTTTTTTTAAATATATATATATATATATATTATTGATTTGTTACAGAGAGGAAGGGAGAGGGACAGAGAGGTAGAAGCATCCATGAGAGAGAGACATCCATCAGCCGCCTCCTGCACGCCCCCTACTGGGGATGTGCCTGCAACCAAGGTATATGCCCTTGACCGGAATCGAACCTGGCACCTTTCAGTCCACAGGCCGACGCTCTATCCACTGAGCAACACCAGTTTCGGCTACAGTTCTTTATTTAAATGGCAGGGTAGCCTCATTTCTCTCAGAACTTTGTAATTTTTATTTTACTCACATTTAAGACTGTCAAGGTAAAGTATAGATAAGAGCCTTTAAAGTTTTCACAGTATTTGGAAAGGCAGTTTTAGCTGATTGTCAAGATTTCTCTTAACATTTGCCTCTCTTGGTTTGTTTAGTCTAGTGTTTATGGTTAAGGGCTTACTTATAAGTTTAATTTTAAAAGCTTAAAAATACTAATGGTACTTGGAATTGAAATCTATTAAATAAAAAAGTTTAAACTAATTTTTATCTATCATTTTACTTATCTGAGCCACAATTTTTCTATTTATAAAAAGTGGAAATTGCCGAAACCGGTTTGGCTCAGTGGATAGAGCATCGGCCTTCGGACTGAAAGGTCCCAGGTTCGATTCCGGTCAAGGGCATGTACCTTGGTTCTGGGCACATCTCCAGTAGGGAGAGGAGCGAGCAGGAGGCAGCTGATCGAGGTCTCTCATCAATGTTTCTAACTCTCTATTCCTCTCCCTTTCTCTCTGTAAAAAAATCAATAAAATATACTTTTTTAAAAAGGTGGAAATTGCCTGGCGAGTGTGACCCAGTGGTTGAGCATTGACCCATGAACCAGGAGGTCACTGTTTGCTGTCCAGTTAGGGCACATGTCCAGGTTGCGGGCTCGATCCCCAGTGGAGGGGTGCCGGGGGCAGCCGATCAGTGATTCTCTGTCATCACTGATACCCTCTCATTGAGACTTGTGGGTGTGGGCGTTCAGCCCCTCCCCAGGGTGTTCCGTTACAGCCCACTGCCTCAGTCTGGATTAGCACTTGGTGTAACTGTCTGGCTGCAGTGACTCCGTGCGGGTCACACAGTGTCCAAACGCCCGCGCTGCTCTTTCTCCGCACGCCAGGAGAGGTCAGCCTGTGCTTTGAGGACGAGGCCCCGATTCCAGCGCTCGGAGTGGGTGCCGCCTGGCTGCCAGTTCTGGGGACCGCCTCTTCCAGCCTGGCAGGCCGCACCCTGGCGCGTGTCCCTCACTCCTTTCCCATTGCCAGGCTTTCCCCGCTTTACAGCGGCATCGCTTTGACTAGAAGGAGGTTTCCTGTTTATGACAAAGTGAAGGGGTCGCCACACACAGAGCAGAAAGCCAGCCCTTGCCAAAACCGGTTTGGCTCAGTGGATAGAGCGTCGGTCTGCGGACTGAAAGGTCCCAGGTTCGATTCCGATCAAGGGCATGTACCTTGGTTGTGGGCACATCCCCACTGGGGGGCGTGCAGGAGGCAGCTGATCGATGTCTCTCTCTCATCGATGTTTCTAACTCTCTATCCCTCTCTCTCCCTCTCTGTAAAAAATCAATAAAATATATTAAAAAAAAAAAAGCCAGCCCTTTCCATCTTCACAGCAAACGGTCTATTCTCTCCCACTCCTGCCCCACTCTCACCCTAGTGCCCGCTTACGCTGCTTTCATTTCTTGGCTGAGCTCCTGTTCTTTCTAAAGAAAGACAGATTCCTAGTTCCTCCCCCTCCCCGCGCCCCTCATGTGCTGGGTTAGCGATGCTCCGCATGTGTGATTGGAAATGAGGCACGCCTGCACTCCAGTTCCCGCCGGGAGAACATCCGGGTTCTTAGCCTTTGGAAGTAACTGCTTCTAGCTTAAAAGCAGAAAGCAAAAAAGCCAACAATGGATTTAGTGTTTTCAGGTGATTGTGGCATTATTTTAGCTTTGAGCTCTTTGGAGGTAGAAGAAAATTCTTTAATCTCTTCAGAAAGCGTAGGGAATTGTGAAATCTGGTTCAAAAGCAGCCCTAAGAGGGAAGTGTCAGTGTTGTGTGGGAATTGGACCAGGCAGAAATCAGATAAAGCTACCTGTGTCTTAGGAAATAAGCTGTTATGTTCTGGGGAACAAAGCTCTTCCGCTTCCCCACTTCCTGTTGACACAGCACAGACAGCGTTTCCGAAGTCAGGTGCTCCGAGCCCCGCGTTTGGCACGGGAGTCTCAGTGCCTGGGGAGGAGGAGGAGGTCTGAGCTCTGAATCTTCACTCTGTGCAGCCCCAGCCCCCCCCCCCAGCCCCTCTCCCTGCTGCTCATGCTGAGCCCTCTGAGTGTCTGTGTCTAGTGGAGGGGTGTGCGTGTGGCTTACAATTCACATTTGATCACGATTGGGAGAAGTGAGTGGTATTTTCATTATAACCCCGGTTTTGTTTACATAAGCAAAGTATGCAAAACAACAGGAGAGGGTCTCTTTGGAAGCAGGAGAGGCACATACAGGACAGGGTAAAAGTAGCGTTATAGTTGTGAGTACATGAAACAGTGTATTCTTGTATGTATTAATTAATTATTGCATTACTTTACATATTTGCATAAACTTTTCTATACCCCATGAGATGTCTATAATGAGCATATAGACTTATAATTAGAAAAGGAGACTTTTGAAAGTAAGTGTGACATTTTAGCAAAACAATTGATTCCCAGTTCAGTCACAAGATTCATGGAAAGCTGACTGAAAGCACAGTGGCTGCTGCGAGTGGGCGGGGCCTCTTGAGACACAGCAAAGGTTTTCATGGCGCGTGTGCACACACGTCACACTCCTCTACTTTAATGCAGAGGAAACGGCCCTTCGAGAAGGGAAGCAGTTTTGCTGTCCTTGAACCCCATCAGACAGAAGGAAGAGAGTGTGATCGGGCGCAGACGGGCTGGGCAGGGAAGTAATTACCAGGAGAACCAGCTGGTGACACCTGGCTGGGGAGGGTGTGGACTGCCGTGTGGCTTGGAGTGGATGACAGGTCAGGTGAGGGTGCCCCTGAGACATCTGGGCCAGGGCAGCAGAGTCCCTCAGATCCTGGTGGCTGGTTGGGCCCAGGAGCCACACCAGAGCACTGGCGTGTGGAGGAGGAGGGCCCAGAAGAGGGAGAATTTCCAGTTAACCTAGGGAGAGCAGCAAGGACGTCCGCACCACCTCTTCTTGCCTCACTCCTGAACTGCTTCACGTTCGAAAGCTCAAAGCGTGAGGAAGTCGTGTTTAGAGATCCATCAGCCAGCCCAGGACTCACCGAGCATCGCGCATGTGTGAGCACCTGTGACGGCTTTCACCTGAGTGATGTCTGCACCGGGAGGACTGTTAACGTGACCTCTCTCCTGTGCAGATCGTGTCTGCGGTCCAGTACTGCCACCAGAAGCGGATCGTCCACCGAGACCTCAAGGTGAGCCCGCGCCCTCAGAGGGCGCTCTGTGTGTGCGCGCTGCTCCGGGCTCCGCGGCCGCGAGGAGGCATGGATTAGGCTGCTGCTCCGGGTGACAACATAGCACTTGAACCCTCTGACCCAGTTACAGTAAACAGCATTAAAAAGAAAGAAAAGTGCGTGTGCTAGGAGTATTTTACATCGCAGTTAAAGGAGCTTGTGGTCGGTTCATGGAGAAAATCCATCGCACCGGCCAACTGCCGGGGGCTCCGGACACGCACCCTCACTGGACAGACAGCGGCCTTGGGGCGCCTGGCCGTGCCGGCTGCTCTCCCTCCGCAGGGCCTGCTTGAGCCTCCTCCCCGTCCTCCCTCTGCCCTCGCCTCTGCAGAGGATCCCGTCTCACAGGGACATAGCATCACTCAGCAGAGGCCCCCTCCCGCTCCCAAAGGCCTCCCCTAGCTGCGCCGCACCCCCTTCCCCCTCACACTGCCCTCTTGCGCAGGGCAGGGCGCCTCTGTGTCCCGGTTCCGGTCCAGTCTCCCAGGTGCGCTGCCTCCAGCTGTGCCTCCTGCCCTCCCTCTCGGCCGCCTTCCCCGGCAGCGGTTGCGGACCCTGCTCACGTCTCTGCCACCCTTTACCGGAGTCCCCCCACCCCTTCCCGCTCTTCCTTTTTCTCTCAACACCATCCGAATTCGGTCTGAACTCCCCACTGCCTCTCCTCACACAATTGTCACCCACTCGCGTGCTCTCCGCCCCTCACTGCACTCACCCCGGGAGCTGCAGGGCTGCTGTGTCGGTGACCCGTTCCGTCCTCGCCAGAGCTGCCCTCCCCCGCTGCGCTCTGAAGGACGCCCTCTCCTGCTGGCAGCCCTCGGCACCGGGGCTCAGCCCGCTCACGGCCTAGGGTCTTCCTCCGCAACCGGAGGGTTCTCCTCTCCTCCAGCGGCCCTCGCCTCGGCTCTGGCCGCCCTCGGTCCCAGTCCTCTCGCTCCTGTCCCCTGCATTCCTGGCCGCGGCCCTTCCTGTGCCTCCCCCTGTCCTGGTCAGACCGCCCGTGTCTTCAACTTGATCACCACACCAGCTGCTCGCCTGGTCTTCCCTGCTTCCAGTGTCCTCCCTCCCTCCCTCCCTCCCTCTCTCCCTCGTGTTTCGCACACTGCAGCCAGAATATTCTTCTGCAAACACAAGGACCCCTCTTCAGTACTCCCGTTGCCCTGAGGCTGAAGCCCGACTAGACTCCTGGTCACTCCGTGGCCCTTTGTGACTCAGCCTCCGAGCCCCGCCACCCTGCCTCTCTCCACGCTCCCTGTTTCTTGGCCAAACGTTCTCTCGCCCTCTGGGTTCCAGACTGCTCTGCTGAAAACCACCTCCCCCCTGAACACGCCCACTGGTGGCAGCTAGGCCTTGGAGCTGCAGCTCTGACTGCTCCCCTCGGGGAGCCCTTCCTGCCGCCAGCCGCCCCACTCCCACCCCCTCCCACGCCCACTCCTGTGTCGCAGCACTTAGGGCCGAGAGTGTCGCACTTGCCTGCTGCTTCTCCCCTTCTAAATGGGGAGCTTCATGAGGGCAGCGACCCTTGTTTGTCGTTAGCTACCCAGACACTGACATGACGCCTGGTGTGTGATGGTGAATGGTAAATGCTCGCTGGAATAATGCAGTCACTGTGACCTGATTCCTGAGTGAGGTTTACAGACCCCCTCACCCCAGTCATTGCCCTTTTAAAAGCCTTCAGTGGTTGTAGGAAAGGTGGCTGTCCACGTGAAGCTAGTGTTCCTTTTGTTAACAGTCGCCTATCGGTCTTCATTGAAAAGGACTATTTATTAAAAGTTTGTGTGCTTTTTTTATCATGGGGAATTTTTTTAAATTATTGCTGGAATTAATTTATACCTTGTTCTCTTTATTGGTTTTTAATGTTAAATTAGAAATTCTGGTTTACCTTCTTTTTTCTTGGAAAGAATGTTTTCTCATCTTATTAAGATGTATTAATTTTATATCATTACAAAAGGCTTTTATGAAATGCCTAATTCTATCATCGTTGTAAATATACGTTGGTTAAATTTCATTTTTGTCTTGATGTTTTTTCTCTAGGCTGAAAATCTATTGTTAGATGCTGATATGAACATTAAAATAGCTGACTTTGGTTTTAGCAATGAATTTACTGTTGGCAGTAAACTGGATACGTTTTGTGGGAGTCCTCCATATGCAGCCCCAGAGCTCTTCCAGGGTAAGAAATACGACGGGCCGGAAGTGGACGTGTGGAGCCTCGGCGTCATTCTGTACACTCTGGTCAGCGGCTCGCTCCCCTTCGACGGACAGAACCTGAAGGTAGAAGCAGCCGTTGCCTCCAGGTTTTGTGAACGCTGGGAGGCTGTGAAATGATGGCTGGTACTGTTCAGTGTTGTGTTAGGATGGAACTGGGGGTTCTTTCTTAACCTCAAACTTGACTCACTCGTTTTCTTTCCTCTCTTTCTCCCCAAAGGAACTGAGAGAGAGAGTGTTAAGAGGGAAGTACAGAATCCCTTTCTACATGTCTACAGACTGTGAAAACCTTCTCAAACGTTTCCTGGTGCTAAATCCAATAAAGCGAGGCACCCTGGAGGTAATCACATCAGGGGACATAAGTAACCTTGGAGTCTCTCTAAAGAATTTTGAGAACTTGGCTTGTAAACTGTGTGGAAAACTGTCCTAGAGCTTTTAAAACAGGAATTGAGACATTGAAAACTTTTTTTAAAGTTACCCTGTGAGCTATACTCAATGAAATGTTGAAAGTAAATTTTTCTAAACATTGCGATTATCAGAATGTTTTCTGCTACTAATAAGCAGTTCCCCTTTCAGCAAATCATGAAGGACAGGTGGATCAACGCAGGGCACGAGGAGGACGAACTCAAACCGTTTGTTGAACCAGAACTGGACATCTCAGACCAGAAGAGAATAGGTAATTGTCCCGTGCGGCGTGCTGCGTGCTGCGTGCTGCGTGCACAGTAACGTTTCTCTTTGACTCCCAGGCCTGCAGGGAAAACAGTGGGCGGTTACGTCCAGGTCAGCCAGTCAGCTGAGCTGCGTTTTCATGTTTAAGAGGTTTCTGTTGTTTCCTATAATGGCGCTCAGGAATAAGCCAGCTGCCGTTTGTGTTCAATGTGTGGTCTTTTGGATCAAATAAAGAAAATTATTTTACCTTAATAACAGTAATTTTTTACCCAACAAGACGCATAAATACATTATGCCTTTTTGTTTCAGACATTATGGTGGGAATGGGATATTCACAAGAAGAAATTCAAGAATCTCTTAGTAAAATGAAATACGATGAAATCACAGCTACATATTTGTTGTTGGGGAGAAAATCTTCAGAGGTAAGACTAATCAGAGAAAAAACTAAAAATCCTTTAAATTATCAGTTTATATAAAGTGTTTTCTTAGTTTTTTTTAATATCTATGACACTTGGCATAGCATTTTTAGTTTACCTGCAAGTAAATCTAACTCTTCTGGCCTGTATGAGCCATGTTTTAACTTTCAGACAATAACCTTACTTTCAGAGGGCGGCCACGGAGTCTGTGAAGCCGTCCCAGGAGCCAGAGCTGTCAGGTCCCCTTCTCCCACTTCCTGTTGCCACCAGTAAAGGCTGTTTGTAGTGTTAAAAATAATGATCATCACCACCTTAATGGTGATACTGTCACAGAGTTGGCTTTCCTAAGCTAACCTGTAGTTATTCGTAGCTTAGAAATTATGGAAAATACCAGATGAAGTGAAGAGAGCATTTTAAGTTATTTCAAAAAGCCTAGAAAGTTGATAAATACCTCCTATTTTTGTGTGAGTTTTTCCAGCAGCCAAAATCACACCATTGCCTGAGATGAGGGCGCTCCTCTTTGTCCATTTGGTGCTCCTCTCAGTGAGCTGTTGGTGAGAGGTGTGTGTGAGGAATTTGCTTTCCTAATCAAACCTTGTTCTCTTTATTGGTTTTTAATGTTAAATTAGAAATTTCTGGTTTACCTTCTTTTTTCATGGAAAGAATGTTTTCTCATCTTATTAAGATGTAATTAATTGGGTATTTGCTCTTTCCCTCTTTTTCTCTAGCTCGATGCCAGTGACTCCAGTTCCAGCAGCAACCTCTCGCTCGCCAAGGTCAGGCCGAGCAGCGACCTCAATAACAGCACTGGCCAGTCTCCGCATCACAAGGTGCAGCGGAGTGTTTCCTCCAGCCAGAAGCAGCGGCGGTACAGTGACCATGGTGAGTGGGACCGTTCCCCTGTTCCCGGGGCGCCTCCTTACAGGGGCCCCCGCATTGGGCAGGACTCCTGGGCTGGATGGGGCTTGATGTCCCCCTCCGCCAGGTGCTGACGTGGTACATTCTCCCTGGTTCGTCCCATGGCTTTTTTTTTTAATCCTCACCCAAGGATATTTTTTCATTGATTTCTTTTAATATAATTTTATTGACTTCAGAGAGGAAGAAAGCGATAGAAACATGAATGATAAGAGAAAATCATTGATTGGCTGCCTCCTGCACGTCCCTTACCAGGGATTGAGCTTGAAACCTGTCATGTGCCCTTGGCTGGAATCGAACCTGGAACCCTTCAGTCCTCAGGCTGGTGCTCTATCCACTGAGCTAAATCAGCTGGGGCTTCCCATTGATTTTTAGAGAGTGGAAGGGAGAGCAAGAGACAGAGAGAGAGAAAAACATCGATGTGAGAGAGACACGTCAATTGGTTGGCTCCCGCAAATGCCCTGACATGGGGCTGGGGATTGAGCCTGCAACCAAGGTATGTGCCCTTGATGGAATTGAACCCAGGGCCTTTCAGTCCGAGGGAGGATGCTCTATACACTGAGCCAGACCGGCCGGGCCATCCCATGATTGATGGATAAGGCTGGCTGGGTGGAAACCTTACAACTGCCCCTCCGTAGCCCTGCTGCCGTCTGTAGTTCCGTTCACTCTCCCTCTGCATCCAGCTCACTTGCCGCAGTGCGGAGCTGATCCGTCTGTGCCACCAGTGGAGTAGCTACTAGCCACATGTGGCTATTGAGCACTCAACCTGGGGAAATGATTTTCATCTTTGTTAAATAATTACATTCATACAGCCACATCTGGCCAGTGGCTCATATGGGACAGCGCAGCCCTGAAGAATATTTGATACCCCAGTTTTTTCTTAAGTGTTTCAAAGTTTGCTTGTTTGCTTTATGTGTTTATTGTTGTTTTTTTAATATACTTTTATTTCAGAGAGAAAGGGAGAGGGAGAGGTAGAAACATCAGCGATGAGAGAGAATCATTGATTGGCTACCTCCTGCATGTCCTCCACTGGGACTTGAGTCCGAAACCCAGGACCCTTCAGTCCACAGGCCAGCGTTCTATCCACTGAGTCAAACTAGCTAGGATTGTTTTAAAGTTGTTATTGTTTTATATATAATATATAGATATATATAGACACACACACTCTGAGTGGCCAGATTATTATGATCTCTGAATGCATAATAATCTAGCCACTCAGTGTGTGTGTGTGTACACATATATATATATTAGAGGCCCGATGCATGAATTCGTGCATGGGTGGGGTATGGCCAGCCTGGCCAGGGGGAGGGGATATGGGCAGCTGGCCTGCTGATTGAACTCCTGGTCGAGAGGGCAATTTGCATATTAGCCTTTTTTTATAGAAGATATACACTGAGTAGCCAGATTATTATGCATTCAGAGATCATAATAATCTGGCCACTCAGTATGTGTGTGTGTGTGTGTGTGTGTGTGTGTGTGTGTGTTTATTTTCCTGTATCTAAATGTTTATGTTGCAGGTAATTCCTTTATATCCAGCATTTCTAGGATTCAGGAACCAAATCTATGTTGGCCTGGTCCTAACTTGTAAAAATACACCCTCATATGGAACATTCATTTATCTCTTGTCCAGTTCATTTCACTTCTCTGGACATTGTCCACCTCCCTTTTCAGCTTGAGAGCTGGCACTTAGATCTGCACAGAGCGTTCCGGTGTGGACAGCTTGGTTTTGTACCAGAAATGATGATACCTTGCTCATCTTGCATTTCTTTTTGTTGGTGCACGGTTTGGGCTGACGCAGCACAATGTACTGGTCCTCAGTAAACTGCCGTTGTGTCTGCTGTGGGAGGGTCTGAGAGCGTGGAACCTGGTCTGCCATGGAAGAGTGAACTCTTTTTTATTGCAGCTGGACCAGCCATCCCGTCCGTGGTGGCATATCCAAAACGGAGTCAGACCAGCACTGCCGACGGTGACCTCAAAGTAGACGGCGCTCCCTCCAGGAGGGCAGGCGGCAGTGCAGGCGGAGGCAAGGGGATGGCTCCAGCCAGTCCCATGCTTGGAAATGCGAGCAACCCCAACAAGGCGGACATTCCTGAACGCAAGCCCGGCTCCACTGTGCCCAGTGTAAGTGCTGTCGACCGGTGGATGCCCCGGGGATGGCGGTGAAATGCAATGCTCCCTCTGTAGGTGAGCGGCAGGCCCTTCCTGTCGAAGGCACGTTCTGGTTGTCCCATAAACACTGCTGAGCCTCAGCTGTGCCAGAGGCTGAGCGTTGAAAGAGCTGAGTCTCAGGAGAGGAAACCAAACCATGGCCAGCACACAGGTGACCACACATAGTGCCCTGGGCTCAGACTGCTGTGGGCCAGGGATGGGGGTGCACTGCCCTCTCAGAGTTCACTCCAATAGAGAACTTGGACTGCATCCTTTCCGTGTGCCAGGGCTGTGGTGCTTTCTCTCGTGTCAGCTAAGTTTTACAGTGAAGAAAAGTCGGGTAATGGCCTAGCGTTACTGCTGACCTAAGTCTCTCTCTCAGTCTCCGCCCTTAATAAAATCTCACCAGCGAGCCAGCAGTAGTTATTCAGTGAGACGGAATCTACTCAGCCTCAGAAACGTTCCCATTAACTCTAACGTGTCTTGTCTGACCCAGGGTGGGAATTACTTTAGCACGCGTAGGGAATTTTAGAGAAATCAGAGAATGAACCATCGTAAGTGTCTTCTGTGACCACGCTCTTCTCTACAAACGTAACGGTGCACAGCTGCCTCCACCCTGATAGCCCTGCAGTGAGGGCCACTCTGCTGCTCCGTGGGGAGCCGTGGCTGCGCCTCCGGGATAGGAGGGCTCCTGAAGGAGCGCGGGCTTCTGTCTGCTCGTCCTCTGAACTTGGGCTTTATCCCGGCAAACCCTCACTCCATACATCGGGCTGTCCTTCAGCCCTGCTGTTTAAATCCAGCCTCCACTTGAGGTGCCATTTTTCAGAGGAAGGTAAGAGCTTGTTCTTTGCCTTCACAATGCTCTGTCCCCATCACCCTGCTCGTCTGCACACCGCCCGCTGAGAATATGTACAGTACCCGTCACCCCCATTTGATTATCCATTGATCTCTGGAGTTTACTGTGCAGGGTCTGCTCAGCTGTATTCATGGTGCCTGTTTTTATCTTTTTCTTTAGAGATTTTTTTTTCCTTTTTAACCCTCACCTGAGGATGGATTTTTAATTGACTTTTGGAGAGAGAGACACACATTGATGTGAGAGAGAAACAAGAATCTGTTGATTCCCAAACGTGCTCCAACAGAGAATCAAACCCACAACCTGGGTGTGTGCCCTGACCGGTAATCGAGCCGCCAACCTTTTGGTGCACCAGACGACGCTCCAGCCGACTGAGCCACCTGGCTGGTGTTTACCTTTGCAAAATTGTTCTTACCTGATGAAATTTCTCAGTTACAACTTTCATTCTTTGCTTTTTTTTTTTTTTTTTTTTTTT
>JAAGEH010000060.1:48349-68913 GCA_011751065.1 Lasiurus cinereus
AGAGAGTTAGAAACATCGATGAGAGAGAGACATCGATCAGCTGCCTCTTGCACGCCCCCCACTGGGGATGTGCCCGCAACCAAGGTACATGCCCTTTGACCGGAATCGAACCTGGGACCCTTCAGTCCGCAGGCCGACGCTCTATCCACCGAGCCAAACCGGTTTCGGCCATTCTTTGCTTTTTTATTTTAAGTATTAGCTTTAAGAAATGGGTGTGCAATTGAGGTGACGTCATTACCATGTTCAGGTGTAGGGTTCCGTGTCCTCTAGACGTTCACAGGGGTGAAGCAGGCAGCGCCTCTGGCAGTGCCCTTCCACTTTGCTCTTGCCCAGCCCCCGCCCCCTGCGCTTGCTCTCCCCGTGGAGTGGCCTTTCTGGACCCTGACCATATGCATCCTTTGGGCCCGGCTTCTCTCACTCACATCACGTTTCCAGCGTTCGGGCTCATGGCCTGGCTGTTCCACAGCGGCTGCACCGTTTGGCCTCCTGTCATGTCTGAGCACTCCTGATTCACCACAGCCTTGCCATCCCTCTTTCCCATTTTTATTCCGGTGTCCCAATGGCTGTGAGGTCATTGCCGTTTTGATATACATTTCCTTAGTGACCAGTGTTGTTCGGCATCTTTTCCTGTGCTTTTGCACATTTATTTGTCTCCCTTCTTTGGAGAAAGACCTGTTCGAGTCCCTTGCCCATTTCTGAATCGGTTGAGTTTAAGCGTTCTGGAAATGGAACTCGCAGCCTTTTTGTGTGCAGGACAACGCTCCAACCAACCGAGCACCCAGCCAAGCCTAGTTTATAGTTTTAACTCATATTTACATCTTAGATTTTATTTGTATACTTACCTTACATGTATAGTACAGTACTTTTTAATTTTTATTTTGAAACGATTAGCTTTTAAAACTGTGCATCTGCCCTGACCAGTTTGGCTCAGTGGATGGGGCATTGCCTGTGGACTAAAGGGTCTCGGGTTCAATTCCAGTCAAGGACATGTATCTTGGTGGCGGGCACATCCCCAGTAGGGGATTGTGTGGGAGGCAGCTGATGGATGTTTCTAACTCACTCACTCTCTTCCTCTCTGTAAAACCTCAATGAAATATATCTTAAAAATAAAAAATAAAACTGGGTCTGTGTCTCGCTCTTTAAGTCACCTGTGAGTTCTTACTAATGGGTCATGGCAGCCCGCTCTTCACCGTCACTTGCTGTGGCCCCCCTTCCTCCTCCCTGCCGCGAGCCGGGCTGTTGCTTTCTCCCCTTGCCCATCTTTGCCAGCACTGCCCACCTTTTGGTGTAGACTTAGCTCCAGACTGGATGGTCATGTTTATTTAGGAGAGCCGTGTTTTTTCTCGGGATACTATGCTCAGTTTTTAAATAGTTTAAGACAAAAATGCCTCCCCCCTTTTTTTTAATAGAGTAACACAGCATCTGGCGGCATGACGCGGCGAAACACTTACGTTTGCAGTGAAAGAACCACAGCTGACAGACACTCAGTGATGCAGAATGGCAAAGAGAGCAGGTAGGAAGTGTCACCTGTGTGAAGAGTTTGTTTGTTTACTTCAGGGTTTTTATCATCAGAATTCAAATAATGATGGTAAGTGTTCTCTTAACGGTAAGCTAAAACTGAATGTGAGTTTTTAGCAAGATCCTGGAATTCCAAATTCCTCTCACAGTCCAGAACTCCTCCTCCTGGCCAAGTGTATGTGATAACTAAGAGGTGGAGTTGAACCAGATGCTTTTCCAGAGGAGGGGGGAGTAAGCTGCGGTCTAACTGTGTGAGAGGGAAGCCACATGCATGACTAGATCAAGGCTGAAAGGGGGAGAGATGAGGAGCATGCTTTTCAAGGATGTGGATCACAGGGTCGGGACAGGGAGGGTGGTGGGCCTTCAGCCACAGTCCACAGTTTGCCAAAGGGGCCAGGCGGACCAGTATTGCCAGAATCTTACAGAGGAATGGAATGACTTTGATCTGGTGGAGAGGCGAGCGTCCGTAGCATAAGCATGACTTAAAATACAGTAACATGACATGAAGGAGAGGATCATGGAGCTTTCTTGGGGTTACTTGGGAATGCGAGGAAGTGGGTCCAGAGACCTTGGGTTAGAGTTAGTTTGTGGGGGAGAGAAGAAGATGGGATGGTAGAATACGGTCCCCAGGCTGGGTGGATTTACTTTCTTTGGAAGAGAGATGTGAAAACTAAATCCAGTGTGGTGAGCAGGTAAGGTTTCGGAGTAGAGATCTAGAAAGTAAGTCCACATCATCTGTCATTGACCCTGGCCTCGTCACTTGAACACTGGTCATGTCACATGCCCCTCCCTGTCCAGCATCAAAATTGGTTCGTTCTTTTTTCTGCCGTCTGCTTCCTGAAATGGATCTGGAAGCTTTGTTTCCTTCAGGGCTCAGTAATCACGTGAAATGTTTGGTCGCTAACTTCGGTGACAGCCTAGGCGAGGATTCCTCTCCCTTCCTCCTCAGACCAGACTGTAGCATCTATCACTCCTCCTGCCATAGAGCACTTAAAGTGAAGGAGGTGAAGGTAAATGCTCACGTGAGGCTATATTGGTTATTCATTGGATTTTTTTTCTTCTTTTTTCTTTTTTTCATCCTCACCTGAGGACATTATTTCTATAGCTTTTTTGAGAGACTGAAAGGGAGGGAAGGCAGGAGCGGGGAGGGAGGTTGGAAAGAAGGGAGAGTCAGAGAGAGAGAGAGAGAGAGAGAGAGAGAGAGGGAGAAAGAAACATCGCTGTGAGAGAGAGACATTGATTGGTTACCTCCCAACTGCACCTTGACCAGGGCGGGGATGGAACCTGCAACAACTGAGGTACATGCCCTTGGCTGGGAATCGAACCTGCGACCCTTTGGTCTGAGGGCTAGCACTTTACCCACTGAGCCAGACATTCCAGGGCAATTGTTCATTGAATTCCTAGAACTATTTACACTCCAGTTGCCTCTTATGATTAAAAACTATTAACAGCCGAAACCGGTATGGCTCAGTGGGTAGAGTGCTGGCATGCAGACTGAAAGGTCCCAGGTTCGATTCCGGTCAAGGGCATGTATCCTGGTTGCGGGCACATCCCCAGTAGGGGGTGTGCAGGAGGCAGCTGATCAATGTTTCTCTCTCATCGATGTTTCTGACTCTCTGTCCCTCTCCCTTCCTCTCTGTAAAAAATCAATAAAATATATTTTTTAAAAAAATTATTAATAACTTGTGTAGCAACTGGGCTAGATAGCTTGCAAATACTAATATATTTTTAATAGTAATCTGTTCTAATAAATTTTATTAGTTATATTCTCAAATCTACGAATTTCTCCTAGTTCAAAGTAACTTAATAGAGACATCAGTAGAAGACTTAATGAGACAGAAGTTTCTCTTGTTCGGATTTTAGTCTGTAGAGCTAGGAAAAGTGGTTTCCTGGCCCTTCTTCCTCTTTTCATGAGCTCTCTCCGTTGTTGCCCTGTTTATCAGATTCGTTTTGAACTTTACAATGTATTGTTCTCTGAGGTACAGTCAGACTTTTTTTTTTTTTAATATATTTTTATTGACTTCAGAGAGGGGGAGAGAGAGAAATGTAAGTGATGAGAGAGAATCGTTGATTGGCTACCTCCTGTATGCCCCTACTGGGGATTGAGCCCGCAACCTGGGCATGTGCCCTTCCCAGGAATCACCCTCTTCGTTCATAGGTTGACGCTGAACCACTGAGCTACACTGGCCCGGCCAGTCAGACTATTTAAGAGCCTGTTAAGGTCAAGATCTATCTCTTCATCTCTTCTTTCCCCTCCTCCCTCCCCGGGGGCCCCCGCCCCCCCCGCCACACACAGACACACACACTTTGTGTGTGTGCACATGCTCTGCTGTGCCCTCTTTCCTGCAGGTTCAGTTCACTGTGGAGTCACCTATCCGTTTGGCCTGGAGGTGTCGGCTCAGCGGGGCTGACCCCCTGCCCTGACCGGCCTCGGGCCTCCGGCAGCGTCAGTCATTGCAGCTCTTGGCTTTTCAAAGCGCCGTCTTTATCGCTAACCAAGCCGTTTCGGCGCCAAACCACGAGACGGGGCCCATAACTTTAGAGTAATACCTGGATGTTCTTTTCCTTTTTATCTGACCAATGATTCGAAAGTGGACTTTCAGTCATGTGGAAAATCGTTTGCCAAACTGTCGTGGTCATACTTTTTACTTTCAGCTTAGGCAGTAAATGTGGCAGCTTTTTCCTCCGTAAAGTGATGCGTGAGTCAAAACGAGGTGCTCGGAGCCTTCTCTCTGCACCGCCGACTTCTTGGGCAGATTGTTGCTTTGTCCTCTCCAGATGCTTATCTTATTCCTGGACAAAACCCTCCGAGCTGCGCAGCACCTGGCTAGCTAACTTCTGAAAGGACTTCAGTTCTCTTTTCTGCCTTGAATATGCTGGACGTTTTCTGAAATATGTGAATGCTTATAAAGAATTCCCACATGAGTATGAGCATGGCGGGCTGATGGAAATGATGTGGAGATTAAGCCGAAGGCTGTCCACATGGCTAGACCTGTGGTCAGCAAACTCAGTCATCAGAGCCAAATACCAACAGGAAAAAGATTGAAGTTTTTTCTGAGAGCCAAATTTTTAAACTTAAACTTCTTCTAACGTCACTTCTTCAAAATAGACTCGCCCAGGCCCTGGTATTTTGTGGAAGAGCCACACACACTTAAGGGGCCAAAGAGCCGCATGTGGCTCGCGAGCCGCAGTTTACCGACCACGGGCTTAGACAAGCTCTTCAGCATTCCACGTTGAGCATGGGATGCTCCCAGGCTTAAAGCCTCACCAAGCGTGTCAATCTCTTGCCAAGCAATTCCGTTTATTTTAATAGAGTGTTTTCATTTTAAAGTTAACTTTATTCATTGATTTTTATTTATTTTTTAAAATTTAATAAATCTTTATCGTTCAGATTATTACAGTTATTCCTCTTTTTTTCTCCCATAGCTCCCTTCCACCTGGTTCCCACCCCACCCTCTGCTCTTACCTCCCCACCATTGACCTCATCCATAGGTGTACGATTTTTGTCCAGTCTCTCCCGCACCCTCCTCAGCCCTTTCCCCCTGAGGATTGTCAATCCACTCCCTTTCTATGCCCCTGATTCTATTATATTCACCAATTTATTCTGTTCATCAGATTTTTTATTCACTTGATTTTTAGATTCGCTTGTTGATAGATATGTATTTGTTGTTCATAATTTTTTTAAATATTTTTCATTGATTATTTACAGAGAGGAAGAGAGAAGGAGAGTTAGAAACATCGATGAGAGAGAAACATTGATCAGCCGCCTCCTGCACACCTCCTACTGGGAATGTGCCCACAACCAAGGCACGTACCCCTTAACCGGATGGAACCTGGGACCTTTCAGTCCGCAGGCCGATGCTCTATCCGCTGAGCCACGCCGGCTTTGGCTCCCCGCATTATCTTGTCCTGCAAATACGTCTGCTGTTCCTTAAACGCCTCAAGGCTTTGTTCCAGCGCTATGCTTCCTCGGGCCCCCTTCCCAGTTAACTTACTTTCGCTCCTGAGTCCTGGGAGCACCCTTTGGGTCTTGTTTTATTGAAACCGAATTTCTCCCCTGTGGATAAAAGGTACATTGTGACTGTAAATGGTTGTGTGCCGTGTTTGCAAAAAGACAGGATTTGGTGAACAAACAGGTGAGGGTCTGTGTTTGCTGCCCTCGTAGCACCGTTCCTGACCAGAGAACTCCGGTTGCGTCCACGCACAGCATCAGCAGCGCGGCCACCCCGGATCGGGTCCGCTTCCCCCGGGGGACTGCCAGCCGCAGCACTTTCCACGGCCAGCCCCGCGAGCGGCGGACCGCCACCTACAACGGCCCGCCCGCCTCGCCCAGCCTGTCCCACGAAGCCACGCCGTTGTCGCAGGCTCGAAGCCGAGGCTCCGCGAACCTGTTCAGTAAATTAACCTCAAAACTCACGAGGAGGTAAGTGCCGGGGGGGCTGGTGGTTTGCAGCAAAACGAGACGTGTCGTCTGTGTGTGTGAGGCCAGCCTGGCTGCTGGCCATCTGTCGCCAGCCATGTTTTACTAGCCGTGGGAAGGTTTTAGAGGAGAATTCTGGAAATGTTTCCCAGCACTTGAGAGGTCGTGGCTCTTTACTGTTCTTGCATCACACTTTTTTTAAAAAATAACGTTTTTATTGATTTCAGAGAGAGTGAGGGAGAGGGCGAGAGAGAGAAAACCATCAGTGAGGAGAGAGAATCATCAATCGCCTGTTCCTGCACACCCCACACGGGGGATCGAGCCCGCAACCTGGGGATCGAACTGCGACCTCCTGGTTCAGAGGTCAATGCTCAACCAGCTGGCCCAGCGGCATGACACATTTGTCTGCATAGGTGATCGCATTGGTGGAGCAGATCCCAGACCATGTGGCAGGGCTGGCCCTCCGCGAGTGGGCGGTCACCGAGGACACAGTTCCTCTTCTCCTTTCACTGGGCGGTCACTGAGGAGCACTGGGGTCTGAGCCCGAGCCTTGCAGTGCTGCTGTCGCTCTCCGTGAGGGTTAGCTCTGCAGGCACAGCCTCTGGCCTGTGCTCAGAGAGGAACTGGAATCTGGCCGGGTACAAAATTCTGCGTGTGTCCAGTGGACTGGCTTTCCGGCCTTGGACATGTCTGTGGGTCCCTTGAGGAATTTTAACTGATTCCCATGATCCAGCTGTAGAGGTTGCAGGTGCCTAGACACATGGCTGCCCCTAGAGCAGAGGGGAAAGATGCCACTTCGCCCCACCAGCACATAGCCAGAGGCACCGTTAGCCCGGACCTCAGCCAGGATGTCCGAGAGCCTGCATGTCCCGGATGCCCTGGACACTGAGCTGGCCCGCTGTGCACTCGCGTGTCCGGGTGTCCTGCAGGCTTACCTGCTTCAGGCCCTCCTGTTGGTCTGTCTGCTTAGCGCATGGTACCTCTTCTCGGGGTGCACAATGGTTGGCGCCTGCCCTGTGCCTCTCCCTCCGGCCATTCGCTTGCGGCTGTTTCCTGGGGCCTTGGTATTTAAGCTGTAAACGGAATACCACTTTTTCAGTCCCCTCGGTTCCTCCGGAGTGTGAGCTCAGTCATGTGAAAGTTGGACAGGTCGCTTTACCTGTTTGCCGAGGCTCTGTTAGTTCTGAGAACCAGAGGCGGCGGCCTCCGGCAGCAGGAGACTGACCGGCTCGGGCAGTCAGGTTCCCCCGCCTCTCTGTCCTCCGGCCCCTTGGCAGAGACGCGGCGCTCCAGCCCGGGCAGAGAGCACAGGGTCTAAGGGTCTTGCAGGATTGAAGTCCAATCCAGGCAGAGGTTTTGAAACCCCAGTTCCGCCCCCCCAAATAATGCACTCCTTTTCAGCGTCATCCCAAGCCTCCCTGCCCCTGCTCCCTCCGTGGGGCCGGGCTGGAAGGAATCTGCCTCGGAGAGGCGGGTCGGAGAGGGGGGGTGGCATTCACTGGCTGTTCCCGCCCTGGCCCTGCTGCTGACTGTCACCCGGGGACCCGCCCTCTGAGACAGACGGGAGGCGCAGCAGGCGGGTCTGGCCAAGCACTAGTCCTAGCGGTCAGGGTGGTGGCCCATCATTAAAGTCCCTGAGTTCATTTCACTGTCTCCTCTGTGCTTTTTAAAAATCATCTTGAGCCTGGTTGGCGGGGCTCAATGCAGGGTGTGCAGGAGGCAGCCGATTGATGATTCTCTCTCATTATTGATGTTTTTATCTCCCTCTTCCTTCCTCTCTGAAATCAATAAAAAGAAACTTTAAAAAAAATAGAAATCATCTTAGTACATGTGCTATCATTGATAAAAAGAGTCCTTTTGGACTGCTCGCTGTGCACTAAGATAAGTAGATGTCTGTAGAATGTCAGGGGTAGCCATACCCATTTTACATACAAACACACACACACATCAGTCTCCCCGTCCACACTTTGAAGTGGATTTCACTCAGTTGTAGAGAAGAAACGAGGTGTGGTGAGAGAGGTGGGGTACATGGCTACGACCCCACAGCCAAGAAGTCCTGAGCCATCGCCGCCTCCGAAAAGGCCCTGGAGCCACGCGCTGTGCTCCCCGAGGGGCGCTGGGAGAGGGCTGCTGGGAGCAGGCGCCTCCTCACTCTGGCTAGCAGTTCCATGCGTCTGAGTCTAGCATGGAGGTGAGGTTTCTTGTTTACAACTCTGGGGGCATCTTGTTGACAGTTCCACCCCACATTTTCCAGACAGGCCACCGTCTTCTGTTCCCAAGCTTGCAGGCGGAGGTCCGGAGTCTCCCCGGTGCTCCGGCAGATGTAGTCCGTTCATTCGTAAAGACGGTCGGTGCTTCTGCTGTATCTGCTCAGCGTCTGGTCCGCCCCTCTCGGCTGCAGCATTGCAGTTCCGGTGCCCGACAGGCTTGGGTTGGCACCTAGAATCTGCCCAGGAGACCTGCCCTGGTGCGGTGGGCAGAGAGCAGGCACCAGAAGCCTACGCTCTGCGCCCAGCTCCGCCCAGATGCCCTGCAGTTGGGTGAGCTGTGGGGCTGCCACCTCTGAGCCCTGTGCCCCAAAGCAGTCCTGGGTCCTTGACCAAAACCCCTGACTTCCCCCCGGTGGAAGTCTCGGGAGTGAAATACATTTTAATCAGTCTTCAGCTCGAACTGTGACCACCGCTGCCTTACGTACGTAGTGCTCAGTCATTTACAAAACCTTTTCGGTGCGTGGTCTTCCCTCCTTGCTGTGTACCACTTCGTCTGATCATGAAGTGCTGGTGGCAGTGCCTGCCGGGGTCAGATGCTTTCAATGAGTCAGTGTCTCCAGCACTGCCACGATCGCCCCAGCCTGGAACACAAACCACACAGGGACCCTTCGGGCGGTCCGCGGCAGACAGAGCCGTGCCTCTGTGCCATCCCAGCCCTGGCTTCCGAAGTCGCCGGACACGCCCGCCTCCCGCCTAGGAAGGCTGATAGCCTGGCCGGCGATGGCCGTTTCCGGTCCGGGTCTCTCTGACAGCCGAACATCGCCCCAAACCGTTTTACAGGCAACGGCACTTTGGAGGAGTTTAGATTGAGCGCTTTGAGTTTATGGCTAAAACATAAAAATGACTCCCCACTGTCACCCTGCCGTGCCGTTTCATTTCAACATCCGGAACTGAAAAGTCTGCTTCGTTTTAAAGCCTCAGAAGTTACTTTTTCTTACAACGTAATTTATAGCTGCTGTCAGTGGTTAAACATTTTATAATGAAATTTTTAATGTTTCTGTATAATGACGTGAAATTTTTGTTTATAAGATATTATGAAGAAAATTGAAAAATGTTGTTTTCTTACTAGTTTATTGCAAATGACTTCAGCCATTGATTTCAAACAAGATGTTGACTTTATCATCTTAACATAGAGCCGCGTGGAGAGCCTTAAGCAGATTCATTACAACTAATGTCAGTGTCTCTGCTGAGCTTTTGCTTACAAGTTCAGATTTTTAATGTTTGTAACTAAAAGCACATCCTCAGTTTTCTGTAATAGTTTTACTTTTTAACACATCTCCCTGTTTCGTTGCTCATTGGACAGAAAAGGAACCCTGTTTTATGTGTTGTTTCTTTCTCTTTATAATTGACTGAATTTATATTTCATTTGTACAAGTCATTTTTGTTAATTTTTATTTTTGGCTTAATTTCTTTTAGAAACATGTCATTCAGGTTTATCAAAAGGTAGGATTTATATATATATATATATATGTACTTTTATTTTTCAATCCTCACCCCAAAATGGTTCCTGCAATTAACATCAGGTTTGGCTTTTTAGCCCTGTTTGTTTTTTGTTTATTTTTTTAACTAAACTTTCTGCTGAGAACTAAATACTTATTTCCTTGAAAGGAAACTGTGGGAAGAAATAGATTTAACTCTTTCAGGCATTTTTTAAAGGGACTGTGGCACCCACATAACAAGAGGCCTACGCATGCTCTGTGCATTTTCTTCCTTTAGTAGAATTATTTAGCATCCGAATAATTCTGTCTCCATACTAATAACACTCAGCATGCTTCTGTGTGAGGAATGAGATGTGCAGTAACATTAGTGTAATTTCAAGCGGGCAGAGGTAAGTTGTGATTGTATGTGTCACCATTTTTTATTTCATAGCGGATTGGCTTAGCAAAAGGCTCGGAAGCGAGAGGGAAATTAGCTCATATTCTGAAACTGGAGACAAGTGTAAGGCTCACACTTTATTCCCATTAGGTTTGGGGCGCTGCATAGCAGAAATGTAATATTTGCAGAGTTGAAGAGTAAATACTATTTTATTAAAAGCCGCTTTCCACCAACCACTGAAGAAAGCATATCTTGTTTTTTTTAAATACTTTTATTGATTTCAAAGAGTGAGAGAGAGAAACCTCAGTAATGAGAGAGAATTATTGATTGGCTGCCTCCTCCATGCCCCACTTGGAATTGAGCTGCATCCCGGGCATATGTATGCCTTAACCAGAAATCTCACTGTGACTGAGGTCCGACGCTCTGTCTGCTGAGCCACACTGGCTAGGGCGGTGACTGTGTTTTGATGCTGACAGTCAAGAGACCAGAAAGGGTGCTCACTCCCTTGCAGTGCACACGCCTTTGCAAGGGACAGTCTGCCATGGAGGCCACCCGAGCCTGTGCCCGTGCCCATGCCCGTGCCTGGCTCTGGGAAGGTGGTTGCTGTCCTTGCGCAGGCTTGGTCAATGTGAGTCTCCCCAGAACCGGGAAGACCACTTCCCGAGGGAAACGCCACGTGGTGGGGCTTGGAGTTGCTCTTCCCAATCTCCAGATTTTTCTGGGAAGACGGTTTTCTCCCTGAATGTAGAATTCAGCTGACACAGCCAGGTCCCTTTCATGGAAGGCATCACCCTTTGGGGAGTGGCTCCGGGCCAGGGCGCTGCTGCCGGGGCTGGGCAGGACCCGGAGAGGAGGAGGGCTGGCCGGTCACCGGGAGGGGCCACGCTCTCGGTGACTGGGATTCTTGGTGTGCCCCGTCATGTGCTGCTGTGTAAGACCTCTTTTCTCTCTCCCACCTCTGCTTCTGCCTTCTGTGCGCTCAGGCTTCCGACCGAATATGAGAGGAACGGGAGATATGAGGGCTCCAGGTGAGGGAATGACTTTTTACTGTTGTGTGTGAAAGCCGCGGCCACGTGATGCTCTTCCGCTGCCCTGTGTGCTGCTTGGGCGGGTCTGGGCTCTGGCTGGGGAGACGCAGTGCCACTGCTGCCCCTGGCGGTGGGCCTGGGCCAGAGCTGCGCTACAGCCGGGACCACAGGAGGGCGCCAGGGTGCCGCTGCCTGCGCCCGAGCACCAGGAACTTAGGCTGGGTGTGGTGGGAGCATAGATGTAGCCTCAGAAATGAAAGCAGTGAATACAACTTCCGCATTAGGTTTTTAAATACATTTTGATTGATTTCAGAGAGGAAGAGGGGGGAGAGGAAAACATCAATGATGAGAGAGAAACATTGACCGGCTGCCTCCTGCACCCCTCCACCAGGAATCAAGCCCACAACCCGGGCATGTGCCCTTGACTGGAATCGAACCCAGGACCCTCATTCCACAGGCTGACACTCTGTCCACTGAGCTAAACAAGCTAAGGCAAATTAGGTTTTTATATGTTTTGTTTTCATTTTATTTTTTAATGTATTTTTATTGATTTCAGAGAGGAAGGAAGAGGGAGAGAGAGGTAGAAACATCAATGATGATAGGATCACCAATTGGCTGCCTCCTGCATGCCTCATACGGGGGATCAGGCCTCATTCTGAGGATGTACCCTGACCAGGAATTGAACTGTGACCTCCTGGTTCATAGATCGACCCTTAACCACAGAGCCATGCCAGCCGGGCGAGTGTTTTGCTTTAAAATTGGGTATAGTATGACTGTCATTGCTCAGATTTGGGGGCAAAGAGTCACCAGCGAGGCTCAGACCCCGTCTCGGTCCTTGGTCCCTCCCTGTGCCCTTTATAGTGGCAGCCACATGCTGCCTCAGGTCCTGATTGACCCCCCACTGGCTCTCTTCCTGGTCTTTCTAAAGCACAGCTCTGGCATGTGACTTTCCTGAATAAAAACCTGCAGTGGCCCCCTGCCTGGCCCACCATGGCCACGTGAGGCCCTGCACAGCCTCAGCTGGGCAGCTTGTGAGGTGGGACCGGGCAGCCGTGTGCCCTGGGCCTGCCGCTCCAGCCTGGAGCAGGCACCAGCATCCTGAGCTTGTCCCTCCATCATAGGAAGGAAGTCATGCCCCTGCCTCCTGCGTGTGACGACAAGGGCACGCTATGCCCAGCCCACCTGTTGGCACACTTCCTCAGGTCCACCCTGGGCCTCTGCTGGCCCCCCCTATGCTCGCACATGGAGGTGGTGGTGTGAGGCCCGGGGCTCCTCCATGTTTTCCCTGAAGCCCCTCCAGGGGCGGTTCCCTCTCCCCAGGAGGGGGCCCGCCTGGCTCTGGGACCCTCTGGTCCCAGCCGTGCCTTTCTGCTGGGCCCGCTGCTCCTCGGGCAGCCTTCCCTCCCTCCCGCCTGCGTCCGAGCGCTCCTGTCCCTTTGTGCAGCCTGGTCAGTGCCCAGCATCCATTTCCTGCATCATTCCCGCGTCAGTGTGGGTGGTGGGAACCCCATGGGACGCTCCCCCAGCGGGGCAGCGGCAGGGAGCTGGGGGCAGTAAAGCCTGTGGCTCCTCGGCACTGACGAGGGACTGGCCGTAAGATGAAGTGTCCTTAACGGCTCACACTGGGCGTGCTCAGTGCAAGTGTTGGGGCTCAGCATCCTGACGGAGGCCTTCCGGTGACAAAGCAGGCTGAATGCAGTCGTGTCCATAACGACGAGCAGAAAGGGACTAGGAGCCTGTGCTCGGGGTTGCAGGAGAGCCCTGGCTGGGCCCCACTGTGACTCGGGATGGGGCGCTTGGCCTTGAACTCTGAGAGTCCATAGTTTGCATTCAAATAGGTTCACTTTTGCTCGGCAAGAAATAAGCCTTAACACCTTTTTTTTTGCACTAGCCAGATGAAGTCATGTAAGAATCTTTTTTAGCTGAAACTAGATGTTTAAATTAAAGGAGAAGGAAAAATATGGAGGTGGGTGGAGGTGATTGAGAGAGTGCCCCCCCTCCGCTCCCACACAGTGAGCTCAGCCTGGGGCTGGGGGCGGGGAAAGCAGGCACAGTGCCGGCGGGCGGTGTGCAGGAGCCGGAGCCGAGCAGGGCCCTGTGAGGGGCTGGGGGCTCCTTGCCACCTGCGCCCGGCCTGGGCAGAGCTGGGCTCTTGGGCACGTGGGCAGCTCCCTCTTTCCACGTTGCCTGGTTAACTTTTCTTAAGTCTAGTAAGTGCGAGGCTTTATCCTCTCCGTAAGTGCGTGGCTGCTGAGGTTTACAGCAGGCAGGCTTTCCGCATGTGTGGCCTGGGGCTGGGGGGGAAGCAGGTAGACGACGTTTCTCAGAAAAGAAACAGACCCCGCGGGGCCTGCAGGAAGCGGGCGGCTCCCGCTGGGCGGAGAGCCGGCGGAGCTCTAGCGGGCATAGAGGGCCTCTGTCGCTTGCAAATAAAAATAAACCTGTCGCTGTGCGTTTCAGTCGCAACGTGTCTGCTGAGCAAAAGGAAGACAACAAAGAAGCCAAACCCCGCTCCCTGCGCTTCACCTGGAGCATGAAGACGACCAGCTCCATGGACCCCGGCGACATGATGCGGGAGATCCGCAAAGTGCTGGACGCCAACAACTGCGACTACGAGCAGAGAGAGCGCTTCCTCCTCTTGTGCGTGCACGGCGACGGGCACGCCGAGAGCCTGGTGCAGTGGGAGATGGAGGTGTGCAAGCTCCCGAGGCTGTCGCTGAACGGCGTGCGGTTCAAGCGGATTTCGGGGACGTCCATCGCCTTCAAAAACATTGCCTCCAAGATCGCCAACGAGCTGAAGCTGTAGCGGGCGCTCCGGCCGGCGGGATGTCGCGGAACGTAGGCAGGCACGCCCGCGGCGCCTCAGTCAGGGCATCGCTGTAAGGACGCGCGCCGGGCGAGCCGGCCTCTTCTACCAATGCACTACATTAAAGCTGTGTGACACCGTGCCCTCTGTCTTCTTTCCATCGCCCTGAGGGCAGGGGTGACCCATCTCCTCCACGTGCCTCCGGCGGGGTGCCGGGGGGCGCATCTCCTGCCCGGCCGCCCGCTCGGCCGCTCTGGGAGGCATTGGTGCTACAACCGTTACACTTGCCAAGGAGGGAGAGGACTGAGCTCCTAAGAGTTACCCCTGAGACTAGCTGGCCATTAGTGCAGGTTTACAGTTCGTGCCTGTGGTTTGTGTTTGTTGTTCGTGTGTTTTCTAGTGCAAAAGGTTTAAATTTATAGTTGTGAACTTTGCTTGTGTGTTTTTCTAAGTAGATTCACGAGATAATTAAAAATTCACTTTTTCTCAGTAAAGCCTCCATGGTCTGCTGCTGTGTTTCAGACTCAGGGCGAGGCAGTGAGCGAGTCTTCTTTGCCTTCACCAGCAGTTGGACAAAAGCAGGTGGAAAGTGGGGGGGCCTCTGTCCTCAGGAGGCTCCTGCAGGCGGGGAAGGGAGAAGACAGCCCTCCGGCGGCCTGAGAAGAGGGGAGTCGGGCCCGGCCCCTCCGGTCCTGTGGGTGCCGGCTCGCTCTCCGTCTCCGCTTGGCTCCCACAGGGTGGGTGTTCGGGGGCCGGGTACGCTGTTGGTCACAGACACTTCATCCGCCACCGCAGACGCCACTGCATGTGGGAGGGACACCCCCGAGCAGACAGGCCGCTCGGCTCACAGGAGTGCTCCAAAGCACGGCGGTCCACGGCCACAAGGAGGGGACCGGGTGCAGAGCTGTGTCGGCGCTGGGAAAACGGGTCCTGGTTCCAGCAGGCGCCGTGCTCAGTGGGGTCGTGGGTGGGGGTCAGTGCCTGAGCAGGGAGGCGCCCACAGAGGCCTGCGGCCAGCGGGTGCTGTGTGGGGGACAGCGTGGAGGAGGTGCGGCAGACGCCAGCTGGGCCTGGAAGGTCATTGCCAAGCCGCCTCTCGCTCTGACGCAGGGGCTGCTGGGCTTCCCGGAGAGGAGTGCGCAGCCTCCCTCTGCCGGGCGCCAGCTGTGAGGGCCCTCCTGGCAGCCAGGCGCGGCCGGGACAGTGGGAGGCGGTTGGCGGTGATGAGGCAAGAGATGCTGCCGGAGACGGTGGCTCTTCCTGGTGTGGAAACAGGAGTCCGATGCCTCTGCTCTGGGGGGGTGGGTGCGGGCGGGAGGAGGAGCCGAAGGCTTCTGGCGGGGGCGGCAGACGGCCGGCCCCCCCCGGGGGGCGGGGGACGGGGGAGGCGGCCTGGGGGCGACAGCAGAAAGAAGATGCTGCGCCCTGAGTGGGGAAGGTGGGGGGCGACCGGGGGGGTGGGCATCAGTACAAGCTTGGGCTCCTGCGGAGACGGAGAGCCTGGGCCGCCTCGCAGGTGGGTGGGGCCTCTTCAAAGCGGGGAGCGGTGCCCTGAGGAGGGGAGAGGATGCTCCCCGAGCCCTGGGTGGGGCCTTGTCTTTGCTGCTGAAGTGGGGTGGGTACCCCCTGGAGACTTGGGAGAGGAGGCTCATCCTGCAGGGAGCAGGTAGGGAGTTGGGGGCCACTGGCGCTGGGAGGAGCAGGGCAGCCACTGGCGCTGGGAGGAGCAGGGCAGCCACTGGCGCTGGGAGGAGCAGGGCAGCCACTGGCGCTGGGAGGAGCAGGGCAGCCACTGGCGCTGGGAGGAGCAGGGCAGGGTGAGTGCCCTTTGACCTCCGTGTGGAGCGCCTCACAGTCCTCTCACCGGAACCTTTCAGACCTTCGCTGGAAGCCAGTAGGGCCCCCTCCCCATTCTGGGCCTGTCACTCGGAAGAGGGGCCAGGGACTGACCGCTGTGGGCTCCCGGGCGGCCTGCAGGGGTGGAGACGTGGGGCCCGAGGGGACGGGGCCTGCACCTCTTCAGCCTCCGTCCCTGCTGCCCATGGTTTCCTGGCTTCCACCTGCAGGGCAGGGGGCACACATGCCTGGTGAAGCGGCCGCTCCTGGTGCAGAGAGACACTCATCCTCACCCCTGCACCCTGCACCCTGGTCAGTAGAAGGGAGGAGCCCTTTTTTTTTTTTTTTTAAATATATTTTATTGATTTTTTTACAGAGAGTAAGGGAGAGGGATAGAGAGTTAGAAACATCGATGAGAGAGAGACATCGATCAGCCGCCTCCTGCACGCCCCACAGTGGAGATGTGCACACAAGCAAGGTACATGCCCCCGACCGGAATCGAACCCGGGACCTTTCAGTCCGCAAGCCGACGCTCTATCCACTGAGCCAAACCGGTCTCGGCAGGGAGGAGCCCTTTGGCCACCACAGGGGCAGGCGCCCAAGGAGGTCACATGCAGAGGCTATTGCTCCTGACGGTGACTTTAGCGGGTTAACCAGGAAGTCCACCCTCGCCGGGCCCAGCCCTCCCTCAGAGTCGGCGTTCTCAGGAATGGCATTTCATCCCGCATCCACGGGTCTGTAAAGGAATGTTCTGGAGTGTTTGAGCATTGTTTAGGCAGCAGAGACAGGCCCGTGTTCCCCTCCTCCACTCCCTCGGACCCGGTGCTGCAGGTGGGTGCCCGGCCAGCGGGGCGGAGTCCTGGTCCAGGGCGGAGGGTGACTGTTCCGGACGGGCCGGCTCCCCTGGTCGGGAGCAGGCAGGCCGGGACCGGGCCGATACTCAGCTCCGGGGCCTTCGCGCTGCCGCTGTGGCGCCTGCAGAGACCAGCGGAGCCCGCCCTGGCGTGGAGGACGCAGCGGGGGGCCTTGAGGGGTCTTGGGGGGCCCTGGCGGTGCAGGTTCCCCAGAAGCCTGGAGAGCCAGGGCCGCAGGAAAGGGGAACTTCCCAGGTGTGCTCCCAGGTGTCCTGACATTGCCTGGGGGCCCCCTGCTCCTGGTGACTCGCTGAGAGGGTGACCTGGGCACCCTGGCAGCCTAGCAGTAGCTGGTCAGGCGGCCTTTGGTGCATCCCTTTGAGGGACAGCCCCCGCCCAAGGGACAGCCCCTCTCAGCAGCACTGTGACCCTCGGACAGAAAGCTCGCGCAGCGCCTGCCCTGTGCCCCCAGGCACGGAGAGGCAGGAGGAGAGGCCTCCGGGGAGCCAGGGAGAAGACGAGCAGGGAGGGGGCAGCCGGGGCTGAGGCCCTCTTGTTGGGCCAAACCCTGGAGGAGGAGCCAGCCCGCTTGTGGGCTCTGGGCCGCAGAGTGGACAGTGCCTGTGAGCCAGCCGTCCCCACGAAGGCCGGCGCAGGCTGGCTCGCTCCAAAGCAGGACTCCAGGGTCCCTCCACCCAGACGTCAGGCAGTGGCCGAGGCGTCCGCCCTCGACCCCGGCAGCCCGGTTTCCAGACTCCGGCGTGGCGACCTCTGCTTTCCCCTAAAAGCAAGGCGCCCCTCGGCTGCTGGCAGGGGCAGGGCAGGGCAGGGCGCCGGGCCGGTATCGGGGAGAACAGCCGCTCCCACGGGCACAAAGCGGCCCCCTGCCCCGCTCCCGCTGGCCCGGCCAGAGGCTCCCAGGGGGACTCCGCTCCCCCCAGGAAGGG
The DNA here is from genome assembly GCA_011751065.1 of Lasiurus cinereus. Classification (NCBI taxonomy): domain Eukaryota; kingdom Metazoa; phylum Chordata; class Mammalia; order Chiroptera; family Vespertilionidae; genus Lasiurus; species Lasiurus cinereus. The sequence continues at coordinate 65,844 of JAAGEH010000060.1, forward strand.
GAAGGAAACCCCTGGCTCCACGAGTGCAGCCTGCGCGGCCCCAGTCCTCCCAGCTCCCAGAGGCCCCAGTCCTCCCAGCTCCCAGAGGCCCCAGTCCTCCCGGCTCCCAGAGGACAGGCCCGGGCCTCAGCTCACCGGCTGCCCTGGGCCCTGGCACTGACAGCCGCACCCCCGGCCGCGGGCCCAGGGTCTTCACCTTCCCCCGTACCCCCAGCCCCTGCACCCCTAGCACATGGCAAGGTAAGTGTCCGAGTCGGAAAGCACAGGCGGGGCGCCTGGGGCGCACGGCGGCTCCATTGCGGTCAGAACTGGTCTGCGGTCACCGGTCTCTAGCCCCCCACCCCCACCCCCGCCGCCTGCACACCGCATCACGCAACTCAGCCGGGCAGGCCATGCAAGTGCTTTGGGCAAGTGTTGTGGACAGACGGACGGACGGGAGGGCCAGGAGGGACCCTGCCTCAGGTGGCAGACAAGCGTGAGAGCGGGGGATGTCAGGAGGCCAGTCCTGGGTGTGACCAGGGGGCCTCGCCTCGGGGCCACATCCGGGCCTGCTGGGCAGGAGCCCTGTTTGAGGACACAGAGGCCGGTCCTGGGGCCCCTGGGCGGGGACAGCCGTGCCCCCACGACCGCATGTGCACTCGCGTGGCCTGGGCTGCTGGTTCCGGCCGTCGGAGTGGTTGGCGCCGATGGGGTCAAGCCCTGAGATTCTCGTGTTTTCCCAGCTCCTCCTCCGACCAACCGACTGACCGACCGACCGTCCTGCTGCTGCTGCAGGGAAGGGCTTCTCACCCCTCGGTGGTGACGGGGCCCTCGGGGGTGGGGAGGGGGCGTCCCCCAGTAAAGAGACAGCTGACAGCCGGCTCTGCCCCCCGCCTGTGCCTTTTGTGTTTCCTGCTCTCGCTTCCTCCCACCCCCTCACCCCCCCCGCGGTATTTTAACATCTAGACTCAGCCCCCCCCTCCCGTGGGCGACACCCAGGGGGGGAGGTGCCGGCTGCTGCTGGCTTTGCCTGGCGCCGCGGCTCTGACCCGCAGCCTCTCCTGCTCCCCAGGCTTTCTGGTCGGGGCTCAGGCTCAGGGGCTGGAAGAGCCGCGTCCTGTTCTCCTATTCCCTCCCCAGGTTTTGCTTCTCCAAGTTAAACCGCCCAGTTCTTTGCGGGGTTTGGGGGAGCACCCTGAGGCCTGTCCGCCCTTGTCCCTCTGGACGCTCCTCCACGTACATGTGGGGGCAGGTGAGGGTGGCAGGGGTTCCGGGGGGGGCGCCCTGTGCTCTGCTCGGGGGTCCTAAGCCAGCCAGGTCAGCCTGAGTCTCCGGAAGCTTTCCCCCGGGAGAGGGACAGGGACTCGTCTGGAACCCAGTCCCATTAGTGCTGCCTGCAGGAGTGCCAGCCTGGGCTGAGCAAGGGGTGCCACCAGGCCGCGGGCGAGGGGGGCGTGGGGGACAGGAAGGCCTGAAGTGGGGACAGTGACCGGCTTGTCCCCCCCCCCAGTGCTGGGCGGCAGGCAGCCCCCCGGGCTCGGCGCAGAGAGCACGCGACACCTCCTGGGCCTTAGTCACTGCAGGGCGGCCTGTGCTTGGACCAGCCCGCTCTCAGGGCGGGGCCAGCTCTAAGCGAGGGCCGGGCACCGGGCAGGAAGAGTCCCAGGCAGAGCCCCTGCAGGCCCTGCCAGTCCGGCCTGGGAACCGGCACTTGGTCACCAGTGCAGGTGGGAACCTCGCTTCTCGAGGCGGACGTCTCCCCTGCTCCTGGGACCCTCACAGCCAGGAGGGCGACTGCTTGCCCTCCCAGTGCTTGCCGCCCTGTGCCCGGTGCCCTGTGGGAAGGGAGGTTCACAGAGAGGCCGTGGTGTGGGCTCCGGGCTTCGGATAGAAATGCGCCGCCTCTTCAGCTCCTGTGGAGCAGCGGGTCTGTACTCGGGGGCGCGCAGGTTTGGGAAAGTCAAGGGCGGTGGACAGAGCCCTCGCCTCCGAACCGGGTGGCCTCCTGGCGACCCCGCCCGTCATCCTCCCTGAGCCCCCGTTCCCACCCCCACGGGCGGGTGGCGATGGAGCAGGCGGAGCGCACCGAGGGCGGGACAGCCACGCCCTGCCTCTGCCTCCCACGAACTGTGAGCCTCAGAGCCTGGAACCCACGTCTCAGGGATGGGCCCGGCTTATGTAAGACCTGCTCGCCGTGGGAAGCCGGGACGTACGTTGGAAGGAAGTCACCTGTCACCTCGCCGCCCACGCTCCCTCTGCTCCTCAGGATTCCTTCCCCACACGTTCCGCGTGGGATCGGGGTACAGGCTGTTTCCTGCCCGACCCCGCTTCTGGGAGCGCACGGGCCCCTCCCTCCTTGAGCCCGGCACTGCAGTGCCGCCTGGCACCTCGCGGGCGGGCCTGTGCTGTTGGCAGTGCCGGAAGGGTAGTTGGTACTGCTGGCATCTAGGAGCAGGGCGCGGGGTGAGCCCCAGAACAGACCCCCACAGAGCCGTCCTGCTGGAGGTCAGGGGGCGGCAGTGGGAACCGGGCTGGGGGCTGAGGTTTCCGTCCTCCGGCCCAGACGGAGGAAAGAGAGCGAGGTCCCCGAGCAGTGGGCGGGGTGTCGCACAGGCTTCCCTCGTTTGACAGATTTCCAGGAAAATGAAACTCCCTTTTAAAGGCCCGGAGCCCAGAGGGAGGGCGGCCGTGGGCCTGGTCCCAGGGTCTGTGCGCCCAGCCCAGCGGAGGCCTGCTCCCAGGGAGAGTGCCCTCGGACCGCAGGGGAAAGGGCTGGGCAGTCGGGGCCGGGGCACAGGCGAGTCCTGTTGGGCAGCTGAACCCCAGATCTGGGCCTTCCTGGGTGGCCGGCCAAAGGAGAGACCCCCCACCAGGTGGCCGGCCCCGCAGCACTGACCACAGCCCCTGGCAAAGGCTCCTGGCGGCCCTCCCAGCCCGGACACCACCTGCAGGGGCCTCACACCAAGGACACCTCCCTCCCCCACCTGCTGGTTCTGGGCCCCCTCCTCACACTGTCCCCCCACACCTGCTGGCCCTGGGCCCCTTCCTCACACTGCCCTCCCCCACACCTGCTGGTCCTGGGCCCCCTCCT
>JAAGEH010000060.1:68923-79470 GCA_011751065.1 Lasiurus cinereus
CCCCCTCCTCACACTGCCCTCCCCCACACCTGCTGGTCCTGGGCCCCAGGGTCTGGGTGGCCAGCTGCCATGTCCCAGGCAGAGAGCCCAGCGTTCGGTGGACAGATGGCAGGTAGAGGCCGGGCCTGGCTTCATATGCTTGCGAACCTGGGAGGGGTAAGGCCTGGGGGACCCACACTTGGGATGGGACATCCCAGGTGGGAGAGAGAGAGAGAGTGTGTGTGTGTGTGTGTGTGAGAGGCGGGTCAGGAAAGAGACAGCCCTGGCCAGCAGGTGGCAGCACGGGCTGCCCTCAGGGCTGAGTTCTGGACAAGGGACAGCCAGGCTGGCGGACCCGCCCCTGATGGGGCCGCAGTGAGACCGGCTGGGCCCAGTGGCAGCTGGGAAACACGCAGGAAGCCTGGGCAGGGACACTACCCTGGGACCCCAGCTTCTGCAAGGACCGCAGGGGGGCCTGGGACAGGAGGGCCAGGCCAGCCTGCGGGGAGGGGAGGATCTAGCAGAGAGGGCCGGTGGGGAGCTGCCAGGCCGGCTGGAGGAGGGGGCAGTTTTGCGGGGAAACAAAGGTTTCAAGTGTCCGGCCTCCGGCCCTCGGCCCAGCATCCGCCCCTCCCCCAACTCCGCCGTCCCCAAGGGCCAGGCTCCACCCCCTCGGGGCCCAGGGCTCAGAGATGCTCCCTGGAGCTCCTGCCCCTCCTGGGCCCTCCCACACCCCAGCCCAGCCCGGCAGCGGGGCCCAGAGCGGGGTTCATGGGACAGGACCGGGTGGGCACAGCCGGGGACGCTCCGGCTCCAGTTCCACCTCAGAGAAGGACGCAGGGGGCGGGCCCAGAGCAGGCCAAACCCTGGTTTATTTATTCGCATCAGCAACCTCTCAGCCATCACAAAAATAATCTCTGCCTGGGCGCGGGCGTCTGTCTACAGCGAGGCGGAGGGCTCAGCCGCGGCGGGCGGGCGGCCGGCCGGCTTAGGGGGCGCGTGAGAAAGCGGCGGGGCTGCGGGCAACGGCGGGGCCGGGCCGGAGCCTCACTTCTGGGCGGGAATGAGGTCATCGATGGCCTGGCCCTGCTCCAGCCGCTGCTCCATCTCGATGAGCAGCTTCACGCCGTCCACCACCATCTGCACCAGCTCCACCTCCGAGAAGCCCAGGCGGTCGGCGTTGGAGACGTCAAAGACGCCGCCCACCGCCGCCGTGTCCACGCCACCTGGGGGGACAGAGCAGCCCGTCAGCCGGGCCATGCGGGAGGCGGCGGGGGGGGCGGGGATGGACAGCTGGAGGGAGGGAGGGCGGCGGGCAGACCCCGGCCCTCGCACCTGTGCCCCGCTTCTGCAGCCGCAGCCGCTTGAGCACCTCGGCGAACTTCTCGTGCTGGCCCAGGTGGGGCAGCTTGATGTGCACGCCCGCCCGCAGCCCGGTGCCCAGGTTGGACGGGCAGGTGAGGACGTAGCCCAGGTGAGGGTTCCACATGAACTCGTAGTTCTTGGCCTTGAAGAGCGTTTCGATCTGGAGAGGGGTGGGGAGGGCCTGAGCACGCGGCCTGGAGACACCCCCCTCCCCCTCACACCCTCCGGAGCCTGAGGTGGTGGAGTCCCTGCCTGGTCCTGCCCCCCACCTTTCCCTCCCCTGTGGGGGCCCCCCGGGCTGACCTGGGTGAGGCCGTTGCAGAAGCGAGTGAACACCTCCTTCATGTTGCCCCCCTTCTGCATGGAGATGACGCGCAGGTGGTCCTCCTCGTTGATCCACACCAGGAAGGTCTTGTTGTCATTGTGCCTGGCGAAGGGGATGGAGGGGATGGGGGGGGTGGGGAGAGACATCGTCAGGCCTCCTCGGGACTGAGGCCTTGGCACCTCCAGAAGGTTTTCCAGGGGGTCCCGGATCTGAGAAACTTCTAAAAGCCCCCGAGGTGACCCGGGGCGGGCAGTGAGGCCAGGACACCTCAGAAATGGATCAAAAGGCCCCAGCCGCTGCCGAGACCGGTTTGGCTCAGTGGATAGAGCGTCGGCCTGCGGACTGAAAGGTCCCAGGTTCGATTCCGGTCAAGGAAGGGCATGGACCTTGGTGGCGGGCACATCAGCAGTCAGGGGCGTGCAGGAGGCGGCTGATCGATGTCTCTCTCTCATCGATGTTTCTAACTCTCTATCCCTCTCCCTTCCTCTCTGTAAAAGAATCAATAAAATATATTTAAAAAAGAAAAAAAGCCCCAGTCCCATGCTGGGGGCGGGCACTGAGGGGGGACACCAGCTCCCCCTCTAAGAGGTGAGAGGCCAGGGCAGCCCCCACCCCACCCCCGTCCCGGAATCTGGGGGTGAGCCCCGCCCACAAACAGCAGGCGGCCCCCCCCTCTCGCCCGCTGGGAATCCTCTGCGTCATCGGCACCTGGCAGAGTCCCCAGCGCCTGGAAGCACGTGAGGGAGAGAAAACAAGGAGCTCCCGCTCGCAGGATGGAGGAGGAGGAGAGCCAACCTGGCCTGTCCCCGCCCCTGCCCCCCCGCCCTCCGCGGTCCCCAGGGACCGAGGCCTCCTGAGGCCTCCGCACCTGCCTGGTCAAGGTCACCTGCCTGGAGGCCCGCGGCCCCCAACCTGCCCCGGGAGCCGCCCCTCCCTCCCTCCTTCCTCCTCATCCCCCTCCTCCTCCTCTTCTACCGCAGGGGCGGGGCGGGCGCAGGGGAGGAGGAGGCCGGGGCCGGGCCGCAGAGGGAGGGAGGGCGGCGGGGACGCGCACCAGATGCCGCGGGCGTCGGGCCAGTCGCGGGCCATGCCCGAGGCCAGCAGCAGGGGCGACACAGGCTTGTCGAAGAGGAAGTGGTCGTCGATGAGTTGCTGCTGCTCCTCGTCCGTCATGCTCTTGAGCGAGTAGTACCTGCCCGCCAGGTCGCCGTCCAGGCTGGACAGCGCTGCGGGGAGGCCGGCTCAGCACGGGGGCCAAGGGGGCCTCCCTGTCCCACCCCGTCCTGCCCCATCCCGCCCGGGGAGCCCAATCTGCCCGGTCCCCTGTCCCCTGCCCCGGAGAACCCAGTCTGCGGGTCCCAGGCCCCCTCCCCGTTCCACCTTCCACCCATCCCCACCCCATCCCGCCCGGGGAGCCCAATCTGCCCGGTCCCCAGGCCGCCCCTGTCCCCTGTCCTCGCCCCCGGGAGCCCAGTCTGCGGGTCCCAGGCCCCCTCCCCACCCCATCCCGCCCGGGGAGCCCAGTCGGCTGGTTCCCAGGCCCCCATCCCTCCCCGCTCCGCCCGGGGAGCCCAGCCTGCGCGGTCGGGGCGCGGCCGGAGACGCTGGCCCTCGCCGGGCGCCAGGCCGCCGAGCAGAGGCGCGGGCGAGTCCGTGGAGGACGGTGCGGGTCGGCGGGGTGGCCCTACCTTCCACCGCGAGCTTCTCCACGGCGCGGCGCTCCCCGCGGCTGCAGTGCGGCGGCAGGCAGAAGCCGCGGACGCTGCGGCCCGTGCGCACCCGCGAGCTCAGCACGTAGTTGGGGTCCAGGTCGTCGCCGCCCTGCGGGGCCCGAGCGGCAGTGAGCGCCTCCAGGACCCCCCTGCCCGCCTCGCCACCGCCTCACCCCGCCCCGCCGCCACCGCACCTGCAGGTGCCCGGGGTCCAGGTCCGTCTTGTGCTCGTCGCCCGGCTTGTAGCCGCCGTGCCGGTCCTCGATGATGGGGTCGAAGAGCTCCTTGAACACCTCGTACGACTCCTCGTCGCCCGCCACGGCGCCCACCGTCATGATGAAGGGGTGGCCTGCGGGAGGGCGCCCCGCGGTCACTGCCCCGCCCGGGCACCGGTGGGAGGGGGGGACCCCGGCCCCGCCAGGCCCCCGCCAGGCCCCCGCCAGGCCCCCGCCCTGCGCCCCAGGCCGCTGCGCCCCGCGTACCCGGGTTGTCCACTCCCGTCTGGATCACGTCGTCCAGCGTGAAGCCGCTGGGCGTGCACTTGGCGCGCAGCTCGGCGTACAGCTCGGGGGTCAGCACCTTGGCCATGTGGTTGTTGTGGCCGCGCAGGTCCGGGAACTCGTCCTCCGCCGGGAAGCGCAGCTTCAGCGCGTGGTGGCCGCTGGAGAAGGGCATGGCGGCGGCGAGGGGTGCGGGCTGCGAGGACGGGGAGCGTCAGGGAGGACCGGGCACCCCATCCCGGGACCGGCCAGCCCCCCGGGACCCGGCCCCCCAGCCCCCAGAGGTGGCCAAGGTCAGCGGGGTGCGCTGTGCGTGCAAAGGAGCGTCCCCATCGCCACCGGCATCCCGGCTCCAGGCTCCAGGCTCGGGAGGGGGAAAGGGTGGCTCCCGGAGCTCCGGATGCAACGGTGCCCGCGCCCCCTTCGTGCACAGCGGCCCCGGGGACCCCGGCCCCCCAACCCCGGAGGTGGCCAAGGTCAGCGGGGTGCGCTGGGCGCGCAAAGGGGCGTCCCGGCTCCGGAGGAGGAAGGAGGGGGAAGGGGTGGCTCCCGGAGCTCCGGATGCAACGGTGCCCGCGCCCCCTCCGTGCACAGCGGCCCCGGGGACCCCGGCCCCCCAGCCCCGGAGGTGGCCAAGGTCAGCGGGGTGCGCTGGGCGCGCAAAGGGGCGTCCCCACCCACCGCCCCCGGCATCCCGGCTCCAGGCTCGGGAGGGGGAAGGGGTGGCTCCCGGAGCTCCGGATGCAGCGGCGCCCGCGCCCCCTCCGTGCACAGCGCCCCCCGGACCTCCACCCCGTCCCGTCCCCCCGCGTCCCGGGCCCCGGGGCGCCCTCACCGGCGGCGGGGAGCGCGGCGCTGCAGGCGCGGCTCCGGGAGCGTCGCAGGCGAACGGCGGCGGCCGCTCCGCGCTCCCGCGGCTCTTAAGGGCCGCCACGCGGGCCGCCCATTGGCTGCTATTTATAGCCCATTCATTCCATTGGCCCGCGCCGCGGGGCGGTGCCGCCGCTTTGTCCGCCGCCCGCCGCGCTGGCCGCCCGGGCCTCCCACCCGGAGGGTCCCCTGCGCCCCGCGCCTCCCCGGCCCGGACCCCGAAGCCGGAACCTCCGACCTGGGTGGGGCACAGGCTGGAGCTCTGCCCCCCGCACCCCCCAACGCGGCCGCCGGGGGGGAAACTGAGGCCCGGAGCCGCCAGGACCGCGGCCAGGCCCCGGGCTCCCTCCCGCTGCAGGTGCTGCCTCCTCCCCCTCCACCCCGCACCCGCACCCGCGACCTTTCTCAAGGTGCCCCAGGCATCTCCGGGGCGAGCTGGGTGCAGAGAGTGAAAGCGAGCCCGAGGCGCAGGCTGGCTGCGGCCCAGGCAGGCCCCGCTGCGCCTTGACCTTGGGCGAGTCCTGGAGCTGGGGGGGAGGGGGGGCCTAGGGGAGAGCCAGAGAGGACGTTGGGCAGCGCCAAGCCTGTCTGCAGACCCCCTCCCCATCCCAACCCCTGAGCCCTGGTCCTCTGCGCTGGGGGGGCAGGTTCAGCCTCTCGCCACCCAACCCCCAATGCAAAGATTCAGTATCTGTGAGATGTAAAAACAAAAAAACACACACACAAAAAAAAAACCCTAAAAATCAGAATCAGGCAAAGTAAATTTAAAAAACAAGGACTCGGCCGCCGAGACCGGTTTGGCTCAGCGGACAGAGCGCCGGCCTGTGGACTGGGAGGTCCCAGGTTTGATTCTGGTCGGGCGGGCATGGACCTTGCTGGCGGGCACATCTCCAGTGGGGGGTGTGCAGGAGGCGGCTGATCGATGTCTCTCTCTCATCGATGTTTCTGACTCTCTATCTCCCTCCCTTCCTCTCTGTAAAATATCAATAAAAAAAAACATAAAAAAAAAAAACAAGGACTCTGCCGAGACCAGTGTGGCTCAGTGGACAGAGCGCCGGCCTGTGGACTGGGAGGTCCCAGGTTTGATTCTGGTTGGGCGGGCATGGACCTTGCTGGCGGGCACAACTCCAGTGGGGGGTGTGCAGGAGGCGGCTGATCGATGTCTCTCTCTCTCATCGATGTTTCTGACTTTCTATACTTCTCCCTTCCTCTCTGTGAAAAATGAAATAAAAAAATATATATTAAAAAAACAAGGACTCCACTGCCTTGCTCCACCCTTAACCCATCCAGAGGGGCAGAGGGACAGCAGCCAGGGCGAGCCAGGGGGGCGGACCGCGCCTGGGAGACAGACAGGCATTCACACGGCGGATTGCTACATCTTCTTTGGAAAGCACTTTGGCAGAACATCTATTAGAATGAAAAATATCCCCTCTCCGTGACCCCGAGATCCCACCTCCGCCTATGGGAAGGGGGGCCTCTGCCCACAGAGGCCTGTGGTTCCCAAAACACGCACACCGCACACCGATCAACGTGGATGTGTAACCGGATGCCCATCGCCCAGGGGCGGGCAGGGTGGGGGGCTGAGCCCCGTGTGGAGTATTACACAGCGACTTTGAGTGTGAATTGGAGTTCCCGTGTTTAATACCCAGCAGAGGCTGCTTTAAAGGTAAAGCAAGAGCCGAAACCGGTTTGGCTCAGTGGATGGAGCATCATTGGCCTGCGGACTGGTCCCGGGTTAGATTCCGGTCAAGGGCATGGACCTTGGTGGCGGACACATCCCCGGTGGGGGGGCGTGCAGGAGGCGGCTGATCCCTGTCTCTCTCTCATCGATGTTTCTAACTCTCTTCCCCTCTCCCTTCCTCTCTGTAAAAAAAAATCAATAAAAATATATATTAAAAAAAAATAAAATAAAGCAAGAGCCCTAGCCGGTGTTGCTCAGTGGATAGAGTGTCAGCCTGCAAACTGAGAGGTCCCGGGTTCGATTCCCAACAAGGGCATAGGGTTGTGGGCTCAATCCTCAGTAGGGGGCGTGCAGGAGGCAGCTGATCAATGATTCTCTCTCCTTGATGTTTCCATCTCTCTCCCTCTCCCTTCCTGCCTGAAATCAGTAAAAATATATTTAAAAAAAAAATAAAGCAATAGCCGAGACCGGTTTGGCTCAGTGGATAGAGCGTTGGCTTGTGGACTGAAGGGTCCCAGGTTCGATTCCGGTCCGGGGCATGTACCTTGGTTGTGGGCACATCTCCAGTGTGGGATGTGCAGGAGGCGGCTGATCCATGTCTCTCTCTCATCGATGTTTCTGACTTTCTGTCCCTCTCCCTTCTTCTCTGTGAAAAATCAATAAAATATATTTGAAAAAAAATAAAAAAAATAAAGCAATAAAGGAGGAACCCCTCATCTATGTGTGTATGCAACACCCCCGCCTGCCCCCCAGGCCTGCACAGAGGGACCTCCTCGGGCAGCGAGGGGAGCATCACGCCGCTGCTGGGAGAGGCTGGCCCTGAGCAAGCGTCCAAGCCGACAGACACCTACTGGAGGAGATGGGGGTGTGGGGGCAGAGCCAGGGGTCCCAGTGCCGCCGAGTCCGGGTGCAGGCCCGGGGGGCATTGAAGCAGAGAGCAGGGTCAAGCACCAGGCAGTCCTTCACCTCAGGGAGCATCAGAGGGTGCGCAGCCTCCCTGGCTGCCCCGCGCTGACCGCAGAAGGAGCTCTGGCTCTCCCCTCTCACCGGGGCATGCTTTGACCTGCTCCCCGCCAGTGCTGTGGGTGGGGGTGTTTTTTTAGGAAGCGTGGGTGCCTCATAAAACATGCCATTGTCCGGGGCAAGCGGTGCGGGGGGCTGGCTGGGCAGCAGGTGTTCCTCAGCCCGGGGCTCCTGCAGCCCCCTCCCCGGTTCAGAAATATCTGCAGCTGCCTCCCCGCCCGCCGGGGGCCCGAGGGGCTCCAGTTCCTGTTTCTAGAAACCGGAGCTGCTGGTCCTGGAGGCTGGCTTGGCTTTTAGACCCGGAGTGTGAGTGTGTGTGAGTGTGTGTGTGTGTGTGTGAGTGTGTGTCAGTGTGTGTCAGCGCGTGTGTGTGACTGTGTTTGTGCTGTGTGTGTGCGTTTGTGTGTGTCTGTGTGTGTATATGTGTGTGAGTGTGTGAGTATCTGTGTCTGTGGGGGGAGGGTGGACGCTCAGGGCTTCCTCTTTGTCAGCCTCTGCAGGGGCTCGGAAGGCCTCCTCCCCCACCCGCAGGCCGCCCAGGGCTTGGCCACTTGGGGGTGGGGAGAGGGAAGGACTCCCTGCACAGGGAGGTCCCCACGGAGAGGAGGGAGCCCAGCCCGGGACCCGCCTGCGGGCTCCGGCACCCTCAGCTTTTGGGCTGGGGGTTCTGTCCAGTTTGCACACAAGCAGAGGGAAGGGCCCAAGTGGGTGACAGCCCTGTGCCCACCTCCCCGGGCCCACCCGGGCTGAACTCAGACTGACAGCGAGGGCGTCAGGCAGGGGAAGAGGAGGGGAACTTCCAGGCCTTTAGATCCACATGCCGAAGTGGGGGAGGCCCCAGACCAGGGGGGCTGCTTGGGGCCTGGGGGTTGCAGAGCAGAGCAGCTGGGGGTGGGGTGGAGGGCGCCCCTGGCTGACCTGGCTCCCACCTGTGGGCTCCCCTCTCCTCAGGGCCCACAGGAGCCGGTTGGGTGGCGTCTCCGAGAGAAGCCAGGTGACATCACCAGCCGGTTTACAGCGCGGGCTCCTCAGAAACCACACCTGGTTCCGCCAGCCCTGGAGGAGGAGGGAGCCTCAAAGGAGGCCCGATTGATCAATTGATTGATCAATCACCAGCAGGCAGAGGCGGACCAGGTGCCAGGGCCGGGCCGGGCACCCCTGGCTTCCTCCTCGCGCCCTGTGCCTCAGCTGTGCGGGCCTGAGGAAGCTGGCTGTGCTCAGCAGAGGTGGGGCGGCCGTGGAGCCAGCGCAGTGGGTGGCTGGGCTGGGCTGGGCTGATCAGAGCAGGGACCTCGCCTCACCTGCCCCTGCCAGGCCGTGGACAGAGCAGCCTCCCTGTGCGCGCACCCCCAGCTTCTCCCTCTCCTCCAGGGTTTCCTTCCCGCCTCTCCCCATCTTTCCTCAGATCTGCAGCCACGTGTCCTGGCTTTGCCTCCCACCTCCGCTTTGGCGGCGTTGACTGTGACCTTAGGCAAGTTATCCACCCTCCTCCCTGAGAGTCTTAAACTGTCCTGCCTGTGAAAGGGTCCCTCCCTCCTCTACAAACTCTGCCCGGGGAAGGCGCCAACCTGACCTGGGCAATCCGCGGGGTGGGGGAGGGGTGGGAGAAGGGCAGTGCTAGGCCGGCTCAGAGGGAGCAGAGGGGCGGGGGGAGGCGGACTGCAGGAGGGGCAGCCGGCGATGGCCAGAGGCAGTGGCCAGACGGGACCACAAGAAACACCCAGTCCTAATTTAGGCCAAGCAGCCGCCCGGCCGGGGCTGACACCACCGGGGCGGCTGGGCTGGGGGAAGGGGAACTCCGGAGGAGAAGTGGAAAAAGCAGCTCTCTCCCGGGAGCAATTAGGGGGTGATTCAGGCGGCGCAGAGGCGTCGGCAGAGTCCCCGGGAACAGAGGGTGGGCCGCTCAGCGCTGCGAGGAGCAGGAGGCGGGAGGCCAGGAAGCAGCCGCACAGGCAGCTCGTGGTGGCCAGGGTGCGAGCCCCACAGGGACAGGAGCCCCCGGAGAGCGGGAGGCCACCCACAGCCCCTCGCCTTCTCATCCCTGAGGAGCCCAGGCCCAGGCCCAGCTGGGCCACCTGGGTTCCCACATGGACTCCGAGGGCCACCGACTGGCCAGTCCTGGCCCCAGAGGAGGGAGAGGTCAGAGAGCCCACAGGGTGGCGAGGCTCTGTGGAGGGCCTGGCCACACCCATCCTGCCAGCCAGCCAGCCTGAAGTGTGGCCTAAATGAGGGCCCGGGCTCAGCTCCAGGATCGCTGAGGGGGCTGAGGGCATCTCTCAACCCCCTCCAGCCCCAGAGCTAACGGGACCGGCCCTCCCTGCAGGCAGCTGAGTGCTGGCTGTCGGCCGTCAGCGGCTGGGGTCCGCCTCCTCCGCAGGAGGAACCGGTTCTGAGTCAGCCCGGCTGAGGCACAAGCTTGCGCCTTCCCGGTTCTGCCCCTCCCCTCCCCCTTCTTCCCTGGCTCAGGCCGCTGGCACGGTCCCCACTGAGTCCAAAGTGAGCCGGTCCACCCAGCTCCCACTGCACCCGGGTCTCGGGGGGCCCGGGCCTCCCTCCCTTCCTGCGATCCCTGCTGCCCTCGGAGGACGTGGCCAAGGCGGGGCGCGGGCCTGGGCGGAGGCCTCGCTGGCTGCAGACTCTGCCAGCCCCTCCCGCCCTGGGGCTGACCCGGAGGCCTCGGCTGCAGACTGCCAGCCCCTCCTGCACTCCGGCTGACCCAGAGGCCTCGGCTGCAGACCCTGCCAGCCCCTCCCGCACCTGGGCTGACCCAGAGGCCTCGGCTGCAGACCCTGAGCACTGGGGCTGACCCGGAGGCCTCGGCTGCAGACCCTGCCGGCCCCCTCCCGCACCCGGGCTGACCGGGAGGCCTTGGCTACAGACTGCCAGCCCCTCCTGCACCCGGGCTGACCCGGAGGCCTCGGCTGCAGACCCTGCCAGCCTCTCCCGCACCAGGGCTGACCGGGTGGCCTCGGCTGCGGACCCTGCCAGCCCCTCCCGCACCCGGGCTGACCCGGAGGCCTCGGCTGCAGACCCTGAGCACCGGGGCTGACCCGGAGGCCTCGGCTGCAGACCCTGAGCACCGGGGCTGACCC
>JAAGEH010001577.1:0-22897 GCA_011751065.1 Lasiurus cinereus
ATCTTTCTGATGTACTGCTGGATCCTATTTGCTAGAATTTTGTTGAGGATTTTGGCCTCTATGTTCATGAGAAAAATTGGCCTATAATTCTCTTTCATTGTGTTGTCTTTATCTGGTTTTGGTATTAGGGTGATGCTGGCTTCATAGAAGGTGTTTAGAAGTGTTCCTTCTTCTTGAATGTTTTTGAATAGTCTGAGGAGGATAGGTTTTAATTCTTCCTTGAATGTTTGGTAAAACTCTCCTGTGTAACCATCTGGTCCAGGGCTTTTATTTGCTGGAAGCTTTTTGATGTCTACTTCAATTTCTTCCTTAGTTATTGGACTATTGAGATGTTTAGATTCTTCCTGATTGAGTTTTGGAAGGTTATATTTTTCTAGGAATATGTCCATTTCTTGCAGGTTGTCCAATTTGTTGGAATAGAGTTGTTCATAGTATTTTTTAACAATCCTTTGTATTTCCACAGGGTCTGTTGTTATTTCTCCTCTTTCATTTCTGATTTTGTTTATTTGGGTCTTCTCTCTTTGCTTCTTGGTGAGCCTGGCTAGAGGTCCATCAATCTTGTTTATCCTTGCAAAGAACCAGCTCTTGGTTTTGTTGATCTTTTGAATTGTTTCTTTGGTCTCCATGTTGTTTATCTCCGCTCTGATCTTTACTATTTCCTTCCTTCTGTTTACACTGGGCTTTTCTTGTTGCTCTCTTTCTAGCTCTCTGAGTTGTAAAGTTAGGTAATTTATTACCATTGTTTCCTGGTTTTTGCAGTAGGCTTGTAGGGCTATGAACTTCTCTCTAAAGACTGCTTACACTGTGTCCCATAAATTTTGTATTGTTGTGTTGTCATTGTCATTGTTGTCATGATATTTTTAATTTCTTCCTTGATCTCTGGTTATCCAGTCGTTGTTTAATAGCATGCTGTTTAGTCTCCATGTGTTTGATTTCTTTCTATTGTTTTTATTATAGTTGATTTCCAGTTTTATGTCACTGTGGTCTGAGAAAATGCTTGATATGATTTCTATCTTCTTGAATTTGAAGAGACTTTTCTTATGACCCAACATATGATCTGTCTTTGAAAATGACCCATGTGCACTGGAGAAGAATGTATATTCTGTGGCTTTGGGGTGAAATGTTCTGAAGATGTCAATTAATTCCATGTGGTCTAGTGATTCATTTAGGATTGATGTTTCTTTACTGATTTTTTGTTTAGAGGATTTGTTCAGTGGTGGCAGTGGGGTATTAAAGTCTCCTACAATGATTGTATTGCTGTCAATCTCTCAATATCCTCCAATCGTTTTTTTTTTAATGTATTTAGGTGCTCCTATATTGGGTGCATATATGTTTACCAGAGTTATTTCTTCTTGTTGGATTGTTTCCTTTAGTATCTCTTGTTATGTCCTTCACTTTGAGATCTAATTTGTCAGATATAAGTATTGCAACCCCAGCTTTTTTTTTCATTTCCATTTGCCTGAAATACCATCTTCCATCCCTTCACCCTCAATCTGTGTGCATCTCTTTTCCTGAGGTGGGTTTCTTGTAGACAGCAGATATATGGATCATGTTTTCTTATCCAATCGGTTACTCTATGTCTTTTGATTGGGGCATTTAATCCATTTACATTTAAAGTTATTATTGATAAGTACTTATCTGTTGCCACTTTTAGTCCTTACCCCCGAGTGCCTTCTTTGCTTCCTCTTTCTTTTTATTTCTGCAGACCCTTTAACATTTCTTGCATTCCTGGTTTGGTGGTAATATATTCCCTTAGTCCGTTTTTGTCTGTGAAGCTTCTGATTTCACCTTCAATTTTGATTGAGAGTCTTGCAGGTACAGTATTCTTGGATTCAGACCCTTCCTTTGCATGACTTTGTATATTTCATTCCATTCCCTCTGGCCTGATGAGTTTCTGTTGAGAAATCAGTAGCTAGTCTTATGGGGGTTCCTTTGTAGGTAACTTTCTGTTTCTCTCTGGCTGCTTTTAAGATTCTTACTTTGTCGTCGGTGTTTGCCAATTTAATTATAATGTGCCTTGGTGTCGGTTTGTTGGGGTTCATTTTGCTTGGGACTCTGTGAGCTTCTTTTATTTGTGTGGGTTTTTTCTTTCTTATATGGGGGAAATTTTCTGTCATTATTTCTTCAAACAGGTTCTCTAATCCTTGTTCAGTTTCCACTCTTTCTGGAACCCCAATTATGCGGATGTTGTTTTGTTTCATGTTATCCCAAAGTTCCCTTAGGCTCTCCTCTTGCTTTTTAACTTTTTTTTCTAGGAGCTCCTGTACTTGGGTATTTTTTTCTGCCATGTCTTCTAGCTCACTGATGCTGTCTTCTGCTTCTTCTAGTCTACTTTTGATGCTTTCTATTGAGTTCTTTATAGCAGTGATGTCATTTTTCATTTCTTCTTGATTATTCTGCACCTCCTCTAGGTTCTTCTACATTTCTTCTTGCTGCCTCTTTATCTCCTTTTGGGTCTTGTTCATTTCCTCTTGGCTCTTACTCACATTGTCGATTTTGTCTTCCATTCTTTTCATCCACCTTATGATCATTTCTCTGAACTGTTTCTCTGGCAGGCTTATTTCTGCTTCTACTTTGTTTAGTTCCTTTTCTGGTGAAACCTGCCTTTCTGGCTTATGGGGGCTGTTTCTTTTTCTGCCCATGGTCTTTCTTCTCCAGGTGTCTGGTTATGCAATTCTCTCTCCTACGTTGATTGAAAGGCACAAACCACAACACGACCAGGTATAGCACACAAGGCACTGAGTAGAAATGTATTCAGGATGTTAATAATCACAAATAAGGTGACTACCAATGAAAGACAAGTTAGGGGTAAATAGATAAAGAAGAAGAGGAAAATAAGGAAAGAAGAAAAGAAGGAAATGGCAAAATCAAATTGGGAGAGGGAGAAAAAAAATAAATTAACAAAAAAAATAAAATAAGAAAACAAAAAGGAGAACAAGGAGAAAAATTAGGAAGAGAAAAAAGTTAGAGTGCAAAGAAAGAGGATAAGAGAGAAAAGGGGAACAAAATATAGGTGTCAGGAGAAAACACCAATAGAAGAGTCACCAATCCCAACAAATATCAGCAACCAGTTCCTGGAGATTAATACAAGCTATAAATAACCACTGGTATGGAGGGATGTGAGGGAAAAGAGAGGTAAAAAACAAATCAAGTCAAAGCAAACAAAAAGCAAAATAAAACAAGTAGAATAAGCTAAAACAATCTCACCAAAAAAGTACAAAAAATGGATATAATCACAGTTCAGGCAAAGAGCAACAAAAGGTCATAGAGAAAAACAACTTTTTGGATAGTGAAGTCAAGAAGAGTGAGGTTTGTATGGGCTTGGAGTAGGGGATTTGAAATTAGATATAAAAATGGGGTGAAATTTTAACCAGGTAAAGAGAAAGAATAGGGAGAATCTAAAGTTGGAAAAGGGAAAGAGAAAACAAGACAACAAAATGGGGAAAGTTAGGAGGAAAGTGTTGGCATAAAGGTAGAGTTGAGATAGAGTAAAATTATGCTAAAGGAAAGATGAAAATAGAATGTAGAACTCTAATCTCAAAGTAAAATAAAGGGAAAACAAAATGACACTTGTTTTTTTCCAAATGGTAAAATAATATTAGTACTAATACTAGTTGAAAACAAAAATGTAATAATTAAAAAGGTAAAATCAATTGAGGAGGAAAGAAAAAAATTGTTTTTTAATTAAAATACGCAAAAATGAAAAAGTATAAAATAAAATAAAAAATTGAAAAAAAAGAAAAAGAAAAAAGAAAAAAAAGAAAAAAAATAGAATAGTCATTCACTTCTGCTATTGTTCTGCTTGGCACTTCTGTTTCCCACGTGGGAGGGTATTGCAGTTCCCTGTGTTCCATTGCTGGTTGTGTTTTAATCTCTCTATTCTTTTGTGGTTATGCGAGAGTCAATTTGTGCGTCATCCACTGGGTGGCAGTGTTTCAGAATTGACGTCTGAGACTGAGCACAGTATCTCTCTAGGCTGTGCTTACTCTGTGGTTCTCAAAACTGGTTTGTGGGGATTTTGCAGCCGGGACACTGAAATAACTCCCAGGCTGTCCCTCTGCCTCATCTCAAAACGAGTTGTTTTCCAGAGCTCCCCTCTGTCAACAGCTCTGAGAGTTTGCCTCCACACTTAGGGATCACGCCCTGCCCCACATCCTCGGACCTCTCCAGAGGCAGCTTTCCCGCAACCCTGTTTCCACAGTGTGCGCATGTCTGTTGTGCGGGACGGGAGACTTCATCTTATCCCAGGTGAAATCTGACCTTTCCATGTGCCGTGTGGATCTCTGATTCCGCCGCATGTCTGTGCCGATTAGAGAGCAGAGTTCTGGGTCCCTGGGTCCCTGGCTGCTCGGTGGGTTCCCCAGCTGTAGCTTTCAGACCACCGCAGACATCCATCTCCCTCTGCAAGATGGCACGGTCTCCGCGTTCGCGCTGGTGGCTCCAGCAGACAAAATTCCTGTGGCAGTGGGGCTGCCTGGCCAGAAGAGCCCTGTCCAGCAGTCCCCCACCTTCTCCTGGAGGATAACTGACTCTTAACTTGCCAACAAACACTCCCAGTGCGACTCTCAACTTCTCTCTCTCCCTCTGCCCAGCGACAAAGCTCCAGACATGTCTGTCTACTCCGACGCCATTTTTCTCCCCCTCTTTGAAGTGTTAATGGTCCCATAGCTGTGGGAGCAACAGTCAGCTTTTATAGTCCTCAACTACTGACAAAACATGAAGAACTGTTTTCTCTCCAAGATGTAGGAGAATAAGTGTAACCACAAAGAAAAAGAAGGACTTTTTTGGCCTTGGGAGCTAAAAAAGAAGGACTTCAGGCAGATGAAAGGACTGCATTGCAGGGTGGAGAGTAATTGTTGCCCATGATAAAATAATTGCTGCCTGAGATAAAGTTGCCCATGCCCAGGGTCTGTCCTCTTAAAGCTACAAAGTTCTTAATAACCCAGAAGATCCCTTTAGTTTTTGACAACTGCCTTTCAAGAAGAGGAGGACACCTTCATTTATTCCTAGAGAAATGTGATCTCCTCTGTGTCGAGTAGATTGGGTCACTGTCCAGGTGGCATCCCTTGGTGACCACTTTCTATAGATGGAAGGGGTCTTGTAAGCCTGCTACCTCCTCTATAAAATTTTTCCTACCTAAAGGAAATAGCAGGATGAGCCACATTAAAAAAATTGAATTTATTAGGGTGACACTGGATAATAAAATTATACAGGTTTCAATTATGTCATTCTAAATACATTATCTATATATTGTATTGTGTTTACCACCCCAAGTCAAGTCTCCTTCATCACTGCTTTTCCTTCTTGTACTTCTCCCTCCACCCCTTCCCTCTTGTAATCATCATACTGTTGTCTGTGACCATGACACTCTTTTATCTTTGCTTAATCTTTTCACCTTTCTCACCCAGCCTTCAACTCCCTCCCCTCTGACAGCTGTCAGTCTGTTCTCTGAATCCATGAGTCTGTTTTCACACTATTAGTTTATTTTGTTCATTAGATTCCATATACACTGAGTGGCCAGATTATTATGATCTCTGAATGCTTAATAATCTGACCTATCTAATAAAAGAGTAATATGGAAATTGACCATAACCCTTGCCACACAACAAGCCATGCCCACCAACCATGCACACCAGCCAATCATGAACAAATATGCAAATTAATCCCAACCAAGATGGCTGTGACCACAGCGAGAGCAGGAGGGAGGCTTGGATTTCCCTGGTGATGGAGGAAGCCAAATTTTCTGCAGCCCTAGCCTGACTTGGCCTCTGCTTAAGGCTATAAAGTTTTAATTATACAAGATAAATAAATCCCAACAGAAATGGTTGTGGCTACAGAGTGAGCAGGAAGCTTGGCTCTACTCCAGACTACAAAGTTTCAATTGTAGAAGATAAATCCCAGATACCAGGGCCTTCGCTTGGGTCACTGGGGGGCATGGCTGGGCTACAAAACACCACAGTCCTCTCACCCAGGCTGTCCCACACCTCAAGGAAATCCCCACCCTGATCCGGGACACCCTTCAGGGCAAACCAGCTGGCCCCTATCCATGCACCAGGCCTCTATCCTATCTAATAAAAGAGTAATATGCAGATTGACCATCATTCTAACACAAAAGATGGTTGTCTCCATGTGGTCAAAGATCCTGCCCTCATTTAGACACAAGATGGCCACCACAAGATGGCCTGCAAGGGAGGGCAGTTGTGGGTGATCAGGCCAGCAGGGGAGGAAAGTTAGGAAGGACCAGGCCTGCAAGGGAGGGCAGTTGGGGGCAATCAAGCCTTCAGGGGAGGGCAGTTAGGGATGACCAGGCCCTCAGAGGAGGGAAGTTGGGGGCTGGCAGCAGAAGTGGTTAGGGGCAATCAGGAAGGCACGCAGGCGAGCAGTTGGGATCCAGCAGTTCTGGATTGTGAGAGGAATGTCCAACTGCCATTTAGTTGGGATCTGGCCTAAACGGGCAGTTGGACATCCCTCAAGGGGTGCCATATTGGAGAGGGTGCAGGCTGGGCCAGGAACACCCTCCTGCTCCTTGTCCATGAATTTTGTGCACTGGGTGGGGTCTGGCCAGCCTGGCCCAGGGGTGGGGACATGGGTGGTTGGCTGTCCTGCCTACTGGTCGAACTCCTGGCTGTGGGGACAATTTGTATATTAGCCTTTTATTATATAGGCCAGTGGTTGGCAAACTCATTAGTCAGCAGAGCCAAATATCAACAGTACAACTATTGACATTTCTTTTGAGAGCCCAATTTTTTAAACTTAAACTTCTTCTAACACTACTTCTTCAAAATAGACACCCCCCCCCCAACCCGGCCATGGTATTTTGTGGAAGAGCCACACTCAAAGGGCCAGAGAGCCACATGTGGCTTACGAGCCACAGTTTGCTGACCAGGGATATAGGCTATACACTGAGTGGCCAGATTATTATGCACTCAGAGATCATAATAATCTGGCTACTCAGTGTATAAGTGAAATCATATCATACTTGTTTTTCTATCACTGACTTATTTCACTTGGCATAACACTCTCCAGGTCCATCCATGCTGCTGCAAACTTCTTCTTCTTCTTCTTCTTCTTCTTCTTCTTCTTCTTCTTCTTCTCCTTCTTCTTCCAGCTGAATATTATTTCATTGTGTAAATGTACCATAGCTTTTTTATCCAAGCATCTACTGATGGGCACTTGGGCTGCTTCCAAATATTGTAAATAATGCTGCAATGAATATAGGCGTGCTTATATTCTTTTTATTTAGTGTTTTGGGCTTCTTTGGATATATTCCCAGAAGTAGAAAGGCAGTTCAATTTTTAATTTTTTGAGGAAACTTCATAGTGCTTTTCATAGTGGTTGTTCCAATATGCATTCCCACCCACAGTGCAAGAGGGTTCCCTTTTCTCTACATCATCAACAACATTTATTATTTACTAGAGGTCTGGTGCATGGATTCATGCACTGGTTGGGGGCATGGCCTGCGGGGATTGGCCTGCTGTGAGAGTGCTGCTCATCCTGGTCAGCCAAGCAGCTGTGAACCCACCCTTTGAGCAGCTGCTCCCACTGTGGGTGTGTACTGACCACCAGAGGGCAGCTCCTGCATTGAGTGTCTGCCCCCTGTAGTCAGTGCACATCAAAGCAATTGGTCTACCACTTGTTCTGGTCATTTCATTGTTCGGAGCCTGGGCTTTTATATATATAGATTGATTAATTGATAGCCATTCTGACAGGTGTGAGGTGATATCTCATTGTGATTTTAATTTACATTTCTCTGATTTGTGACAATGAACATCCTTTCATATATTAATTGGGCATCTGTACTAGTATGCCTCCTTTGTAGAAATGCATCTATTCAGGTTCTTTGTCCATTTCCTCATTGGATTGTTTGTTTTTTTGGTATTGTGTTTTATAAGTTTTTTTTAAATAAATTTTAGATAGTAAGACCTTATACAATGTATTAGCAAATATATTCTCCTATTCAGTAGGTTGCTTTTTAATTTGGTTAATGGTCTTTTTTTTTTTTTGCTGTGTAAAACCTTTCAGTTTGATGTAGTCCTATTTGTTTATTTATTCTTTTGTTTTCCTTACCTGAGGCAATATATCAAAAAAAATTTCTATGAGAAATATATGAGATTTTACTGCCTATGTTTTCTTCTAGGATTTTTATGGTTTCATGACTTATATTTAAGTCTTTTATCCATTTTGAGTTTATTTTTGTATAAGGTGTAAGAAGATGGTCTAATTTCATTTTTTTGCATGAATCTGCCTAATTTTTCTCAACACCATTTATTGACTAGACTATCTTTACCCCATTGTATGTTTTTGCCTCCTTTGTCAAATATTAATTGCCTATAAAGGTATAATTTTATTTCTGGGCTCCGTATTCTATCCCATTGATCAATATGTCTATTTTTATGCCAGTACCATCCTGTTTTGGTTACTATGGCCTTATAGTGTATTTTGATAATCAGGTAGTGTGAATCCGCCAACTTTATTCTTCTTTCTCAAGATTATTGTGGCTATTGGGATCTTTGGGATTCCATATAAAGTTTTGAAATAATTTTTTCTAGTTCTGTGAAAAATACTATTGGTATCTTGATAGGAATTGGTTGAATATATAGATTGCTTTGGATAGTATGGACATTTTAACAATGTTAATTCTTCCTATCCATGAACATGGTATATGCTTCCACTTCCCTCTGGGTGCCAGAGGGAAGCTGGTGCTAGCAGCTGGGGGAAGAATTTTGTGCATTGGGTATCTAGTGTTGAATAAAAGTGGTGAAAGCAGACATGTCTTTCTTATTCCTGATATTAATGGAAACACTTGTAGTTTTTGTCTATTGAGCATGATGTTGGCTGTGGATTTGTCATACACGGCTTTTATTAAATTGAAGTATGTTTCCTTTATTCCCAGTTTGCTGAGAATACACACACAAATCATTAATATAATAATGTGTTTTTTATCCTTCATTTTTTTTAATGTGGTGTATCACATTTATTGACTTACGGATATTAAAACAACTTTGCATCTCCAGAATAAATTCCACCAATATATAGATAGTTGTGTATGACCTTTTATCTATCATCTATCTATCTAACATCTATCTATATATCTATATATTTATTAAAAAATATTTTTATTGATTTCAGATAGGAAGGGAGAGAGAGAGACAAAGAGAGAGAAAGAGAGAGAGAGAGACAGAGAGAGAGAGAGAGAGAGAGAGAGAGAGAGAGAGAGAGAGAGAGAAAGAAACATCAATGATGAGAGAGAATCATTGATTGACTGCCTCCTGCCCCCTACTGGAGATCCAGCCCACAACATAGGCATGTGCCTTGACCAAGAATCAAACCATGACCTTTTGGTTCATAGGGCAATGCTCAACCACTGAACCATGCCAGCCAGTGCTGGAAACCAAACATTGTCTCACTAATAGAAAGATGTGAACAGGAGACCAGAAGGCTGGTCAACCTTAATTGCTCTGAAAGGACAGAGCTAATCACTCACTGTTTAGTTGAAACATTGTTAGCTGAAGCAGCCTCTACCTGTTTGTTTCATCTTAATTTCTGTTCTTGTAATTTCCTGCCTAAAGTCTATGGATGTGTCCCAAAGTCTTAATAAAAGGGAGAAAAAGGCCAGAGCAAGAGGTAGTCTTTCCACTAGAGGAAGGCTCCTGTCTAGCCCCCCAATATCACCAAATTAATACTTTTTTAATCTCTGTTTTCATTTGCGTGCGGCCTCCTCCAGAACCTGAACCCTGAAAGGGAACCCTGAACCACTCAAGATGTGGATAGGGGCTCCCACAAGCCAGGATGGTGTATGACCTTTTTTATATATGGCTGGATCCACTTTGCTAATACTTCATTGATGGTTTTAGCCTCTATATTCATCAGGGATGTTGGCCTATACTTTTTTTTTTTTGTAGTGTCTTTATCTAGTTTTGGCATTAGGTTAATGCTGGCCTTGTCAAATGAGCTTGAGAGTCTTCCCTCCTCTTGAATTAAAAATAATAATAATTTGAGAAGCATCAGTATAAGTTCTTTTTTGAATTTTGGTAAAATTCACCTGTGAAGTCATCTGATTCAGGATTTTTATTTGTTGAGAGTCTTTTCAAGTAAACATTTTCTAGAATAGACTATATGTTAGGACACAAAACTAGTCTCAATAAATTTTAGAAGATTGAAATCATATCAAGCATCTTTTCTGAGCATAATGGTATAAAACTAGAAATCAATCACAAGAAAAAACACTGAAAAACATACAAAGTTATGGAGGGTAAATAACATGTTACTAAACAATGAATGGGTTAACAATAAGATCAAGGAATAAATTAAAAGATATGTAGCTTTAAATGAATAACAATGAGAACACAACCCAAAATCTATGGGACACAGCAAAAGTAGTCCTATGATGGAAATTCATAGCATTAGGGGCCTACCTCAAGAAATAAGAAAAATCTCAAATAAACATCCTAACTTTACACTTAAAGAAACTATAAAAATAGCAACAAACAAAGCCCCAAATGAATAGAAGTGAGGAAATAATAAAGATCTGAGCAGAAATAAATGAAATAAAGTAATATAAAAGATCAGTGAAACCAAGAACTAATTGTTTGAAAAGGTAAATAAGATGGACAAACCTTTAACTAGACTCATCAAGGAAAAAAAAAAAGAGTATCCAAATAAATAAAATCAGAAATGAAAGAGGAAAAGTAACAATTGACACCATATAAATACAAAGGATTGTAGGAAATATTATGAACAATAATTTTCCAACAAATTGGACAACCTGGAAGAAATGAATAAATTCCTAGAAACGTACATTCTTTCAAAATTGAATCAGAGAATCTAATTAGGTTACAACTACATTATAACTAGTTAAATTGATGCTTCACATATTTGAGAGAGAGAGAGAGAGAGAGAGAGAGAGAGAGAGAGAGAGAGAGAGAGGGCCTTTCTTGGAGGATAAGTATCTGAGGATAATCACATGAATTTTTCCCAATAAAACTCTTCTCAACCTGGTCATAAGTGACCTCCTAATTGCCATTCCCAGCAAACACTCTCCAACACCTTCCTTGACCTGGTTGACACAACCTTGTATTTGAATATCTTCCCTTGAACCTCCAGGACAGCACTCTGCCTTGGCTCCCTGCCACCTCTCACACTATTCCTTGAGGCCAATTGCTTCCTACATCTATCCCATAAATGCAGCTACTGCTTCTCAGAGTTCCACTTTTGTTCTTCTTGTTCTTTAATATTTATTCTCAGGCATCTCAACTGATCCCAGAGCATATGATTCTACATTTTAACAAACTTTTCAGGTGTGCTGATTCCAAAGCAGGCTTGAGAATCTCTGGAATTCTTAATCCATCTGGTTCTTAGCTTTTCCATCTATAAAATAGGGATAATAATGGTTCATTGGACTATTATTAGGATTAAATGGGTTCATATATGTAGAGCACTTAGAACAGTGTCTGGCACATAATCAGTTTTAAATAAATATCTGCTTGTTAAATTTAGGTAGAGGCCCAATAGGAAATAAGATTTCCAAGTAACATTGAGGCCTTTTGCAGAGACAGACAGTTCCCAGGATCTAATCTCTCCTTCCAAAATCCTCACATAGCCACTCAGCATTCCTTGCATATAGGTGTGACTGTTAACTAGGTTCTGGCAAATGAAGGGTAAGTAGAATTGTTCTGTGGCAGTTTCTGGAAGCTTCTCTACATACCAGCTACCTTGTGCTCTTTGTCCTTTTTTATTTCTGCCATACTTTAGCCTGAAACTTGAGGTGATGGCTGCCATCTTGGAACACGAGCATGAGGACCATCCATCAAACTTGTGAGAAGGTCGAACTGGAAGCATGTTAAAGCTTAAGGACTTGTGGAACAAGGTCTCCTTGCACTACTTACTTCCAGGCTTTTACATTACAGTGAAACAAATGTTTGTCTTTTTAAGTCACTACTATTTTGAGTCTACAAGTTAAATTATAGCCAACCTAATCTTAACTGATACAGAATGCTGATAATAGGCAGTGCACATAAATTAAGCATTGAATACCAAATGATGTTTTATTTAGTGAACAGTAGAACAATTGGATATTTTGGTTAACACAATGTGAAATTGGAGATTTTAGTTAACATAATGTAAACTTTAAGAAGACTAATTTTCCAGTCATTTTATCCTATGCAAGACTTAGAAAATGAGAGAATAATTAGGAGACTGATAGAGTAGGCAAAATAGGAGGCAATGATCATCTCAGGTAGAAAACAGAAGAGTCTGGATGGCAGTCTGTGTTAAAAGAGACTCAATTGCATTGTGCATTTGATCAGATGTCTTGGTGAAGGGGTGGAGAAGGGAAAAGATGATTTTAAGGTTTTGAGTCTGATGCTTCAGTGGTTTGCCAGAACTGTCTTATACTGGCCTCTTCCAAACTCTATAGTCAGAGACTTCATGTTGGTAGCTTGAAATTGGCCACAGTGGGAATATGTAAACACTATAGAAATCAATTAGAGGCAAGCACACAATGATAGAAATGCTGAAGCTATAGATATAATAAATCATTAAGGCAGAGAGTGTGGACCAAAAAGAAAAGGACAGAGAATAAAACCCTCAGGAATATCTCCTTTTAAGATCAGAATGAGGTAAAGAACCACAGGAAACAGAGAAAACAATTGGAGAGATCATGGGGAGAGTTAAAAAAATTTTGTATCATGAAATGAGGAAGGAAGAGAGAGGCCAGGAACTGTAGAGAAGCTGAGTGAGGTTGAAAAAAGATTGCTGGATTTGAGGATTAGCAAGCTATAAGAGGACAATGTTTATAGAGGATGGTTGCAGAAACCAGATTCCTCAAAACTTGGGTCCAGGAATATATACCTAATTTGTTCAGCATTCGGCCAAATTTCTACTGCATTACATGATATAAATGCATGGACTTTGGTACATTTTATAGATGCAAAGTATTTTGGAGATTACTTGATTATAGCTGAGGAAATTGTGTCCTTTACTAATCTTTAAAACTTCTTGGGGGCTAGGGCTATCTAATTCACCATAAGAGAAAAAGTGATGTTGGTGCAGTAAAGATTGTATTTGGGGCATGCGTGTTGGCCCATTTGGTTCTTGTGATCTATTGACTAAAGAGATAAACCTATCTATTATGAAGGGGCTGTGGAGCTGATCATGTTATGCATTCATCAAGCTTGCCTTTTGATTTATAGCTGATGTTGCTAGAGTCTTCTCTCATTTCTTCCATGATTCAGTCCTACCATTGCTTGTGGCAATCGCTTTGTCTTTGGCAGTTCTACATTGATCTCTACATGCTACAGCTATGATGATGTTTTTCTGCAGTTGTTCATGAAAGTGCCTGAAAATAATTCTGTATTTCATGCTTATCTGTCTCTTTTAGGAAAGCAATGGGGTGGTAGAAAGTGAGGAGAAGGGGAAATCCCATTTACAGAATGTTCACTATTTCTTTTTTTGCTTAACAATTATTTACTGAGTACTGTGATTGTCAGGTCTTTTATCTCATACTAGAGGCCAGGTGCACGAATTCATGCACAGGTGGGTCCTTTGGCCTGGCTGGTGATCAGGGCTGATCAGGGCCATCTTGCCCAGTCCTGATGGGGGCCGATGGATACTGGCTGACCATGGGAAGGGACTGTGGGAAGTTGGCTGGCCATGGGAGGTTGGCTGTGGGAATGCACTGACCACTAGGGGACAGTTTCTGAATTAAGCATCTGCCCCCTGGTGGTCAGTGCATGTTCATAGCGACTGGCTGATTGGTTATAATGGCCATAGGTTTTCATATATACATGCACAGGTGGGGTCCTTTGGTCTTCCAAGAACCTTTCTGCGGGGGAGGGAGGTTATTATCCTGACTGTTTTACAGATGAACTCCTGTGCTCATTCATAGTTGACTGTTAGGTAATGAAATTTTCTAATACTCTGGATATAAGATCCTCTGTAAGAGCTGGAGTCACAACAATGTTGGACATCATCTACAGTTCAACATCTAATCATTATTACTTACTGGTAGAATCTGCTTCTAGTCACAAGCTTCAATTTTCTCTAGAACTGGATTTTTTTATATAGAAATATAGAACTTGGGACACTAGTTCAAATGGGCATTACAGTGGTACCTTGAGATACGAGTGCCCTAACATACGAGATTTTTGAGATATGAGCTGTCGAGCGAGCGATTTTTGCTTTGAAATACGAGCAAGAGTTGAGATACGAGTAATCGCAGGGATCAGCCAGCTGCACACAACCCACCAGTTTACCGTGACTCAAGCATCTCATAGTTTCCCACACCTCAAGGTTACGGAACGAATTAAACTCGTATCTCGAGGTACCACTGTAATTCCTCATTCATTCATTTATTCACTCAAGATTAGAAAGTAGGTGCTTTTCAGCCAAATCAAAATCAATGCTCAAATACTTAGTACTTTGTTGTGTAACCTGTGGTTTCTCTGTAATTTTTCTCTGTGGTTATCCCTATAATGTTTCCTCCACTTCTTTTATATGACAGCAGGTCCCTTGAGGAGTAAGATCCTTAAAAGCTAAGATTGTATCTCATGTGACTTTGTATTTCTACCACCTGGCATAATTTCTGGTACATATGGTGCTCAATGGATGCTTATTAAACTAATGGGTGAGATAGAAGGGCTGTTTATTAATTAATATCAGTATTTATCTTTTATATAAAAAAATTAGGCCCAAAGATGTTGAGTTGTCAGTAGATTTGGTACATGCTAGTATTCACATTTTCTGATTTCTAAATGTTAGTGCTTTATAAAATTATTTATTTATTTAAATTTTGACCTCAGGTACACAGAATTGAATTCAAAATATTTTTTTGGGGTCATGATTCACTAAAATAATCATTCTGTGTAAGACCATTTTCTTTGTTATATTTTATTTTTTTCTCTTATTTTTCTCACCTCCCACTCCTGCCATGTGACACTCTAATTTTTTGTATGTATGTATTTATTATTATTATTATTTTATTGTTTAAAGTATTACACATAGTAGTAGATATATCTTCTCCACACCCCCCCCATTGACTTTTCCCTTACCCCCTGATGCATGCCCTCATCCTATATTTATTTTTAAGATATGCATGTATTTTTGGTATATATTTTTTATCCTTTTACTTTGGATACTTCTATTTCCATATATTTAAAGTGAATTTTGCAAGATGGCAGGGTAGGTAAACACCAGTACTTGCCACCTCCCACAACCACACCAAAACTACAAATAAAATACAGAACAACCATCATTCAGAACCACCTGAACTTAGACCTAATGGAAGTCCTACAACTAGACAAGTAAAGAATAAAGCACATTGAGGTTGGTAGAATGGGTGGAGGTGCAGAACGGGTTAGTCTTATACCCGTGTGTGGCATGTTTTTTAAGTGGGAGGACTATCTCAGCTGCAGAAGCCTCCAATGAGGAGCAAGGGGTCCCAGCTGCACAACAGATCTTCAGTCCAGGGTTCCAGAGCTGGGAAGAGAAGTCCCCAAAACTTTGGACTCTAAAAACCAAGGGACTTGCTTGTGGCTGAGTGACACTGAGGTTGCTGGAGATCCAGGCAGTTCCTCTTAAAGGGCCAGCAGATGAATATGCTCAAGTGCACTCCCTATGAGCTCCAACACTAGGGCAACAGCTTGGGGTGAATCCAGGGATATATAGAGAGGAACTGGATGGTCAGTTATTAGAGCAAAAACTTGGGGGCAGCTTTATTCCAGACATAGGTGCTCTCAGGGGTCATTGTTCCTATATTGAGAGCTCCCCAATTACAGAGCTGGCTGGTAGCTATATCTGAGTTTCCATCAGCATGGGTTACACTGTTCACTCTGCCCTAGTGATTCCCTGAGATCCCATTCCATCCAATTTGCAGTCCTACCCAAGTTGTTTATAGCAGCTTTTTCATATAAATGTCCTGTCCTGGCTCAGGCTTCAGACTTACCTAAAATCTCTAAAAAAAACAGCAGTTGGAGTCAGCAAGACCCAGCACTAGCAATAGCCTGTCTTGTTTCACAGCTTGGCCTTGCCTGGGTATTTCAAAGCCCAACAAAAGTAGTAGCTATCTGCAGATCAGTCTGTAGCTCCTGGTGGGTGGTCCCAGGCAGTGGCTAACTTTGCATCTCCCAGGAGGCCCCAGAACTGATGCACCTCGTGGACAGCATCAGACCATACCAGATTACAAATCTACACATCCACAGGCAACATACTCAAGGGGCATACTTAGTGAACACCAAAGCCCCACTGAATCAACTCCTGCTCCATACAGGTGTTTCTGAACAGCAGCTCTTCCACTGTAGTTGCAGCCAATTCTTACAGCCAATTTGCCTGGAGGTTCCTCCCAGTGACTCCAACAGCAATCAAGGCTCAACTACAACAAGAGTGTGCACAAAGCCATAGAGGGATGCACCTAGAGTGCCCAGCTCAGGTGACTGGGGAGGCTGAGCCACTGGACCCTACAGGACACTTAATGTACAAGGCCGCTTTACCAATTCCAGGAGACATAGCATAGAAACAAGCACAGGAAAGTAGCCCAAATATGGAGATAAAGAAACATGTCACAAATGAAAGAATAGAAGAAATCTCAGAAAAAAGAACTTAATGAAATGGAAGCAAACAAACTATCAGATACAGAGTTCAAAACAATTGTTATATGTGCCACACCAGCACAGCCAAAGGTTTGATGAGCCTGAGGGAGGTCTAGCGAAGGATGAAGAAAAAACAGACAAAGAGAATAAGCTGGGTTTAAGTGGATCTTCTGCTGAGACCACAGAACAGATCCAGACTGCAAGCTGAACCTTTATTTTATAGTCAGAGGTAAACAAGGTAATTTACAATATTCTTGCAAGTTTCACTTGTTTTGGCAGCATTTGCTGCACTTTCCACAGCCCATTAGCTATCCAGGAAAGATCTAGGGAGCAGTCACAAGATCAAGCTTAATTATACTCAGAGGACTGTACCCTCTAAGCTGGGTCTTGTTTGCAGCTTTGCCAGCAGGTCAGTCTGAGATTTAACCCTATAACTGCTCTGTACAGTTATAAGGATACTCAAGGATATTAATAAGAGCTTCTAGGGACTTAGTGAGACTTTCAAGTATCTTAGTAAGAATTTCAAGGACATGAAAAAGGACCAGTCTGGCCAAAACCGGTTTGGCTCAGTGGATAGAGCGTCAGCCTGCAGACTGAAAGGTCCCAGGTTTGATTCCGGTTAAGGGCATGTACCTTGGTTGTGGGCACATCCCCAGTGGAGGGCGTGCAGGAGGTTGCTGATCGATGTCTCTCTCTCATTGATGTTTCTAACTCTCTATCCCTCTCCCTTCCTCTCTGTAAAAAATCAATAAAAAAATAAAAAAAAGGACCAGTCTGAAATTAAGCATACACTAACTGAAATAAAGAGTAATTTACAGGGATTCAACAGTATAGTGGAGAATTCTGAGAACCAAATTAATGTTTTGAAATATGAAGAAGCAAAAAACATCCAATCAGAAGACCAAAAAGAAAAAGGAATAAAATAATATCAGAGTAAATAGCTTCTGGGACAACTTTAAGCATACCAACATTTGTATTATGTGGGAGCCAGAGGAGAAGAGAAAAAGCAAGGTATTGAAAACCTATTTGAAGAAATGATGGCAGAAAACTTTCCCTACCTGGTAAAAGAAATAGACTTACAAGTCCAAGAAGTGCAAAGTTACAAACAAGAGGAACCCAAAGAGGCCCACATCAATACACATAATATTTAAAAGGCCAAAAGTTGAAGACAAAGAGAGAATATTAAAAGCAACAAGAAAAAAGTAGCTTGTTATCTAATAAGGGAGCATCCATACAACTTTCAGCTGTTTTCTTAACAGAAATTTTATAGGCCAGAATGGAGTGGCAAGAGATATTCAAAGTGATGAATAGCAAGGACCTACAACCAAGATTACTCAGCAGAACTATCATTTAGAATTGAAGGTTAGATAAATAGCTTCACAGATAAGAAAAAGCAAGGGAATTCATCACCACCCAACTAGTATTACATGAAATGTTGAAGGGTATTCTAGAAGAAGAAGAGGAAGAAGAAGAAGAAGAAGGAGGAGGAGGAGGAGGAGGAGGAGGAGGAGGAGGAGGAGGAGGAGGAGGAGGAACAAATAAAAAATAGGAGCAATAAAATGACAATGAATACATATGTATCAACAATTGAATATAAAAATCAAAATAAATGAATAAGGAAGCCAATGAACAAAATAAACTGATGAATGAAATAGAACTAGAGGCATGGAAACAGGAAATAGACTGATGAATCTCAGTGAGAAGTGGGGAGGTATGGGGGGAAGAGATTCTCCAAAGAACTTATATGCGTATATGCATTACCTATGGACATAGACAATAGCATGGTGAAGGCCTGGGGTGGACAGGAACTGGGTGAAATGGGGCAATGGGGGGAAAAGTGGAATATCTCTAATACTCAACAATACATATTTAAAATCTATACTAATAACAGGCCAGCAGGGGATGCAGTTGGGAGTAACCCGGTCAGCAGGGGAGGGTAGTTGGGGCAATCAGGCCAGCAGGGGAGGGAAGTTGGGGGTCATCAGGCCAGCAGGGAAGGACAACTGGGAGCAAGATCAGGCTAGCAAGGGAGGGCAGTAGGGGGTGACCAGGTCGGCAGGGGAGGGCAGTTGAGGGTGACCAGGCCATAAGAGGAACAGTAAAGCATCAATCAGGCTGGCAGGGGAGCAGTTGGGGGCCATCAGGTTGGCAGATAGGTGAGTGGTTAGTAGCCAGCAGTCCCGGATTGTGAGAGGGATGTCCAACTGCCAGTTTAGGCCTGATCCTACTAGGATGGGGCCTAAATGCAGTCAGACATCCTTCAAGGGGTCCCAGATTAGAGAGGGTGTAGGCTGGGCTGAGGACACCCCCCACCACATGCACAAATTTAGTGCACCAGGCCTCTAGTAAATAAATAAGTAAAGTGAGTCTCTTGTAAGCAGCATATACTTGATTTTTATTTTGATTTCTAGGTCTGAATTGGAGTATTTATTTTGCACTTAATGTAATTATATGATCTTGGGGATAAGAATTATTTCTTTTTCTTACCTACAGTAAAAATACATTTATTTCACAGTTCAGTACACACTTAAATCTACATATTTCTAACTATAACAAAAAAGGCAAATCTTTCTATTTGCTTTCAATATATTTTATATTCTGTATTTTTCTTTTCTCTCTTTGTCTTATTTTTTGCATTTGAAAAAACACTCCTTTATTAGCTAACTAGAGGCCTGGTGTATGAAATTAGTGCATGGGGGGAGGGTGTCCTTCAGTCCTGCCTGCTCCCTCTCCAATCTGGGACCCCTTGAGGGATGTCCGACTGCCTGTTTAGGCCCAATCCAGGACTGTTGGCTCCCAACTGCTCGCCTGCCTGCTTTCCTGATTGTCCCTAACTGTTTCTGCCTGCCAGCCTGATCACCCCCTAACCACTCCCCTGACAGCATGAGTGATGCCTAACTTCTCCCCTGTCATCCTGTTTACCCTTAATTACTCTCCCCTGCAGGCATGGGTCCCCCCCAAATGCCCTTCCCAGGAGGCCTGGTTACCCCCAACTTTCCTCCTCTGCCATCCTGGTCCTCCCCTGCAGGCTTGATCACTTCCAACTGCCTTCTCCTGCTGGCCATTTTGTGGTGGCCATCTTGTGTCCTCATGGGGGTAGGATCTTTTGACCACATGGGGGCAGTCAGATTGTGTGTTGGAGTAATGGTCTATCTGCATATTACTCTTTTATTAGATAGGATAGAGGCCTGGTGCATGGGTGGGGGGCAGCAGGTTTTCCCTGAAGGGTGTCCCAGATCAGGGTGGGGGTTCCCTTGGGGCATAGGATGGCCTGGGCAAGGGTTCTGTGGTGGTTTTCAGGCTGGCCACACCCCCCAACAGCCCAAGTGGAGGCTCTGGTATCTGGAATTTATTTATCTTCTACAATTGAAACTTTGTTGCCTGGAGCTGAGCCAAGCCTTCTGCTTGCTCAGTGGCAGCAGCCATTGAAACTTAATTGCCTTAATCGGAGGCCTGGGTGGGCCAAGGTGTGTGGAAAGCTTGGCTTCCTCCATCACTGGGGGCAACACATACCTCCCTCCTGCTCTCTCTGTAGCCATAGCCATCTTGGTTTGGTTAATTTGCATACTCGCTCCAGATTGGCTGGTACTCATGGCTTGTGGGTGCAGCAGAGGTACAGTCAATTTGCATGTTACTCTTTTATTAGATAGGTTACATTCTTCTCTTAGGTTATACATTCTTTTTATTATTGTTTATGACTTACACATTCTTTTTACTTTTGTTTAGTACTTACTTTAAAAATAACAACATGCATCCTTAATAATTTAAAATCAACATAAATTCATACTTTTACCGTTTCCTAGATACAATCAACCTCAGAATGTTTTAACTTCAATTAACCCCACTTTAAATTTCAATGACTATTATTGTCATGATATATATATATATTTTAAATAATTTTTTATACATATCTCCCCATTGCCCCCCCTCCCTCCCAGGCATACCCCACAGTGTCTATGTTCATTGGTTATGTTTATATGCATGCATACAAGTCCTTTGATTGATCTCTTATCTACCTCACCTAACTTTAATCTTCCTGCTGTAATTTCACAGTCTGTTTGAAGCCTTACTGTCTCTGTATCTATCCTTTTGTTCATCAGTTTATATTGTCCTTTATTATCCACAAATGAGTGAGATCATGTGATGCTTCTCCTTCATTGACTGGCTTATTTCACTAAGCATAAGGCTCTCCAGTTCCATCCAGGTTGCTGCAAATGGTAAGAATTCCTTCTTTTTAATGGCAGCATAGTATTCCATTGTGTAGATGAACCACAGTTTTCTGATCCACTCATCTGCTGACGGGCACCTAGGCTGTTTCCAAATTGTAGCTATTGTAAACTGTGCTGCTATGAACATAGGGGTGCATAAATCCTTTCTGATTGGTGTTTGTAATTTCTTAGGATAAATTCCTAAGAGTGGGATTGCTGGGTCAAATGGGAGATCCATTTTTAGTTTTTTGAGGAAACTCCATACTGTTCTCCACAGTGGCTGCACTAGTCTGCATTACCACCAACAGTGCACAAGGGTTCCTTTTTCTCCGCATCCTCGCCAACACTTGTCGTTTGTTGATTTGTTGATGATTGCCATTATGACAGGTGTAAGATGGTATCACATTGTCATTTTGATTTGCATCTCTCAGATGATTAATGACTTTAAACATGTTTTCATGTGTCTCTTGGCCTTCCTTCTGTCGTCTTTTGAAAAGGTTCTATTTAGGTCCATTGCCCATTTTTTTTTATTGGATAATTTATCTTCCTTTTATTAAGTTGTATAAGTTGGCTGTAGACGTTGGAGATTAAACCTTTATCAGTGATAACAGTGGCAAATATGTTCTCCCATACAGTGATCTTTCTTGTTATTTTGTTGATGGTTTCTTTTGCTGTGTAAAAGCTTTTTATTTTGATGTAGTCCCACTTGTTTATTTTTTCTTTAGTTTCCATTGCCTTTAGAGCAGTATCAGTGAAGAAGTTCTTTAGGAATATATCTGAGATTGAGCTGCCTGTGGATTCCTCTAGTATTTTTATGGTTTCCTTTCTAATGTTTAAGTCCTGTATCCATTTTGAGTTTATTTTTGTATTTGGTGTAAGTTGGTGGTCCAGTTTCATTTTTTTGCATGTATCTTTCCAATTTTCCCAACACCATTTATTGAAGAGGCTATCTTTGCTCCATTGAATGTTCATGCCTCCTTTGTCAAATATTAGTTGAGCATAGTGGTTTGGATGGATATCTGGGTTCTCTATTCTATTCCATTGGTCTATATGTCTGTTATTGTGCCAGTACCAGGCTGTTTTGAACAGTTGCTTTGTAGTACAGCTTGAAATCTGGTATTGAGGTTCCACTTACTTTATTCTTCTTTCTCAGAATTGCTGCAGCTATTCGTGGTCTTTTTTTGTTCCAGATGAATCTATGAAGAATTCTTTCTAGATCTGTGAAATATGTTGTTGGTATTTTAATGGGTACTGCGTTGAATCTGTAGATTGCTTTGGGCACTATGGACATTTTAATGATGTTGATTCTCCCAATCCATGAGCATGATATGCTCTTCTATCTGTTAACATCTTCCTCTATCTCTTTTTTTCAGTGTCCTGTAGTTTTCTACATATAGGTCTTTTACCTCTTTAGTTAGGTTTATTCCTAAGTATCTTAATTTTTTTGTGCAATGGTAAATGGGATTGCTTTTTTAGTTTCTTTTTCTATAATTTCACTGTTAGTGTATAGAAATGCGACAGACTTCTTAGCATTAATTTTGTATCCTGCTACATTGCTAAATTCATTAATTAAGTCAATTAGTTTTGGAATAAAGTCCTTTGGGTTTTTTATGTACAATATCATATCATCTGCAAATAAGGACAGCTTTACTTCTTCTTTTCCAATTTGGATGCCTTTTATTTCTTCTTCTTGTCTAATTGCAATGGTAATACTTCCAGTACTATGTTGAACAGGAGAGGTGAGAGTGGCCATCCCTGTCTTGTTCCTGTCCTTAGGGGAAATGGTTTTAGTTTTTGCCCATTGAGTATGATGTTAGGTGTGGGTTTATCATATAGGGCTTTTATGATGTTGAGGTATGCTCCTTCTATTCCCACTTTGCTGAGAGTTTTTATCAAGAAAGGGTGTTGGATTTTGTCAAATGCTTTTTCTGCATCAATTGATATGACTATGTGATTTTTCTCTCTCAATTTGTTTATGTGATGTATCACATTTATTGATTTGCGGATATTGTACCATCCCTGCATTCCTGGGATGAATCCTGCTTGGGCATGGTGTATCATCTTTCTGATGTACTGCTGGATCCTATTTGCTAGAATTTTGTTGAG
>JAAGEH010001578.1:0-12905 GCA_011751065.1 Lasiurus cinereus
CCAAACATCCATCCATCCAAACATCCATCCATCCATCCACACATCCATCCAAACATCCATCCATCCATTTATCCATCCAAACATCTATCCATCCATCCATTATCCATCCATCAACATTGTTGAGTGCTCATATCCTGTCAGGTGTTGTGATTGGAAAGAAAAATGAGACATGAACATATCTCTCAAAGAATTCAGCCTCTGGGAGAACACACCTACACACAGAAAACCCGAATTACAAATCTGCGTAAGTGCTAAGTTGATATATGAACTGAATACACGAGCCAGAACTAGAGTGTGGCTTTTGCATGAGCTCCCAATGGGCATCCTGGAAGACTCGGTCGCCAGAGTATTCCTCTGGTCCCCGCTGCTCAGGGAGCGAACACTGTGCCCCTCCATGTCTGTGTGACCTGCTTTATAAGAAGGAACTCCTGGCATCATGGTCACCTGTACAGTGGGCACAACTAGCCTCCTCATTTTACACAGAGGTGGCTGGGCACGGAGCGGCCTAGAGACTCGACCAAGGTCACACAGCTGGAAGTGTCAGGGCTGAGCCCTCTGAGTGGCTGCAATGACCCGACTGTCAGCAATCCTGGGAGCCATGGACATTGTGCAGAGCACAGAGAAGCACCCTCCCAGAGCAGCTTTGAAGGTAGCATGTAGACTGCCCACCTTTATCATTAACTCGTTAGTTCTCTGCAGACCCTTGAAGCCATCATCATCTGGTTTTTCTGTATCCCCTCTTTTCTAGATTTCAAGAGTCTTCCTCAGAGCCAGGTGGATGGCCTCACTGTGAAAGGGAGGAGTTACTCAAACCAGGCTGGGCCGGGTCAGAATGAGGGCGCTGTGTTCTCTAACATGGTCTCCAAGGAGTCGAGGGCTCTGCCATCATCAAGTCACGGCCCTATTTACCACGACACTTGTCATTAGAGACTGAGAACTCATCTAGAATTTCTTCCAAAGGACCTGAGTGTCCAGGTCACACCTCTCTAGAAGACCGTCTCTTGAAAGCATGCACGGTTCTGTGGCTAAGCCCTTAAGATGCCAAGCCAGGCTAGAGTGGAACTCAGCCCTGACATTCCAGCTGTGTGACCTTGGGCGAGTCTCTAGGCCGCTCTGTGCCCAGCCACCTCTGTGTAAAATGAGGAGACTTGTTGTGCCCACTGGACAGGTGACTGCGATGCCACGAGTTCCTCCTTATAAGGCAGGTCACACGGGGCCCAGCCCACGGTGAACGCTGCGTAATGGTGCTTGTTCAATTAAACCTGACATTCCAACAGTGCTTGGTCCTCATTCTCTGGGCCTACTGCTTTCTTCTGAATGGTGACCAGTGGGTTCATTCACCAAGCAACCTGCAGTCATTGTCCCAGAAGTCCCTCATTCTCCCTCCCTTGTCCTAGAAAAACGACTAAGGTCAAGTCCACAGGCCTGGTTTCCTCCAGGAAGTAATTCCCGTGCATCATTTCTTCCTTGTCTGCCCTCAGCACATTCATTGTGCATGCCTCTTCTTTCCCGCTCCTCACCATGGGCCTGCTGCCTGATGGTCCCCACCCCAAGGCCCCTGCTCATGGACTGTCATTTTTGTGGACACCTCAGACCACGACTGAGAGACAGGGTGACAGCAGAGGTCAAGCCAGTGTGAGAGATGCAAACAGGAAGAGGGTCCACAAATAAATGGATCAACAGCAGTGCACTGGCTCCTCGGGCCTCTGGAATAGAGGTTCTCAAACAGGGGTGACTTGTCCCCTGAGACATGTTTGGGGAACTGGTACTGCTGGGACCTGTAGGTGTAGACCAGGGATGCTCTGAACGTTCTAGAACACACAGGACAGTCCCCTCAACTGGGTGACCCAGCCCCCAAGGTCCACAGTGCTGAGGCTGGGACAGGCTGCGAGAGTTACGGCGGGCAAGTTCTCAGCCTGCAGGACGCTTTCACATAGAACATCAGCACTGAGGGACCCCAGGCCTGGCCCTGCCACGTCGCAGGGATCGGACATCGGGATGCAGGGACCCAGGCACCAGAGTGAGACTTCACATTTCTCCCACTGCCACCTGCTGCCCAAGCACAGGGCCTAGTCCGCAAGGACGCATCCGTGCCCAGGTGTGGTCACGTGAGCGACAATGGGCCACACTTTCAGACCCGGTTTGCAGTAGCGTGCAAGAGGACATGGAAACATCCAGAACAGCCGCTCGTGAGAAAAGGCGGGTCAGGTGGAAGCAGCGGTTCTCAACCTTCCTAATGCTGTGACCCTTTCATACCGTCCCTCATATGGTGGTGACCTCCACCCATAAAATTATTTTTGTTGCTACTTCATAACTGTAATTCTGCTATTGTTAATGAATCGTCATGTAAATATCTGTGTTTTCTGATGTCTTAGGCAACCCCTGCCAAAGGGTCATTCGACCCCCAAATGGGTCTTGACCCACAGGTTGAGAACCACTGGGTGGAAGGAAGAGGCATGACCACAGGTGACAGCATCCAGCGGTTACCGAGAGTCAGGCAGCATGGCGTGTCCTAACCTGGACCTCACAGCGATCCGTGAGATGAGCCTCCTCCTAGTAACTCTGCCAAGGACGGGGAAGGCCTGGGAGGGGAGGCGGTGTGCCCAGGGCAACTGGTGGGCAGGGCAGAGCTGGCCACACGGGCCGTGCCCACCGCTGCCCCCATTGCTCTGGCCGCTGTGCCAGGGACAGAATCGGGATTCTTGCTGGGTTCTGCCTCCTACAAGCTGTGGCCATGGGCTGCTTTCTTAATTCATCTTTGTTTTTTTCTTACTTTTATTGAGTGTAGATTAAGAGCTTTGCTTCTCATAATGCTTTTTTTTTTTTTAAACACACAACCCATATTTCCCAGCGTATAAGATGACTTTTTAACCCAGGAAAATCTTCTCAAAAGTCAGGGGTCGTCTTATATGCCAGATGTCATCTTTGAGGGCGGGTATATCCCAAACTCTATATTTTAACTGGAAAAGCTGGGGGTTGTCTTATACACGGGAAAATATGGTATATACACGGTATTTATATATATACTAGAGGCCTGACGCACAAAATTCATGCAAGGGGTTCGGCCCTCATAGCCTCCTCTTGCCTCGGCCCTCACAGAGCCAGCTTCGTCCGGAAG
This sequence comes from Lasiurus cinereus, assembly GCA_011751065.1. Classification (NCBI taxonomy): domain Eukaryota; kingdom Metazoa; phylum Chordata; class Mammalia; order Chiroptera; family Vespertilionidae; genus Lasiurus; species Lasiurus cinereus. The sequence continues at coordinate 3,119 of JAAGEH010001578.1, forward strand.
GTCATTCAGCCATCCAATCTAATTAGCATGTTATGCTTTTATTATTATAGATATATTTATTGATTTCAGAGAGGAAGGGAGAGAGAGAGCGAGATAGAAACATCAATGATGAGAGAGAACCATGGATCGGCTGCCTCCTGCACGCCCTACACTGGCGATGGAGCCCATAACCCAGGCCTGTGCCCTGACCGGGCATCGAACCGTGACCTCCGGGTTCATAGGTCGATGCTCAAACCCTGAGCCATGCCAGCTGGGCCTCCTAAGGCTTCTGCGGATGCGAGATGATGGAGGCAACATGCCTGCGCGTGGTTAGCATGTGGCCGATGTTCGTCGCCTTTGTCATTATCTGTGAGCACCCAGGTTACTGAGTCCTCGCCTACTTCACCGCCAGCCAGAACCGCCCGCACCAGCAGAGTGCTCCTGGCACCCCTGAGCCTGCTGGGCTCCCCCCCCCCCCATTTGGGGTTGACTCGGTCGAGAGCCCCTCAAAGGGTCCAGAGGACACCATGGTCCAGCCTGGCTGTGGGGGTGGTCACCCAGGGCTCCCCTCAAACTTCTGCTCCTCCGACTGCGCGGCCTTTATTGAAACGTGGAGTGGAGAGATGAGGGGATTTGAAACAAGCCCCCTCTTCTGTGGAAGTGATGGGTTGGACCCCTAAGCATGAAGAGGGCGTTTGGAGTCATAAGAGTCCCCAAAATATCACCTCCACGGCCACCGCAGTGTTTGCACTCCCTGTGGGACCCGCCTCCGAGGGGGAAAGCAGCTGGGGCCCAGGCACCTCCCAAAGGAGCGGCTCATTCCTTCCTGTTCTATCGGAGCCTCCGCTCAGCGCCTTTAATCTGTTCCCACTGGGTGCTGGCTCGGCACCAGCTGCAGGCTGGCGGCTCCCTGCTTCTCCCTGAGCGGGACCCCTGGCTGTGGGTGGGGATCCCGTAGCTATGGGTGGGGACCCCTGGCTGTGAGCGGGACCCCCTGGCTGTGAGGGGAGGTCCCTGGCTGTGAGTGGGGACCCCTGGCTGTGGGTGGGGATCCCCTGGCTGTGGGTGGGGACCCCTGGCTGTGTGTGGGACCCCTGGCTGAGGGTGGGGACGCCCTGACTGTGGGTGGGGACCCCCTGGCTGTGGATGGGGACCCCTGGCTGTGAGCAGGACCCCCTGGCTGTGAGGGGAGATCCCCGGCTGTGAGTGGGGACCCCCTAGCTGTGAGGGGGACCCACAGGCTGTGAGCTGGCTTGGGGGGGATACAATGCCTGGCTGGGCTCTTTGCCACAGGGAGCCCAAGGAGAAAGGGAAGGAACTTCCTGCGATAACGGGGATGGCCTGAGGGTGGCAGGGTCAGGGGTCACAGTGCTGGCTCCTGGGGGTGCCCTGAAGGGTGGCCGTGGGTGTGAAGCCTGATCAGTGTGGAGTTGTCTGCAAGCCCCTCTCTCCACTTGTGGGTCCCACGTGGGACCGGGAGGGGGCAGTGGGCGCCGGGACGGGTGTTTAAGGAGGCGCTGCCTCTCCAGGCCATGCCCAGGCGGGCTCCCTCACCTGGCCTGACACCTTACCCAGACCTTTTGGGGAGACACGCGTAGCCTCAACCTCCTCTCACCTCTGAAGGCTCAGACCCCAGGCCAGGAGGAAAGGCTTGGCAAGGCGTCCCCAACCCCCAAGCCAGCGTCCTGCCAGCGTGGGCACCATAGGCCGCAGGAGAGCCCTGTGGCTGTTTCAGAGCTGGTGAGGGTCCCCCTCAGGGACATCTCTGCTGTGGAGGGAGGGGCGCCCCAGATGGTGGGACCTGAGGCCGTCAGCGCCTCCAGAGCCAGGCCAGGGGGGCAGTGTGGACGGTGGCTGAGCACGAGGCCTGGCTCCAGCCCCCCACCCTTCCAGCAGTGTCACCTACTGGCCAGGCCCTGCAGCCTCTGACTCCACCACCCGGGCCCAGACCAGGGCCCAGCCCGGAACCCAGACCTGGACCCAGACCAGGCTTCCTCAGGGGCCAGCAGCCTAGCTCAGGGGGGTTCCCACCTCAGACAGATCCCCCCACCTCAAGCAGGTCCCCCCACCTCAGACATCCATGTGAGAGCGACAATCGATGGCCCCACCTCGGACTCAGCCAGTGGCGGCCACATCCCGAGGCCCCTCTGAGGTGCAGCGGGAGCGGTGGCTGAGCCGCCCTGCACCTCTCGCGTGATGCTCCCCACACCAACCCGGTTGACCATGAAATGATGAAATGGCCTACAGGCGGGGGAGGCCCCTGTGGGTGCCGGCAGGGGCGGCTGGGCTGACGGTGAGACAGGCCCGGGAGCTGCGGGTCACAAGAGGCGTCCGTGGGCTAGTGGTTAGACGCCCAAGCAGCGCCAGCCACCTGAGTCCACTGTTTGCCCACGCTGGGGGCAGGAGCGGAGCCGGCCCACTTTCTGGTTCTGATTCTGGCGCTGACCAGCGATGGGACCTGGGACAAGTGGCTCTCTCTGATGCCCTGATCACTCCAGGAAAACCCGCAGAAGAATCATGTGTGTCCATATGTGTAAAGGCTATGGGACCAACCGTATGTCCATCCAGCCGGCTGTCCAACTGTCTGACCGGCCGGGGCATAAGACGCGCACCGTCAGTTTAAAAATGAACGTTGACTTGCGCATGTACGACACATATAGAGCCCTCACTGGTGCCAATTGTACACGCGTTTTAATTTTATAATACTATGTTATATACTATTTTGACATGTAACTTTTTTGCAGTAACGTAATTAGCATAAGAATCTTTCATCTCATCAATTTCCTTTCAAGGTGCAGGAATCCATGAACCGGGCCACTAGTATAATATAATATACATCTTCATAAAGTTCCATGCTTTCAAAGGCCAGCCACACTAGAGAGAACTACGTATGCCACTCTGGTATATAGACGACACACCCACACCGATCACTTAGCATGACGTGAGACTACCGTATTTTCCGACATATCAGACGACTGGGCGTGTAAGACGACCCCCAACTTTTCCAGTTAAAATATAGAGTTTGGGATATGCTCGCCCTATAAGACGACACCTGGCGTATAAGACGTCCCCCGACTTTTGAGAAGATTTTCCTGGGTTAAAAAGTCGTCTTATACGCTGGAAAATACAGCATGTACATCTCATCTCTCATTTATTATTTAAAGACTCACCCCCTCTCCTCTTCTCCATACAATCACCCTTTGTTTGGAAGACAGCCTAGGGGGTACCCTGGGGGGATAAGGTATTTTTGTGGGTGAAAGGAAGTAACATGGAAGTGAACAGATTGCCCTTTGTCCGCACAGGTCCTCCTGTCCAGGAGCACAGCCCTCGCGATGGCCTTTGTCTAAGGGGGTTTAATCATGTCCCTCTCCCAGGACTGAGTCATCAAGGTCTGATCGTCACACTCACTGGGTCAAGGATACAGTGGCCGGGAGGAGGGCTGTTCCGCCTGTCAGCCCCCAGGGCGTGTCCTCCTGCCACCCCCGCTGTGCCCTGCACCCTGGAAGGCGGAGGTAAGAGAGCCTGACCCCCCGGAGGCTGGAGCTGCGGATTCCCTGCCTGAACCCCCCAGGCCCTTTCGGGGCCTCGGACATGATGCCCCTGCAGATGGTACGTGACGGCTTTCCCGGGGTGAGCTGTATGCTGTGACCCCCGGCCGGTGATGCGGATGCAGCTGCAGGCGGTGGCCCGAGGGGCCCGGGCGGAGCTCAGGGGCACCCAGAAGCCGGGTCCTAAGGAGCAGCAGCGTGGCCGGCGCTAAAGCTGCTGGAAAAGCGCCCCCACCTGTGTCGCTCAGAAACCGCAGGCCTTTGGGGCGTTGGGTGCTGATCACACATGACAGAGAAGCGTGGAGGCTGGGCGACTACAGGGCGGGGCTGAGAAGCAGAAAGCGCTCCCACACGAGTGAGGAGGGACCCCACCCTGCCAACTCTCACCCCAGCAGCCGCTCCCTGTCAACACAGCCCCCTCTGGAAGCTGACGACCGCCGTGTCTTCCAGATCTTTCCGTGGGATCCACTGAAGGAAAGTCTGCAGACCCTCAAGTTTTCAGGAGCATGGAGCTTTGAGGGGTTCCCCAGGGCTGAGCTTGGTTTATCGCTCACATCACGCTTCATTCTGCATCATAGGGGCCAGAAGGTTCTTTTTCAGGCCTGACTCTCTGCGCAGAGGACAGTGGAAAGACCGGGAGGCAGCGCCGATGGCTCCGAGGAAGGGGGCGGAGTCCGCAGAGGGTCCCGGGGGTCTCCCTCTCCCAGTACGCAGGGTCTGGAGGCCTGACAACGGCCCACGTGTGGCCAGTGGACACAGGAGCACCAGTCCTGGCTACTGACCCAGTCCCACTGGCCATCCGTGCTCTCCATGTCTGTCCCCTTGGGGCCCTACCATTTCTGGGCGAGCTCACAGGTTCCTAAGAGGTTCCTCTAAAAGGCTCTAATGGGGTCTTGCTGGTGTGGCTCAGTGGAGAGAGCGTCAGCCTGTGGACTGAAGGGTCCTGGGTTCGAGTCCCTGTCAGGGCACAGGCCTGAAGCTGTGGGCTCCGGCCCCGGTAGGGACCAGGTAGGAGGCAGCTGATCCATGCTTCTCTCATGGTGGATGTTTCTCTCTCTCCCTCCCTCAACCTTCCTCTCTGAAATCAATAAAATAGATTTAACGTAAATAAATAAAGGGGACACACAGGGTCACCGACAGAATTCACGTGTCTCTCTGTGAACTCCTGTGTTGCTGAAAAACAAGTGGACGTTTTACACTCTTTCTTCTTTCAGAGAAAACACAATAGTTATTGGTTTGTTTGTTTTTTTTTCCTCCCTCTTTTTTGCCAGGCCATGCCTCTCAGGGAGAGACTGATGTTCAGACTCAGAGAGGCGGCGTCGGGGCCAGGAATTACAAGCAGGAATCACCCATAACCCGCAGAGATGCACGGCCGGTAAGCGTGTGTCTCCCGGAGAGCGGGCCAGCTGATGGCCGGGTTGTAGCCGAGAGGAAACAGCCCCAGGTGAATCCCAGAGGCCACTGGACGGAACGTGCGACTCCAGTACGTGTCCCCCGTCCAGGCCCTCCACACCATCCCCTGCCGACCTGTGTCCCCTGTCAAGGATGCTCCTTCCACACGGTTCACGGGGTGGGGCCAGGAGGTGAGATGGGGAAAGGCTGAGGAAGAGGAGGTAGGAAGTGATGGCTACTTTCCAGGAGACGGGGAGCCCACTCTGGGGGCGGGGTGCGTAGGCCACATTCTGCTGATGCTGCTGCTTTTCTTCCCTCCCCCCCCCGCCACCCAGAGCACCCGACGTGAACCTGGGCTTGGACAGGAACAAGGTCTCCCGCCGGCTTTCAGTGAATCAAGAATAAATGTCACCCCTCCTTCCCCTGCACCAGCTTCCACCCGCAATTTCCGGGAAGGGTCGAAGGAGGAGCGCAGGGCTGCTGCGGGCACTGTCAGAGCATCGCCACGCGTCACGCGGACGGAGACATAACCCGGAAGTGCATCCATCCACGGGCGGGCTTCGTGGGCGCAGACCCTGCCTGGCCAATCCCACCTCTGTCCTCTGCTCCCTCCATGCTGTGCCCGGGAAGTAACAGCTCCGTGTTCTGGGCACCTATGCCCGTGGCCCTGTGACCAGGGCTCAGGCCTGGGAACCGGGCAGGGGGAGCCTGCAGGGAGGGGCCTGGTAGACACGTTGGAGGGCGAAGGGAGGAGCCTGCAGGGAGGATCCTGTGTGGTGACAGGTCCCCTCAGGAGCAGCACTGAGGCCCCGTCCCCCTCCCGGAGGCCGGAGCTGAGCCGTACGCAGGCCACCTCGCCACAGGCGCAGCGCTGGAGCCACACTGAAGCCCGTGCCCCCTCCCCTGCACCGGCCACCTGCTTACCCAGACCCGCTGCCCCGCAGACAGACCCGTGCCCACCGGGCAGGCCCCTGTGGCCAGACTGCGGTCCGGGCACAAACAGTTCCCTCGGACCACGCCCCCCCCCCCCCGCCTCCCCCTCTCACCCCCGCAGCCCTCTCTGCTCTGCGGGCCGCCGCCGTCAAAGCGCATCATCCGGTCTTTGGCGTCGCTGCTCGCTCCCTCTCCTGCCTTCCCTCTCCCGCATCGCTGCCTGGGACAGGGCGAGGAGGGGGAGAGATTCCAAAGGGACAGAGCGTAGGGCGTGTCTGTCCAACGGAGGGGCGTCCGCGCACCCCGCATGCCTGTCCACGCCTTGTCCCAGCACGCGAGGTCCGGACAGCTTTGTGTGCGGGTCCCCTCCCGCCATGTCCTTCCCCCAGGTCTGCTCCCCCAATTCCTCCTCCAGCACCTTCCCCCCCTCCACCCCCGCCCCCAGACTTATTTAGCTCAGCACAAAGGCCCCGAAGCAGGGGCAGGCACTTAGGAGCCTGGGATGAGACTGAGGAGGGTGGGCTGTTTTGGGGCCCCTGGCTGAGGTGGACCTGGAGCAGGACCCGGCACCCCAAGGCAAGCCCCTCTGAGAGGAGACACGCAGACACAGATGACTCATGGGGTCACCGGCAGTTACCGGCAGAGCCAGACCCCCGCCTGCGGCCCTGGCCCTCCGGTCTGAGACGGGGCAGGAAGCGAGGAGACTGCCATTCCCTGTGCCCGAGCACCTGTGCGTGGCTCCACGGGCACCACGGCGGTTCCACCACGCACAGCCTCCGGGAAGAGAGGCATCTGCCTCAGTGGGGGCACGTCTGACGGTTTCTGTGCGAGGTGCCCCAGGGAACCCCTGGTGTGCATGCTGGACTGGCCGAGTCCCCAGGGTCTGCTCTCTTTCTGGCTTCTTCACGGACACGTACGAGGACAGCCAGGGCGACACGAGGCGGGAACCGCCATCGGGGGCAGATGACTCGCCACCTCCCACACCCGCTGGGGTCTCTGCTGCTCCACCTTCACCCTAGTTGTCTCCCACTGGGCCCGCCCCTCCTCTCCTCTGGCGTCTGCCTCCAACCATCGCCTGCCAACCTGTGTCCCCGTCCAGGCCTCCACACCACCGCCTGCCGACCCATGTCCCCATCCAGACCTCCACACCATCATCTGCCGACCTGTGTCCCCATCCAGGTCTCCACACCACTGCCTGCTGACCTGTGTGTCCTGTCCAGGCGCCTCCCTGGTGCCCTGCAGGGCAGAGTCTGCCCGGTGCCCTCTTAGGCAGCGACCATCCACACCACAGTGAAGATCCCTGGCCACATTGTCCCAACGGTGTGGGGCATTTACACCTACAGGCTACTCAGCGGTCAGCGGCTACTTTAGTGACGGGTCCTGCTGTCGGGGAGACTGAGGCCCCGAGGGACGCTGCTCTGTGATCTGATGACAGCAGACAGTGCGAGAGGCCCCCACGCTGATGGGAGCTGGCCTCGGCTGGCCGCCTGCCTGCCCTTCACGGGTCATGGCCCCTTTTCTGAACCCCGTGCCTCCCTCACTCTCCGATGCACCCTGGCCCAGCCCCGGCTCCTCCGTGCGGGTCTCTGCACGGCCAGCGGCCAGACCCTCCCGTGCCCAGCGCCAGGCCCAGCCTCTCCTCCTCAGCAACCGGCAGGCCTTTTCGGGGCACCCGTTTCAGACTGTTCTTGAGGCCAGAGGGGCCCCTGGTGACTCTCCTGCTCCCCAAGCCTCTCAGGGCCTCTGGCCCCCAGCCCCGGGCCAGCTGCTGCCCCCGCAACCCCGTGCCGCCCTGGGCGTGGGAGCAGGTGCCAGGCCTCCAGCAGCCGCCGCCCCCTCCCGCCTCTCCCCGCCGGGCACAGTGCATCCTGGGAGGCTCTGCCGGCAGGGACCATCTCCCGGAGGAAGTGGCGCCTGGGTGGCCTCTGGCGGGGCCAGCGCTGCTCTGTGAGGGTCTGAGCGTTTCCAAGGCCCCTCCGTGTGTGACGGGGTGAGAGGCCGGGAGCTGTGAGTGCGGACAGATGTTTGACACCCTGCCCGCGCCCCTCTCCACCCTCCCCCGTTTGGGATGTGTGTGCATTTCACAACTCGGGCTCCATCTGGCCGGGGGCGGGCTGACTCCTTCCCACCCAGCACCCAGGAAGGCGGCCCGGGCCCCAGGGGAGGGGGAGAGAGGGGCCTTGCTGAGACAGCCCCTAAGGACTGACCCAGGCACACCCCTAAATGCCCACAGGTGCCCTAACCCCCAGTGTTTCAGGATGGGGCCTCATCTGGTCCTCCTGGAGGTCCTTACAGTTCCATGCATCCTTCGGGGAGGACAGGCGTCCTTCTGAGCGGAGCGGAGGGCACAGGCCGGAGGGAAGGCAGGGGAGCGCGAGGAGAGGAGGCAGTCACCACGCGGAGGGGAGAGCCCCCGAGGGACCCTGCTCTCAGGCCTGAGCCTCACTGTCACCAGGACCCCGTCCGGCTCTTCCTGAGACGCCGGCCTCCGGAGTCATGAGCCCACACGTTTCTGCTGCTGAAGCCGAGGCCGGTGGGCCTGGGGGGCTGGGGGCCTGGGGATCTGGGGGCTGATGGGCCTGAATAAGTGGCCGCAGGAAATACTGTGGACTCCCCTGCACACAGCCCCAGCGTCCACATCTGCCTGTGCTTTCACACCCTCTGCAGCCGGGCCTGCCTTTGTGACTATGTTTCGGGAGACAGTGCACCCGGTCTTTCAGGGAAGCCGGCTCCCACCGCAGGAGGCATCGTCCTGCCTGAGACGCCGGCCCCGGAGCTGCGGGGCTCGGGGTTCTAGGAACTGAGGCCGGTGGCGCAGGCTGCGCACAGACCACGAAGCCACTTCTGAGCCCCGCTACCTGAGGCTGTGCCACTGCTTGCTTCTCTACCCCGCCCGCTCCTCCCCGCTTCCCCCACTCCGTGGTCTTTGGGGCGCCACGGCGCACCTGGCATGGGGAGCAGAGGGGCGGGGAGGATCCTGCGAGAATTTCCTGGGGTGCAGCCTGCGGGTTGCCCAAAAAGCGAGCGCTGTTTTGCAGGCCCAGGCCTCTCTTTCTCCCCAAAAGCCACGGGGGTATCTCCCCAAAAGGGAGGGATGGGTGTCCTTCCGTGAGAGCCGCGTGGACAAGAACGTGCCATCTAGGGGGAGAGGGGTTGAGGGGTCCCTCTCTGGTGCATGGCTGCAGCTGGCAGGGAGCACGCTGCGTATCACAAGACCCCAGGCAGCGAGCAAGGGCACCGGCCTGGCCCCGCTGACGGACGGCGGACCCAGGCCTAAGGACTCGAACCCAGAGCGGGAACCAGGTGGAGGGCAGGCCTGAGCTGGCTGGGCGCTAAGGCGGTGCCCTGAGGCACAGCTCGAGGAGGGCAGTCACCTCTGCACCTCCAGGAGGGGCACGACAATGGAAGCCTCCGTTGTGTGGGTGGGTCACCTCGAGAAATGCCACAGGGCAACCGCGCGCACTTTGGTTCGTTCTCTGACCTCAACCCTCCGATTACCAGGGTGAAGAGGTTACGAGGCCCGCGTTCCTTTCTGAGAGTGGCCCCTGCAAGCCCCTTTTCTCGGGAGCCCTTCTGAGCCTTGTGGGGGGGGGCGTCCCAGCCCCCCGCCACCTGCCCCAGGCGGGCTCACCATCCCTGGCCCCCAGACGGGAGCACGGGCCGCGGGACCCAGGGGCTGTGTTAAGGGCAGCGACTTCTCTTCCTGGGGTCTGGGCGGGTCCCCGGGTCCCTGGCCGCCTGGGCACAGGCAGGCGGCACCCCACACGGCAACCCCATCTGCCGCCCCGTGCAAGGCTTCCTTTCGGACTCTGCCTTCGAGCCGGAGGAGGAGAAGCGATGGTGGTGCCGGGGGCGGGGGCGGGGGAGGAAGCGCAGGAGGGTCTCGCCGTCACTCTGCAAATACTGCTGCTTCCTCGCCTCTTTGGGACCCGGAG
>JAAGEH010000061.1:0-14335 GCA_011751065.1 Lasiurus cinereus
TGAGTATGAAGAGGACCTTTTGGAGAGTTTTATGTTGTCTTTATATGGGAACGCATCTGAATCTTTACTTGGTAGGTTCAAGGGAAACACTCTTACAACCCTACTTCTGATAAAGCCCCATTGGAGGTTCTGGCTTTGGGAGTCCTGCCCACTGCAGTAACCTATTCCTGAAAGCCTCTGCCAAGAGTGATGCTATTTTTATAGATTGTTGATTTGTTGCATACAGAAACCTATAAGACCTCCTGATAGTTGTACAAGGCTTCATAAGATTGGCACCCATATGGAAAGTAGTATGTTCCCCTCAGTTCCTACAGTTGGGTAATGCAGAAAATTATGGCATGATCCACCTAAAGTAATGTCTGCACAATATGGAATGAATTTGAAAGGCCTACCTATGTCTTATTTTTGTTTATTTTTATTTATTGTCATTATTGAAAGTTTTATAGATTTTCTCCCCCCTTTTTTAAATAAATCTTTATTGTTCACATTATTACAATTGTTCCTCTTTTCCCCCACCCTCTGCCCTTACCTCCCACCCATTATCCTCATCCATAGCTGCATGATTTTTGTCCAGTCTCTCCCTGCACACCACCTCACCTATTTCTCCCTGAGAATTATCAGTCCACTCCCTTTCTATGCCTCTAATTCTATTATATTCACCAGTTTATTCTGTTCATCAGATTTTCAATTCACTTGATTTTTAGATTCACTTGTTGATAGATATGTATTTGTTGCTCATAATTTTTACCTTTACTGTTTTCTTCTTCTTCCTCTTCTTAGAGAATACCTTTCAATATTTGATATAGTACTGCTTTGGTACTGATGAACTCCTTTAGCTTTTTCTTATTGTGAAGCTCTTTATCTGACCTTTAATTCTGAATGATAGCTTTGCTAGGTAGAGTAATCTTGGTTGTGATAGGTTCTTGTTATTCGTCACTTGGAATATTTCTTGCCACTCCCATCTGGCCTGATAGTTTCTGTTGAGAAATCAGCTGACAATTGCATGGGTGATCACTTGTAGGTAATTAACTGTTTTTCTCTTGCTGCTTTTAATATTCTCTCTTTGTCTTTTACTCTTGGTATTTTAATTATGATGTGTCTTGGTGTGGTCCTCTTTGGATTCCTTTTATATGGGATTCTGTGCACTTCCTGGAGTTGTAAGTCTATTTCTTTCAGCAGGTGGGGGAAGTTTTCAGTCATTATTTCTTCAAATAGGTTTTCAGTATCTTGCTCTCTTTCTTCTTCTGGCACCCCCATAATTCTGATGTTGGCATGCTTGAAGTTGTCCCAGAGGCTCCTTACACTATCTTCACATTTTTTTATTCTTTTTTCTTTTAGCTTTTCCAGTTGAGTGTTTTCTGCTTCTTTGTATTTCAAATCTTTGACTTGATTCTTGTGTATCTCTGGTCTGCTGTTAGGTCTCTGTATAATATTTTTTATTTCCGTCAGTGTATGTTTAATTTCTAGTTGGTTCTTTTTCATCTCCTCTTGGGTCTCACTGAATTTATCAATTTTTTCTAGGAAATTTTTAAAAAACCTTATAATTGTCATTTGTTTTTCTCCATTTATTTCGTTTGTGATCTGTTCTTTTGTCTCCACATATTTTGCTGTTTCCCTGAGTTATAGAATAGTTTTGTGTGCTAGGTGACCTATATGGCTCAGTAGCTCTGCCTCCACAGTTGCCTGAGGTGGACATTCTTGGTGCACCCCTTTGTGGACTGTGTGTACAGTCTTGTTGTAGTTAATTCTTGATTTTTGCAGGTATCACTGGGGGGGAATTGACCTCCAAGCCAATTGGTTGTGAGGATCAGCTGTGTCTGAGCCAGGAGAACTTCTGTGCTGGACTCGGCCTTAAGACTTGTAAGATTGCAACAGCCTCTTTGCTGGGCTTGGATGTGGTGGGGTCTCAAGGTTGAGCAGAGAGCCTTGGCTTCCCGTCAGCCCTGCCCTATATGGCAGTCCCTGGGTCTCAGTGCCTCTGGGTAATTTCTGCACTCCTTTCTGTGTGCATGTGTCCGAGCCTCCAGACCTCTGCCTTTCCGGCTCCGAGTTTCCATGCACTCTATGGACTCATATGAGTCTGGATCCCCAGAGTCTCGCCTAAAACTAGGGTTCAGTGCAGTCAGACCTGGATTTCAGTACTGTTGAGAAGTTCTGTTTTTCTCCCACTAGAGAAAACCAGTGGCACAATCAGCAGAGTTCTGTGTGCACAGTTTCGCATGCATGCATTATCACATGCCCCCTGTCTTTCTCAGCTCCCCTAAGTTTCCCTGCACTCCTTCCTTTTCACAACAGTCCAGACTCTCCCAAATGAGTCCCATCCAGAACTGGGGTTCAGTGCAATCAGAAGTGAGATTCAGTACAGTTGGGATTTTCTGTCTTCCTCCCACTAGAGGAAGCCAGCCAGGCACTCTGCCACCCATCCTCTCCATGTGTGTGTCTCTGTACCTCAGCTTTTTACAGCTTCTCTGAGTCTTTGTGAGTCCCTCTCTTCACTTCTAGTTGTAGAATTTTCACTCAACCAGCTTTCCTGTGGTTCTGAATGGTGTCCGTTCTGTCTTTTAGTTGTAATTTTGAAATTGTTGTGCAAGGCAGCAATTTAGGTGTTCAACTATGCCACCATCATGCCCTTTCCCCACTTTGATCCTTTCGATCTCATCCTGCCCCTTCCCCAGGTCTTCTGTTCATGGGTTATGCATATATGCATATAGATTATTTGGTTAATCTCTTCCTTCCACCCCTCCCCCTTCCCTCTGAGATCTGTCAGTCTGTTTCATGCTTCCATGTCTCTGGATCTATTTTGTTCATCAGTTTATTTTGTACATTAGATTCCACATACAAGTGAGATCATATGATATTTTCTTTCACTAACTGGCTTATTTCACTTAGCATAATACTCACCAACTCCTTCCACACTGCCTCAAAAGGTAAGAAATTCTTCTTTTTCACTACTATATAGTATTCCATTCTATGTGTCAATGTACCATAGCTTTTTTATCCACTCGTCTATTAATGGGCACTTGGGCTGTTTCCATGTCTTGCCATTTGAGCACATTTTGTAGAGCTAACTACTGGAGGAACCATTTCTTCCCATGTTTAGAGGCTGGGCTATCTCCAGTACACAAAGCACATTCACTGATTCAGGGGCCTATCTACTTCAAAATAGTTTGAGATGAAGACTCTGTGGCTCAAGGCAGAGTGGAGAGCTAGCTCCATGATCTTGAGGATAAAGTTGCAAAATTGTCTATAAAGGAGCTTCTGGATGTTGGGTTAAGATGAAGCCCTTTATTTGGAAACAGAACATTGGTTAGGACATTAAGAGCTCAATGAATGTGTCTGTGAATATGGATAACTGAGCCCATCTCAGGAGGGCATGGAAAAGTGCTTGGATACTATGTTATCAACTAAATTTATGATTTAGAAACTTGGTTATTTATTTATTTATTTATTTATTTATTTATTTTTAAATACATTTTTGTTGATTTCAGAGAGGAAGGGAGGAGGGGGGGAAGAGAGAAGCTGTCTCTCATAAGCTCCCAACCATGGAACAAACCTGCAACCTAGGTATGTGCTCTGACCAGGAAAGGAACAGGCAACTTTTCACTGATGATGTCAACCAACTGAGCCACCCAACCAGGACGCCTCATCTTATTTGAATAAGTGTCAGGAAGTTGGTTTCTCTCTAAGCCTAAACAATCTAAAATTTGGGGGTTTCTCTGTGTAAGCTTATTAAGTATTCCTAGCATTTTTCTTGATTAAAACTCAATGCAGTGTTAGTTTCCGAAGCCCCAACAATCCCCAATGATGATTAACACGCGGCAGTCTCTCATCTGCTTCCCCAGTTCCTAATGAAACCTTTGAGACAAGCTCTAGGGTCCTTGCATTCTACCTCTTAGTACCCAGAGGGATTTTCCAAGGCGTGTTCCCAGGAGGCTTGAGGCAAAGAGATTTTTTCCTTTTGGGGAAGGGAAATATCCAAAGCTCCCTGAAATCCGGAGTTTAAGAGATGGCATTTTTCCTGTGCCACTTCCCCAGCCAAAGGAACCAATGCCCCAGCCTCAAGGAGTTCGGCTATAATTTGAAGTTCTCTCTGGTACTAGAGAAAGCTGACTTTTCCTTGCTTTCTTGGCTTTGGCTTCCACAACAAAGTGTTTTCCTAGGCTTCCTCTGAATAGATCAGCCCCTTCCATTCCTTTTAAAGATCACTATCTGGAAAGTGGCTCCTTCCTATTGCCAAGGTCAGAAGCAGTGAGTTGCTGTTGGCAGAACTAAATGAAAATGGAATGCCATGTATATTTTTCAAAATCTTATTCTTTTCTCTACAGTTTTCAGTATTTGTTTGGTTCTATTGATTCTCATGTCCACTGATATTCTATTTCTTTATGCTCATCTTGCTGTGGTAATGGATTCAAGGACATGAAATTTAGCAGACATGATAATGATCTTCAAATATTTTAAATACTATCTGGCTGGAAAGGAAACAGAAGGTAGGCTACTGTGGGGAGGTGGAAAGTTGCAGGCAGACAGATATTGAATCAATATAATGTAACATTTTCTAAGAATGAAGGTCATTCATAAATAGAATTAATGACAGTATATCTACATGGATCTATAAATGGAATATTATGCACCAATGAAAATAAAGTGTGAGATAGATTTACAATACTGTATGGAAAGTATTCAAGAAATAATATTTAAAGGAAAAAACTACTTGTGAATTGGTGTTTCTTACAATTTCATTTGTATAAAATTATATGGAATTATGTATAATTGTATATAGAAAATTTCTAGGCAGAAATAAATAAATTTAAAAAACAAACATGAATATGTTTCCTTCTGGACTAGAGAATACAAATTACAGAAGGAGAAAACTAACTTTCCCATTTACACTCTAGTTTACAGATGGCTTTTTCCCCCTTAAGCGTTTTTATGACAAAAATGCCTAGTTTTATATTTTTAAGTAAACTTAGTATCTTAAAAAAAAGAGGGGTGCTAACTTTTTAGATAATAAATTTCCAATCATTGGAAGCACTGAAGCATAATTTGGTGAACTATTTGTGAGCAATGCTGGGTTTTTAAAGTTACCTCCTAACTCTAAGTTTCTATGATTCAGTTCTAATGAAAGAACTTAAAGCAACAAAGATATGAGTTTTTCCAGCTTGCTTCCAATGGGAAAGATTTGAATAATGAAATGGATAAGATTAACCCCTTGCCCAGGATTGTTTGTAGGTTCTCAGCAGAAAATGATTTCTCTTGAAGATAACTTTTCATGTTTTAAATTGTGGAGAGATGTCTTAGGCTAAAGACCCAGAATATAAAGAAACAGAAAATGGAGTCAAATGCTGTTTTTCAGTGACATGGTTTCACAGGCGGAGGCTGCTCTGTGGTCTCAGTGATCATGATCATATTGTAGTCCCAGTGCTATCTCGCATCAGGTCTTCGCCATTTGATGAGTCATTGTCTTCCTGAGGGGTTGAGGAGAGAGAGAACATAATGGCAGTCTCTTCTCTTCCATAGCCTGGCTGAGTTTTCCTGTTCCTTTTCGTGTAGGTAAGATTGATTTTCCTCTTCCATAGATCTGAGTTTTGTTCCATAGTAAATTATGAACCACAGTAAAACAGGAATGCCACAACCCTGAGGAAAATTAACACATGCATATTGTATTGTACATTTTCCTCTAACTTTTGAAATATTTTATATTTTTTTGTTCTTAAAAATCCATAATAAGGAAATTTCAAAATCTGACCTCACCCAACTACTTACATCTATCTCACGGTAGCAATACCCAGAATTGACCCAGTGGTTATTAAAAATTTTAGCAAAATTATAGAATTTGGCTGTGTTTAGAAGATAATAATTAAGAAGAAAATACGTATTATATAGACAGAAAGATTACTGAAGATTTTCCATTTACTACCTAGAAAAAAATATTTGTTAGCATTTTGGCAAATTTCTTTTCAGCCCTTTTTTAATGGTAGGTGTGCCATTGAATGCATTACCTTCATTTCTTTTTTCCTTCTTGTTTTTTTCTTTGCATTATTTTTACACAATTATGGTCTGTCTATGTATCTTTGTATCTACCTATGTATCCATGTAACTATATATGTATGGTGCATAGTTCCCATTAAATGAATATGATATAATTTATTTAATCATTACTTTTTTATATAGATCGATTTTGGTCTTCATTATTATAAACTAGAGGCTGGATGCTTGAAATTCGTCTAAGGGGCTCGGCCCTCAAAGCCATGGCAGCTTGCCTCAGCCCTCACAGCCCCAGCTTTGTCCAGAAGGTCGTCCAGAAGGATGTCCGATCATTCGGCTGTTCCATCTAAATAGTATATTACACTTCTGTTATAGATGATATTATAAAACCCTCTTACAGATGCATCCTGATACATATTTTTTTATTATTTCTTTAAAATAAATAATTGGAAGTAAAAATATTAAGCCAAGAAAATGGGCTGTGTTATAATTAAAACACTAATATTTTACCTACTTATCTAGATAATCCTAAAAATTTCCCAGTTTTCCTAATGATTTTAAATGTTTCCAATTTACTCCACAATGTAATCTCATTCCTAAAGAAAGGCAAATGTATTAATACTTGTTAATAGACACCAAAATAGCCTTTTGTAAAAATCTGTTCACACAATTAAAATATGGAATCTATTAGTTTTTAAATGTTAGACAAATTGCCTAATCCTAGGTGTGTTAGATTTTCCATCTGCAAGATGAAGATAATAATTACCTCACATGTGGGATTGTTATGCTGTTAAATAATACATGTAAGCATGCTTTATCAACTAAAAACTGGTACTATTATTTTTGTTGTTATCATTACTAATTTTTTAAAATGAGAATTTTGTGATCCCCAGTTACTCCTCAAATAGAAAATAGGAGATATTTGCAAACTGGTTTCCCCAGTTTATAATGCTGAAGTAATTAGAAAAGAGCATTCAGAGTAGGGAATGCGACTAACTATAAATATTCATATGCAAGCACAAGCTACAAAACAGAGAAATAGCCAAAACCGGTTTGGCTCAGTGGATAGAGTGTCTGCCTGTGGGCTGAAGGGTCCCAAGTTCGATTCCGGTCAGGGGCATGTATCTTGGTTGCGGGCACATCCCGAGTGGGAGGCATGCAGGAGGCAGCTGATCGATGTTTCTCTCTCATCGATGTTTCTAACTCTCTATCCTTTTCCCTTCCTCTCTGTGAAAAATGAATAAAATATATATTTTTTTAAAAATACAGAGAAATAACACACATTTTATGAGAATTAGTTACAGAGCAACACTAGCAATTGCAAAAGGCTTGGATTGATAGGGTGAGAAGTCTGTCTATGCAAGAGGCGATTTGAGTAAAGTATTGACTAAAGAGAAATACATGATTCATTAAAACCAATGCAAGAGATTAAAACACATTTAACACACACACACGCACACACGCACACACACACACACACACACGCCTTCATAGACACAGACAACAGTATGGTAAATCGCCAGAGTGAAAGGGGGTTGGAGGAGGTAAAGAGGGTAAAGGGGAGATAAAATGAAGATGGAAGGAGACTTGACTTGGGTCATAAATACACAATAAAATATACAGATGATATTCTATAGAATTGTACACCTGCAACCTATATAATTTTATTCATCAATAAACTCAATAAAAACTTTTTTTTCAAAATGGGGAGGGCCGTCAGGTTTGAGGCTATTGAATGATTTGTGAAAATGCTTTATGAAAGATACATTCAAACTTAGCAGGGAGAAAGCAAACACTTATCTGTTGCTTGGCAGTTTAGAAGGGAAGATGTTTAAGATCAAAATTGTGCTTTAATCAAAACCATGCACCTGTAATCTAAGAGAAAATGCTTTACAAATTTAACTATGCATTTTCTATTTCTTTAGCCTCAGTTTTTCCCTAACACCTGTGTTCTCACTCATCAGGAAATCTGTTCTAAACTTGCCCAGTTATGCTTCCTTCTACCTTATCACCACTCTGTGTATTCTTTTTTTCTGTTATACATACATCTGCATACACGGAATTACTTCCTGATTGTATTTTTCTGTCTTTACCTATTAGTGAGCAGTAGTCTCCATTTACCTGGCAACCACCCAGGAGAAGGTTCTTATTATCTACGTCTCCTAGAGTTCTCCTACTCAAGCATTGGGCACGGATGTCTTCTGACTGATTGGCCTAAGTCACCAGCTTTCAGACGTGGAATTTATCGATGAAGAGAGAGAATAACACAGTGGTGAGTGAATTTTTTTTCCAGGGTTTTTCCAGCTTTCATGAACACAAACTTACTCTATTTGCAGTATTTCTCACCTTGTACATTTTAACCCTGACTGGCAATGTCATCATTGTGACAATTATCAATATTGATCGTCACCTTCACACCCCCATGTACTTCTTTCTTAGTATGCTTTCAACCTCAGAAACAATGTACACATTGGTCATTGTACCACAAATGCTCTCCAGCCTCATCAGACAAAGCCAGTCTATCTCCTTGGCTGGTTGTGCCACCCAGATGTTCTTTTTTATCACTTTGGCCATCAACAACTGCTTTCTACTCACAGCAATGGGGTATGACCGCTATGTCGCCATTTGCAAACCTTTGAGGTACACAGTCATCATGAACAAGAAGGTGTGTGCCCAGCTGGTTTGGGGGGCCTGCAGCATTGGCCTTCTTGTGGCCATAATTCAGATTTCCTCTGTGTTCAGTCAGCCCTTTTGTGGTAAAGAGGTGGCCCATTATTTCTGTGACATCCGCCCAGTTATGAAACTCTCATGTGCTGACACCAATCTACATGACATAATTACTTTTATCATCAGTTCACTTGTCATTTTGGTGCCCATGGGTTTGGTCTTCATCTCCTACATCCTTATCATCTCCACCATCCTCAAGATTGCCTCAAGTGAGGGCCAAAAGAAGGCTTTTGCAACTTGCGCCTCCCACCTCATTGTGGTCATTGTTCACTATGGCTGTGCCTCCATTGCCTACCTCAAGCCTGAGTCGGAGAACACCAAAGATCAGGATCAGCTGATCTCAGTGGCCTACACCATTTTTACTCCTCTCCTGAACCCTGTGGTATACACTCTGAGAAACAGGGAGGTCAAGAATGCCCTTCACCGTGCTATCAGCAGAAAGCCTCTTGCCTAGGATCTCACGTAGTTTGACATATAACCTATCAAACTCTGGGTATTTTTGCAATCTGGAAAAAAATCTTATTTTAATTTTTGTATGTATTTGTTCAGTTTTCCCATCACCATTTGTTGAAAAGACTGTGTTTACCCAATTGTATATTCTTGCATCCTTTGTCAGAGATTAATTGGTCATGTAGATCTCTAGTGTTTTTTCTTCTGGACTCTCTGTTCTGTTCCATTGATTAATGTGTTTGTTTTCATGCCAGTACCATGATGTTTTGATTACTATGGCCTTTAGTATAATTTGAGATCAGGTAACGTCATACCTCGAATTTTGTCCTTTTTCTCAATATTGCTGAGGGTCTTTTGTGTTTCCATGTAAATTTTAAGATTATTAGTTCTAGTTTTGTGAAAAATTCCAAAGGTATTTTGATAGAAATTGCATTGAATCTATACATTGCTTTGGGTAATATGGATATTTTAACAATGTTAATTCTTTTTATCTGTGGCATAATATATTCTTCCACTTACTTGTATCTTCAATTTCTTCCTTCAATGTCTTAAAATGTTCTGTATACCAGCCTTTTACTCTCTTGGCTAGATGTATTCCTAGGTATTTTTGGTGCAATTGGAAAATTGATTGTTTTTATTCATTTTTCTTTCCAATTGTTATTGGTGTATAAAAATGCAACCAGCCTTAGACGGTTTGGCTCAGTTGATAGAGCATTAGCGCACAGACTGAACGTTCCCAGGTTTGATTCCAGTTAAGGGCACATACCTCAGTTGCAAGCTCAATCCATGGCCCTGGTTGGTGCCTGTTTGGGAGGCAGCCAATTAATGTGTCTCTCTCACTGGATATTTCTCTTTCTCTGTTTCTCCCTCTCCCTTTCATTCTTTCTAGAAATCAATGGAAAGATATCCTTTGGTGAGGATTAACAAAAAAATTCAACTAATTTCTGAAGATTAATTTTGTATTCTGCTAGACCACTTTCTTACAAGAAAAACTCAAATAGATTAAAGATTTAAATATATGACCTAAAACCATACAACCCTTAGAAGAAAACAGTAAACATTCTGACATAGATGTCAGTAATATTTTTTTGGATATGTTTCCTCAGGCAAGGGAAACAAAAGTAAAATAAACACATTAGACTACATCAAGCTAAAAGTTTTTACACAACAAAGGAAACCATCAATAAAATGAAAAGGCAACCTACTGAATGGAAGAAAATATTTGCCAGTGATACAAATATTTGCCAGTGATGGAATTAATATTCAATATGTAAAAAGAACTCATACAATATAACAGCAATAAATAAATGAATTAATAAACAACTCAATTTAAAAATGGGTAGAGGAACTGAATAGACATTTCTCAAAGAGGATATAGAGATGGTCAATAAACATGAAAAGTTGCTTATATCAATAATCATCAGAGAAATGTACATTAAAACCACAATGAGAAATCACTGCACACCTATCAGAATAGTTATTATCAATAAATCAACAAACAACAAGTATTGGTGAAGATGTGGATTAAAGGGAACATTCATGCACTATTGATGGATTTGCAAATGTATAGCCTCAATGGAAAAGAGTTTGGCTGTTCCTTGGAAATTAAAAATCTAATCACCTTACAAATGAGCAAATTATACTTCTGGGTGTTAATCTAAAGAAATCCAAAACACTGATTTGAAAAAACATATTCATCCTTGTGTTCATTGAAGCATTATTTACAATAGCCAAAATATTTAAGCATCTCTAGTTCCCATTAATAGATGAATGGATAAAGAAGTGGTACATATATAAAATGGAATAATACTTAGCCCAAATGGATGGATCTAGAGGGTAATATGCTAAGTGAAATAAGTCAGAGAGAAATACAAATACCATGTGATTTCACTTATATGTGGAATCTAAATAAGTAAATTAATAAATAAAAAAATAAAAACAAATGAAAGAGAAAATCATAGATAGAGAACAAACTTATAGTTTCCAGATGGGAGGAAGGGCGGAGGGCAAGGTGAAAGGGTGAAGAGATTAAAAGTACAATTTGGCAATTACAAAATAGCCACTGGGCTGTAAAGGACAGCATAGAGAATATAGTTAATAATCTTGTAATAACTGTGTGGTATCAAACAGACATTATCCTTGTTAACAGGAATCACTTCACAAAATATATAAATGTCTAACCATTATGCTGTACACCTGAAACTAATATAACATTGAATGCCAACTGTAATTGAAAAAAAATTAAAAAAACAGATTCTGTACCAATAAAATAGTTGCAAAATTTGGTGGTAACACTGCATTAAAGAATCAAAGTGTCCCTGACTTGAATTTTTTTTTATCATCACTCTCCTAAGCCTTTTATTAATCACTAGAGGCTGGCTGCATAAAATTCATGCACAGTGGGGGGTGTCCTTCAGCCCCTCCTGCACCCTCTCCAATCTGGGACCCCTTGAGGATGTTCAACTGCTCATTCACAGGGATCTGGACATGGGGGTGTGGCCAGCCCGGGTGAAGGGCTGAGGGCTGTTTTCAGGCTGGCCACACATCCTTCAGGGTTGAGGTCCCCACAGGGTTACCTGGCCAGCCTAGGTGAAGGGTTGATGGCTGTTTGTAGGCTGGCCACAACCCCCATTGATCCAAGCTCCCAGCCCCTCCTTTTTTTCTTTTTTCTTTTTGTCAGCACCTCCTTGAGCAGAGGCCAGGGCTGGCTGGAAGCAGAAATCTAGTATTTATTTATTTTCAATAATTGAAACTTTGTATCCTTGAGCAGATGCCAGGGCCCGCCAGGGCAGGAGGGAAACTTGATTTCCTCCATCACCAGGGTCAACCCAAGCCTTCTGCTTGCTCCAGCTCCATGGTCGCTGCCATCTTTGTTGAGTTGATTTGCATACTCATTTCTGATTGGCTGATGGGTGTAGCTGAGTAATGATCAATTTGCATGGTCTCTTTTATTAGTGTAGATCAGTTACCAATTTTGTTGAAGCTCATATTAGAACTATTTCCTTGGTGAGTCTTCTATGTTTACATGTTAGTAAGTAACTTGTTACATTCAGCAACTGAATTTCTCTGCAATTATATATGCTTTGTACTGAGTGATACATATGCTCTTCTGTACTCACCGTGTAGAGACACCTGAAGATATATTTTGAAATTAATAAATGTATTATTAATTCCACTTCTCAACCAGCTCTGGCTGGCTCAGATTGGAAAATTAGCCCATGACTTTTGGTCTTTCCTATGTGGAACCTGAGCTGATACCCTTGTCTTGCCTTGACCCTCATCATCTGTATGTATAAAAAGCCATCATCCATAATGACCAGAATGACTGATGACCAGTCGCTATGATGCCCATTGTGACCAGTGAATTGCCTGATCAGAGGGTGGGGTCAGCCGGCCAACCTCCTGTGGCCCCACACCCCTGCTGGCCACCCCTGATTGGCCTGCCCCACCATGATAGGCCTGTAGTCCCTACCCCAGGCCAGCCCCATTCCTGATTGTACTTCCTCCACCCCAATAGTAAGTGGGGCTAACCATCCAACCTCCTGCAGTCCCTTCCCTACAGGCCGGCCCCACCCCCAATGGGCCTCCACCACCCTGATTGGCCTGTAGTCCTTCCCTTTGGCTAGTCTCATCCCTGATTACCACCCACCCCAATAGGGGGCGGGGTCAGCCAGCTAACCTCCTGCAGCCCGTCCCCAGAGCCTGCCCCATTTCTGATGGGACCCCAACACCCTGATTGTCTTGCAGCCCCTCCCCACAGCTGGCCAACAACCCATGGCTACTCCCCAAGGCCCCTGACCTATGGTCAGCACTCCCCTCCCTGTTCTGGTGCAGGGCCAACTGACTCACTGCCCACAGCCCCTCCCCATGGCTGGATCCACTCCCAATTGGCCCCCCAATCCCAATAGGAGGCAGGGTTTGCCAGCCAACCTCCTGCAGCCCCTCACCCTGGCCAGCCCTGCCTCTGATGGGCCCCCACCACCCTGATCAGCCTGCAGCCCCTCTCCCCATCCAGTCCCACCACAGATCAGTCCCCTGACCCCATTCAAGGGCAGGGCCAGCTGGCCAACCATCCATGGCCCCTTCCCCAGGTTGTTCACCCCAGTCAGCACTGCCCACCCCATTCTGGGGAGGGGCTGGGTGGCCCACTGACCACAGCCCCTTCCCATGGCTGATCCCCCCTCAATCAGCTTCCCAGTCCCAATAAGGGAGGGGACCACCAGCCAATCACCTGTGGCTCCTTCTCCCAGCCGGACCAGCCCTGATTGGACCCTGATTAGTGCGAACTGGCTAGCCAGCCTCCCACCATCTTCTCCTGACAGACCCAGCCCTGATCTGCCTTGATTGGCCAAACCCCACCCATGTACAAATTCGTACACTGGGCCTCTAATTTCTACATAATTGGACTCATTTTCTGTGCATAGTTGGGTGCCTAGTTTAAACTCATAGTTTAAACATTTGTCTAAACAAGTCTAGAAAGCTCCAAATTATTCTTCTTCTTGCCTTCTAATGGAAAAAATTGTAATGATATATGAAAAATGTTTAAGACTTTGGGATTATTTGACCTTGAGTAAAATGAGGCAGAACTTGCCAAGTGATTGCTGGTACTTAAAGGGCTGATGTTTAAAAATAACCCTATATAATAAAGAGGTAATATTCAAATTGACTATCATACCATCCCACAAGATGGCCACCACCATGTCATCACAAGATGGCTGCCACAAGATGGCCAGCAGGGGAAGGCAGTTGGGGGCAATCTGGTCAGTAGGGAAGCAGTTAGGCATTAATAAGGCTGGCAGGGGAGTGGTTAGGAGGTGATCAGGCTGGCAGGCAGAAGCAGTTAGGGGCAATCAGGTAGGTAGGCAGGCAGGTGAGCAGTTGGACGCCAGCAGTTCCAGATTGTGAGAGGAGTGTCGGGATTGGGTCTAAACCGGCAGTCAGACATCTCCCAAAGGGTGCCAGATTGGAGAGAGTGCAGAATGGGCTGAAGGACACCCAGTGCATGAATTTCATGCACCGCGTCTCTAGTACTAATAATAATCTGTATCTGCCACCCATTGTCCGGCTCCTGTTTAAAGACAGTCCAAACCTGCATTGAAAGTGTATGTCAAACCCACGACTTGGGAATCCCTGATAGCAGAGGGCCAATAAGGTAAATATTCATGTTTATGGA
>JAAGEH010001579.1:0-29722 GCA_011751065.1 Lasiurus cinereus
AGTTGCTTTGTAGTATAGCTTGAAGTCTGGTATTGAGATCCCACCTACTTTATTCTTTTTTCTCAGAATTGCTGTAGCTATCCGTGGTCTTTTTTTGTTCCAGATGAATCTATGAAGAATTCTTTGTAGGTCTGTGAAATATGTCGTTGGTATTTTAATGGGTAGTGCATTGAATCTGTAGATTGCTTTGGGTAGTATGGACATTTTAATGATGTTGATTCTCCCAATCCATGAGCATGGTATGCTCTTCCATCTGTTAACATCTTCCTGTATCTCTTTTTTCAGTGTCCTGTAGTTTTTTGCATAAAGGTCTTTTACCTCTTTAGTTAGGTTTATTCCTAGGTATCTTAATTTTTTTGGTGCGATGGTAAATGGGATATCTTTTTTAGTTTCTCTTTCTATAATTTCACTGTTAGTGTATAGAAATGCCACAGACTTCTTAGCATTAATTTTGTATCCTGCTACATTGCCAAATTCATTAATTAAGTCAATTAGTTTTGGAATGGAATCCTTTGGGTTTTTTATGTACAATATCATGTCATCTGAAGTAAGGACAGCTTTACTTCTTCTTTTCCAATTTGGATGCCTTTTATTTCTTCTTGTTGTCTAATTGCAATGGCTAATACTTCCAGTACTATGTCGAACAGGAGAGGTGAGAGTGGGCATCCCTGTCTTGTTCCTGTTCTTAGGGGAAATGGTTTTAGTTTTTGCCCATTGAGTATGATGTTAGCTGTGGGTTTATCATATATGGCTTTTATGATGTTGAGGTATGATCCTTCTATTCCCACTTTGATGAGAATTTTTATCAAGAAAGGATGTTGGATTTTGTCAAATGCTTTTTCTGCATCAATTGATATGACTATGTGATTTTTATCTCTCAATTTGTTTATGTGATGTATCACATTTATTGATTTGTGGATATTGCACCATCCCTGCATTCCTGGGATGAATCCTGCTTGGTCATGGTGTATGATCTTTCTGATGTACTGCTGGATCCGGTTTGCTAGAATTTTGTTGAGGATTTTGGCATCTATGTTCATGAGAGATATTGGCCTATAATTCTCTTTCATTGTGTTGTCTTTATCTGGTTTTGGTATTAGGGTGATGCTGGCTTCATAGAAGGTGTTTGGTAGTATTCCTTCTTCTTGAATGTTTTTGAATAGTCTGAAGAGGATAGGTTTTAATTCTTCCTTGAATGTTTGGTAAAACTCTCCTGTGTAGCCATCTGGACCCGGGCTTTTATTTGCTGGAAGCTTTTTGATTACTGCTTCAATTTCTTCCATAGTTATTGGACTATTGAGATGTTTGGCTTCCTCCTCATTGAGTTTTGGGAGGTTATATTTTTCTAGGAAAATGTCCATTTCTTGCAGGTTGTCCAATTTGTTGGAATAGAGTTGTTCATAGTATTTTTTAACAATCCTTTGTATTTCCACAAGGTCTGTTGTTATTTCTCCTCTTTCATTTCTGATTTTGTTTATTTGGGTCTTCTCTCTTTGCTTGTTGGTGAACCTGGCTAGGGGTCCATCAATCTTGTTTATAATTTCAAAGAACCAGATGTTTGTTTTGTTGATCTTTTGAATTGTTTCTTTGGTCTCCGGGTTGTTTATTTCTGCTCTGATCTTCACTATTTCCTTCCTTCTGAGTACACTGGGCTTTTCTTGTTGCTCACGTTCTAGCTCTTTGAGTTGTAGGTTTAGGTGATTTATTACCATTATTTCCTCTTTTTTGCAGTAGGCTTGTAGGGCTATGAATTTCCCTCTCAAGACTGCTTTCACTGTGTCCCATAAATTTTGTATTGTTGTGTTGTCATTGTTATTTGTTGCCATGATGTTTTTTATTTCTTCCTTGATCTCTCTGGTTACCCAGTCGTTGTTTAAAAGCCTGCTGTTTAGTCTCCATGTGTTTGATTTCTTTCTATTGGTTTTATTATAGTTGATTTCCAGTTTAATGCCACTGTGGTCTGAGAAGATGCTTGATATGATTTCTATCTTCTTGAATTTGAAGAGACTTTTCTTATGACCCAACATATGATCTATCTTTGAAAATGACCCATGTGCACTGGAGAAGAATGTATATTCTGTGGCTTTGGGGTGAAATGTTCGAAGATGTCAATTAATTCCATCTGGTCTAGTGAGTCATTTAGGATTGATGTTTCTTTGCTGATTTTTTGTTTAGAGGATTTGTCCAATGGTGACAGTGGGGTATTAAAGTCTCCTACTATGATTGTATTGCTGTCAATCTCTCCCTTAATATCCTCCAAGAGTTTATT
Organism: Lasiurus cinereus; assembly: GCA_011751065.1. NCBI lineage: Eukaryota > Metazoa > Chordata > Mammalia > Chiroptera > Vespertilionidae > Lasiurus > Lasiurus cinereus. The sequence continues at coordinate 2,270 of JAAGEH010001579.1, forward strand.
TATGTATTTAGGTGCTCCTATATTGGGTGCATATATGTTTACCAGAGTTATTTCTTCTTGTTGGATTGTTCCCTTTAGTATTATGAAGTGGCCTTCTTTATCTCTTGTTATGTCCTTCACTCTGAGATCTAATTTGTCAGATATAAGTATTGCAACCCCAGCTTTTTTTTCATTTCCATTTGCCTGAAATACCATGTTCCATCCCTTCACCCTCAATCTGTGTGTGTCTCTTTTCCTAAGGTGGGTTTCTTGCAGACAGCAGATATATGGATCATGTTTTCTTATCCAATCGGTTACCGTATGTCTTTTGATTGGAGCATTTAATCCGTTTACATTTAAAGTTATTATTGATGAGTACTTATCTGTTGCCATTTTTAGTCCTTACCCCCAAGTTCCTTCTTCGCTTCCTCTTTCTTTTTATTACAGCAGACCTTTTAACATTTCTTGCATTGCTGGTTTGGTGGTAATATATTCCCTTAGTCCTTTTTTGTCTGTGAAGCTTTTGATTTCACCTTCAATTTTGATTGAGAGTCTTGCAGGGTACAGTATTCTTGGATTCAGGCCCTTCCTTTGCAAGACTTTGTATATTTCATTCCATTCTCTTCTGGCCTGACGAGTTTCTGTTGAGAAGTCAGTAGCTAGTCTTATGGGGGTTCCTTTGTAGGTAACTTTCTGTTTCTCTCTGGCTGCTTTTAAGATTCTTACTTTGTCTTCGGTGTTTGCCAATTTAATTATAATGTGCCTTGGTGTCGGTTTGTTGGGATTCATTTTGCTCGGGACTCTGTGAGCTTCTTGGATTTGGGTGGGTTTTTTCTTTTCTATATTGGGGAAATTTTCTGTCATTATTTCTTCAAACACGTTCTCTAATCCTTGTTCAGGTTCCCCTCTTTCTGGAACCCCAATTATGCGGATGTTATTTTGTTTCATGTTATCCCAAAGTTCCCTTAGACTCTCCTCCGCTTTTTAACTTTTTTTTCTAGAAGCTGCTGTACTTGGGTATTTTTTCCTACCGTGTCTTCTAGCTCACTGATGTGGTCCTCTGCTTCTTCTAGTCTACTTTTGATGCTTTCTATTAAGTTCTTTATAGCAGTGATGTCATTATTCATTTCTTCTTGTTTATTCTGCACTTCCTCTAGTTTCTTCTGCATTTCTTCTTGTTTATTCTGCACCTCCTCTAGTTTCTTCTGCATTTCTTCTTCATGCTTCTTCACCTCCTCTAGGTTCTTATTCATTACCTCTTGGCTCTTACTCATATTCTCAAATTTGTCTTCCATTCTTTCAACCACATTATGATAATTTCTCTGAACTCTGGTAGGCTTATATGTGGGTCTATTTCGTTTACTTCCTTTTCTGGTGAAACCTGCCTTTCTGTCTTATGTGGGCTGTTTCTTTTTCTGCCCATGGTCTTTCTTATCTGGGTATCTGGTTATGTAGTGCTCTCTCCTACGTTGATTGAAAGGCACAAACTTCAACACCACCAGGTACAGCACACAAGGCACTGAGTAGAAATGTATTCAAGATGTTAATAATCACAAATAAGGTGACCACCAATGAAGGACAAATTAGGGGTAAATAGAGAAAGAAGAAGAGGAAAATGAGGAAGAAAGAAAAGAAAGAAGTGCCAAAATCAAATTGGGAGAGTGAGAAAGAAAAAAAAAGATAAATGAACAATAAAATAAAATAAAATAAGAAAATAAAAAGGAGAAAAAGGAGAAGGAAAGAGGAAGAGAAAAAAGTCAGAGAGAAAAGAAAGTGTATAAGAGAGAAAAAAGGAACAAAATATAGATTTCAGTAGACAACTTCAGTAGAACAGTCACTAATCCTAATAAAGGCCAGCAACTAGTACCTAGAGATTGATGCAAATTGCAAATAGCAACTGGTATCGAGGGAGATGAGGGAAAAGAGAGGTAGAAAACAAAGCAAGCAAAAAGAAAATAAAACAAGTAGAATAAACTAAAACAGTCTCTCAAAAAAAAATTTCAAAAAATCGATATAATCACTTTTCAGGCAAATAGCAACAAAAGGACATAGAGAAAAAACAACTTTTTGGCTAGTGAAGACAAGAGGGGAGAGGTTTGTGTGGACTTGTAGTAGGGGATTTGAAATTAGATATATAAATGGGGTGAAATTTTAACCAGGTAAAGAGAAAAATAGGGAGAATGTAAAGTTGGAAAATGGAAAGAGAAAGAAGACAGCAAAATGGGGAAAGTTAGGAGGAAAGTGTTGGCATAAAGGTGGAGTTGAGTTGGAGTAAAATTATGCTAAAGGGAAGATGAAAATAGAATGTAGAACTCTAATCCCGAAATAAAATAAAGAGAAAACAAAATGACACTTTTTTTTCCCAATAACGGTGAAGTACTAGTAGTAATTAATAATACTAGTTTAAATAAAAAATGTAATAATTATAAAGGTAAAATCAATTGAGGCAGAAAGAAAAAAAATATTCTTTTAATTAAAATATGTGAAAATGAAAAATAAAGAATTAAAAATTAAGAAAAAAGAAAAAAGAAAAAAGGAACAAAAAAAAAGAAAAATAGAATGGTCCTTCACTTCCACTATTATTCTGCTTGGCACTCCTGTTTCCCAGTAGGAGAGGTATTGCAGTTCCCTGTGTTCCTCTTTTGGTGTTTTAATCTCTTTATTCTCTTGTGGTTATGCGAGAGTCAATTTGTGTGTCATCATTTGGGTGGCAGTGTTTCAGAATTGATCTCTGAGACAAAGCACAGGACCTCTCTAGGCTGTGCTCAGATCCTGCTACTCTGTGGTTCCCAAAACCAGTCCGTGGGGGTTTTGCAGCCTGGATACTGCAATAACCCCCAGGCTGTCCCTCTGCCTCAGAGAAAAAGAAAAAAAAAAAAGAGTCGTTCTCCGGAGCTCTCCTCTGTCAACAGCTCAGAGGGTTTGCCTTCACACTCAGGGATCACGCCCTGACCACCCCTGCAGACCTCTCCAGAGCCAGCTTTCCCGCAGCCCGGCTCCCACAGTGTGCGCATCTCTGCCCTGCGGGGGTAGGAGACCTCACCCTGGCCCAGGCGCAATCTGACCCTCCCGCGCGCGTGTGCGCAGTGTGGATCTCTGAATCCTCAGTCTGCGTGTCTGTGCCGCCTGGGAAGCCGCGCTCTGGGTCCTGGCTGCTCTGTGGGTGCCTCCGTCAGCCGCAGCTTTCAGACCTCGGCAGACATCCACCTCCCCCTTAAGTCAGGCGCAATCTGACCTTTCCGTGTGTTCTGTGGATCTCTGATTCCGCCGCGTGTCTGCACCGATTGGAGAGCGGAGTTCTGGGTCCCCGGGTTCCTGGCTGCTCGATGGGTGCCCAGCCGCAGGCTTCAGACCACCGCAGACATCCACCTCCCACTGCAAGATGGCTCGGGCTCCGCCTTTGCGCTGGTGGCTCCGGCGGACAAAAACCCAGTGGCAGTGGGGCTGCCTGGCCGGGAGAGCCCCCTCCAGCAGTTCCCCACCTTCCCCTGGAGGACAACTGACTCCTAGCTTGCCAACAAACACTCCCAAAGCCACTCTCAGCCACTCTCTCTCCCTCTGCCCAGCAACAAAGCTCCAGACGCGTCCGTCTACTCCCACCTTATGTGTTTTGATTGGAGCATTTAATCCATTTATATTTAAAGTTATTGATTGGTACTTATCTGTCACCATTTTTGTTCTTTACCCCTGTGTTCCTTCTTTGCTTCCTTTTTTTTTTTCTTTTTTACAGCAGACCCTTTAGCATTTCTTGCATTGCTGGTTTGGTGATAATAAACTCCTTTATTACTTTATTATCTGTGAAGATCCTGATTTCACCTTCAATTTTGATTGACAGCCTCGCTGGGTATAGTATTCTTGGATTCAGACCCTTCCTTTGCATGACTCTGTATTTTTCAATCCATTCCCTTCTGTCCTGATGTCATTCTGTTGAGAAATCAGTCGCTATTCTGATGAAGTTCCTTTGTAGGTAACTTTCTGTCTCTCTCCGACCTTTTTTAAAATTCTTACTTTGTCGTTGGTGTTTGCCAGTTTAATTATAATGTGCTTTGGCATCAATCTTTTGGGGTTCATTTTGCTTGGGACTCTGTGTGCTTCTTGGATTTGTGTGTTTTTTTTTTTTCCTCCCTATATCAGGGAAGTTTTCTGTCATTATTTGTTCAAACACGTTTCCTATTCCTTGCTCAGTTTTCTCTCCTTCTGAAACCCCTATTATGCAGATGTTTTGTTTCATGTTGTCCCCATAGTTTCCTTAGGCTTTCCTCCTGCTTTATATTTTTATTTTTCTAGAAGCTGTTCTACTTGGGTAATTTTTCTATCTTGTCTTCTACCTCACTGATGCAATCCTTTGCTTCTTCTAGTCTAGTTTTATGCTTTCTATTAAGTACTTTACAGCAAGCAATGCCATTTTTCTTTTTTCTTTTTTTAAACAAATATATTTTATTGACTTTTTTACAGAGAGGAAGGGAGAAGGATAGAGAGAATTATTGATGAGAGAGAGACATTGATCAGCCACCTCCTGCATGCCCCCTACTGGGGATGTGCCTGCAATCAAGATACATGCTCTTGACCGGAATTGTATCTGGGACCTTTCAGTCTGCATCCTGACACTCTATCCACTGAGCCAAACTAGTTTTGGCTGGATAGGGCCATTTTTCATTTCTTCTTGGTTCTTTATTTCCTCTTGTTTCTTACTTATATTTTTGAATTTGCCTTCCATTCTTTTCAGCCACCTTATGACCATTTCTTTCTCTGCAAGGTTTCTTTCCTCCATTTTGTTTACTTCCTTTTCTGGTAATGCCTGCTTTTCTCTCATATGTGGGCTATTTCTTTGTCCCCCGATGGTCTCTCTTTGTGTGTCTGGTTATGTAGTTCTCTTTCTCCTGTGTTGACTTAAAGGCACAAAATTCAACACAACCATGTACAATGCACAAGGCACTGAACAGAAATGTATTCATGATATTAGTAGCCACAAATAAAGGTGACCACAAGGGAGAGACAAATTAGGGTATAGGAGAGAAGAAGAAGAGATAAAAGAAGAAAATAAAAGAAAACAAAATAAAAGAAAAGAATAGAAGGAGTGCCAAAATGAAATTTGGAGAAGGAAGAAAAAGAAAAATAAAGTAGGAGAGAAAATCAAGAGAGTAAGAAAGAGAAGGGGAACAAATTATATATATGGGGAGAAAACTCCAATAGAACATCTACTAATTCCAACAAATGCCAGCAACAAGTACTTGGAGAGTAATACAAACTACAAACAACAACTAATATCAAGGGTGGCGAGGGAAAAAAGAAGTAAAAAACAAACAAAAACTAAGCAAATGAGAAAATAAAACAAAACAATTAGAATAAGCAAAACAATCTCACAAAAAAGTATAAAAATCGATATAATCAACATTCAAGCAAACAATAACAAAATGACAGAGAGAAATGCAATTTTTTGGATAGTGAAGACAAAGAAGAGAGATATGTGTATGGACTTGGAGCAGGGGATTGGAAATTAGATATATATGTAGGGTGAAATTTTAAAAGGGGGTAAAAAAGAAAGAATAAGGAAAATCTAAAGTTGAGATAAGGGAAAGAGAAACAGGACAACAAAAGGGGAAGATTTAGGAAGAGAGTGATGGCATAAAGGTAGAGTTAAGATAGGGTAAAATGATGCTAAAAGAAAGATGAAAATAGAATGTAGAACTCTAATTCCAAAGTAAAATAAAGAAAAAAAATGACTTTTTTTTCAAAAGGTAAAATAGTAGTAGTAATAATACTGATTGAAAATAAAAATGTAATAATTAGAGAGGTAAAATCAAGTGAGGGAAAAAAATTAGTTTCTTAAGTAAAATATGAAAAAACAAAACATAAAAAATAAAAAATTAAAAAAATATAGAATGTGCAGTAGTAAAGGTCATTTACTTCCTTTATTGTTCTGTTTGGCATGCCTATTTCCCTTTGGAACAGTATTGCAGTTCCCTGTGTTCCACTGGTGCTCAGTGTTGTAAGCCAGTCCTGGTTTTTAAGCAGGCGGTGTGTCTTAATCTCTTTATTCTTTTATTTGTGATTACACAAGAGTCAATTTGTGAGTCATCCCCTGGATGGCAGTGTTTCTGGATTGACTATAGGTCCTCTCTAGCCTGTGCTTAGATCCTGCTTTCCTTGTGGCACTCAATACCAGTTTGTGGGAGTAGGCTGCCCCAGAACTGGTTCTCTGATGATCACTCCCTGCTCCGATCCCCAGGTTCCAAAAAAACAACTTTCCCCTGCAGTCTCCCAGTTTTTTCCCAACTGGGTGATCCTATGTATTGGGCTTACCCATCAGAAGCAAGGATCCGAAGAGGAAAGAGCACAAGTCTGTGCAGTTCCCCTTCCCTGCTCTTTCCAAGCAGCTGGCACACTTTAATAACTCCTAGGCTGTCCTGCCTTAGATCAAAATGGGTTGCTTTCTAGAGATCCCCTCCATTAGCAGCTCTGAGGACCCTTTTCCACATTCATGGATCACGCCAGTCCCAATGGATTATTCTAGTTGCAAATTTCCCCCAGTCCTCCAGCTCCCACAGTACTTGTGTTTCTCTGTCCTGTGGGATCAGAGACCTCACCTTATCCTAGGTGAAATCTGACCTTTCTGGGTAGAGTGTAGAGCTCCTCTGAATCTGAGTGTTTGCGTCAATTGGGAACTGGTGTTCTGGGGCTCGCAGCTGTTTGGTGGGTGCCGTAATTGTAGATTTTCAGGCTTGCATAAATATCCACTTTCCCCTTTAAGATGGTGAGGTCTCTTTGTCTGAGCTGGGGGTTCCAGGAGAAAACCCAGCAGCAGTGGGGGCTGCCTGTTCAGGGGAGTCCTGTCCAGCAGTCCCGCACCTTCTCCTGGAGGATAGCTGTCCCTTAACTCACCAACAAACACTCCCAGTGCGACCCTCCACTGTTCTCTCTGTCTGGTCAGGGACAAGGCTCGGGACACGTCCCTCTATTCTGCCATCATTCCCCCCACCCCCCATTGCTATAACTTTTTATCATATGTACCAGATTATATTTTCCATAATGTGTTGCAGTTTGTTTTATAAATCTAGTATGTTGTGGGAATTTTCTTTGTCAGTACATCAATTTTCTTCATTCTTTGTATACTGTTTCTGGACTAGTTTGGCCTAAATTGAAATCTTAGTTAGAAGGGGAAGTTTGATGTGTTCTAAATTTATATGCAGGTTGAGGCAGAATAGAGCATTTCAAAATTACATAGTAACACAGTGATGAGGGTATAGGAAAGGGATACAGAAGTAGATGGGAAGAAGAAGAAGCAGCATACTTATGAGAAATGATGAAGGCAGACTAAAACCCAGAATTTGTAGGTGGATGAGAGAGTGTATAAAAGTGAAATAATTGAAATTACATTAATTGGAGTTTTTAAGTGATCATAAATGTCTAAAATAGTTACAGAAACATGTTGAAATAAGAATATAAGAAAATGTGTGGCTTTTAAATATTTGTAGAAGTTATATAAATGAACTATATTTGGAAAGCAGAAGAATATTAGGGAAAACAATCTTAGATTACCCTGTATATATTAGTGGAAAGGTTTATTTGCATTGAGTTAATGTAATTTACTTACTAGATATTTTTCCTTAGAGGTTTATAAGTTTATTTATTTTTTAGTTTAATTCTGAGAGGTTCACAAGTTTATATATGTATTTATTTTACTTTAATAGAGATAAAATGAAACTTTATGGTTGATATTTTAAAATATGAAATTATATACCCAGGAAGAATATTGGTCAGGAAACATGTACCTTTTGAATTAATCTATTATTACCAATTTTATTTTATACATTTTCAACATTGTTATCTTGTCAATGTAATAAGTATCTTTTCTATCTTTCTCACAGCTCAATTAGGGACAAAAGGAAATCTTTTAGGATCTTTTAATGCTGCTCAAAAAGGATTTGTTTCATATGAAATAATCTTCTCCACATGATAAAGCAAAAATATTATTTTTCTTCTCTTTCCTCTCTTTTAAACATAAGTTTATTTTAGAATATAATTCTGTGAGCAGAAGCGTGTGAGTTACTATTATTCTTCCTGTAGAGATACGAAGACAAAGGCAGGGGAAATTAATAGTGAATGATTCAACTTTATTAAATACAATAGTTATTTGCCTGGGATATAGAGTAATAAAACCTAATTCAGGGAAGATTGGTGTTGGTCCTGACAGCTGCAAAATCACCTGTGGATTAAGATAGTTTCTGAGGTTGTTGTAAGTGGCATGATAAGTGACACAACTTATGGTTAATGGAAGTGGAGTTCTTCCATTTTGCAAGAAGAAGAATTTTCTGAATCTTGCACGGGAGGATGAGTGATCTTTATTTCTGTGAAATTAAACCTCTGGGGTTCCAATGGTTGCATTTCCCTCCATCCTCCATGGAAAAGTCTAATATAAACTTCAGCCACTGCTTAGAGTCTTTGCTCTGTATTAAAGCACAATCCAGTCCAGCTCAGCATCCTGTATGTGGAGTTTGCCATATAGCTATGGAAAGAGAACAGGTTAGCATGTAGGTCACAGAGAAAGAGAGTAAGAGCAGAACAAGAGAGAGATAACTCTTTGTCGGGGGATTATGTATTCCCAAATTTTCATGTGCTTGAATTGGGGTCCGCCCCAATGATTTATTTCCCAGGTTAGACTGATAAGCAAGCATTTTCCCTAGGTCATCATCACCCTGACTTCACTGTGTATGCATCCATCTCTCTCTTTAACCCCCAAGTCTGCAGGGAATAAACTAGTGTTCCCTGGGGAGTGAGAAGTTGTAGTTTCCAGATGACCATGCGGATAATATTTGGCTTCCTATCTTGTGAACATATCTCTTTCTATTCTAAAATTAGCTAGCTAATTAGGATGATAGCAGGGTCCCAGTCAGTTTTTTCTGGTATTCAGTAAAACAAAGCATAACAAAACGGTTAAGGTTAGTATATTGAATTAATTGAGTTTTTAAATATTCTATATTTTATGATTCTTTGACTTCTTGGGGCCTTGTTCACCAGCCTGGGTGAGCTTGGCTAGCCCCTCCCAGTGTTAGCTAATTCCTAGAGATAGTAAACAATTTGTCTACTAGCATTCTTTCATACCTAATCCAAGCAATTCAAAGCTATGCACCCAACATAGTTTTTATTTATTTATTTGCTCTTATTTTTTAAATTTATTTATTATTTTCCCCTTATCGCCCTCCCCACCCCACCCCCGTACATGCCCTCATCCATCCCCCTCCCTGCCCCCTGCCTTCCCCCATTGCCCTGTATCCACTGGCTATCCCCACACACATGTGCATATAAGTCCTTCGATTGATCTCCTATAGGCCCCTCCTCCCCAACTTTCCCCACCTTCCCACTGTAGCAGGACAGTCTGTTCATTGCTTCTTTGCCTCTGCGTCTGCTTCACCCACTCCCTGATTCTTGTCTTCAAAAACATCTTTCCCCTGTAGGCTAGAAATAAACCCACCAGAGCAAAAGAAAAAATGGTTGAGTCCCAATTTCAATGTCCGATAGCTTTGAGACCCAGTTTCAATGTCAGACAGTTTCTTATGTGTACATGTCATCAATGGTATCTGGACAGTGGACAAATGGTGGCGATGCTGGTCCGACCCTCTCTAGTTTGGTCCTGGGCATCCTGTAGTGATGCTCAACTGCTGACTGCTCCCATGGCAAGGCATTGTCAGCATCTTCCATCTCTGGACTGTTTCTCCTCTTGCCTTCGTGGTTGGCGCAGATCTGTCAGTTCCTCTCTGTTGCAGGAGTCCGCTTGGTCTTGGAGTTGTTTTCTGAAAGTATATAAACATATTCTCGACCAAGAGTTAATGAAAGAATCTTTTCTATAAAATTGACTTAGGGTCCTTTTTATTTTTGCCTACCCGCTTTTCCTTTGGCTTATTTTGACACCATGTGCTATTAGCATTATAAATGGAAATTAATTTTCTAAAGTGAAAATTTTCTTAATGTAATTTCTTACTGGATATTATTCCTTACATGCTATTATCCTACTCCCCCCCCCTTTTTTGATTAATGGAGAATTTGGTAAAATTTTTTAATACAATCTTGACAACTTTAATTTTAACTTTTTGTACACAAATATGACTGTTTTCTATTCATTACATATTAAGCAATTTTACCATGAGATGAGCTATCAATAGAAATTTTAATTAATACTTTAGAAACAGCTTTTTGTCCAGTACACTTAAATTTTCTTGGGTGTTCGCTTATTTCAATTAATCTGAGAGCTTGATAACTTACGTCAAATTTTATACTCTACCAACAATCTTGGATTACCCTGTATATATTATTGGAAAGGTTTATTTGCATTGAGTTGACACTGAACATTCCTAGTGCTAGGATGAATTTAGCTATAGGGCAGCTACTGTTGGCATGTTTCTGTCTGTTACCTGGGTCCTGATCTGTGCTGAGCGTGGGAAGCGAGGTATCCATGGGGGCAGGAGACCTCCCTCAGAAGGGGTGAAAGTTCAGACCCCTGCAAGGTTGGGGGGGGGTGAGGGTCTGTGCCCTACCTCTTTGACCCCCAAGTTTTCTCCTGATGGCCCCTCTGCGACTGTGCCTGTCTTAGGCTGTTCCTTCCCTGAGGAATCTTACCTGTCTCTGGCTAACCAGTCATCCTCCGGGGCCACACAGGGTGTTGTGAGGTTCAGTTCTGTCTCCATGGTAGCCTATGCCTCCTTGGCCTCCACGCTCAGCACCTGCCTTGGGATCCCCTCGCCTGCTGGCGGGGGGCCCCGGCACTGTTCACTTATCTGGGGGAATTCAGGTTCCTTCTCCAGGGAGGGCCCAGCTCACACCATTTGGCAAGAGACAGATCCATTATACTAGCCACCTCTAGGCTTCAAGCTCAGCATGAATAGTGAGCTCAGGCTACAGCTGAGGGCCATTGGGTTGTGAGAAGAGGGTCTCTCTTGGCAAAAGAGGAAAGAGGGGCCAGTATAGAATGCTTAAGTGTCTTCCCAGTGCCTCAATTCCTTCTGAAAGAAATTAAATCCTTTTATGTCTTCTTTTTAAATTGCTGCTGAACATTCAAAGAATTAGTTTGTACATTTATTTGGGGTAGTTGTACACTATGTTGTTGTGAAATATCAAAAATTAAATGATATTTTAGGATAATATCATGTAAGGATATTCTTTGTTGTAGGCCATGGCAATTCAATTTCAAACAGGCTGACAATTTCTTTTTGTAACTTTATATAAACTATTTCAGGGAGGCATAAACACAGATTACTTACCTTAGCTCAAGAGGCCAAATATATTAACTTGAGACAAAGATTTTTAAATGAAACTCTGTAACATGAAAATCATTTGGGAAGCAAATAAAGAGAAGTTTCCTTTAAACGTCGTAAGAATCATAGTTGAAAGTCAATATATTTGGCCAACATCTTCTTTATCTAACTCTCACGTATCAAAGCAATATTTCCTCTAACCTAAATTATTCCAGGGTTAGATACTTGACAACTAGAGACCACCAAATACCCCAGAGTACATCAAAAGTTTTAAGCTATTCAACTTTAAATTTAATCAAACTTGAGTACTCTGCCTTGCCGTGTTCTTTGTGCAGAAAGCACAATAAATGCTCTGGGCTATGCTTTCCCCTCCATTCCTTCTGCCATCTATAAAATTTTGGTAGCCATGCATTGTGTGGCATGCCCCTTTCTATTGGGAAGGATATTGTCTCCATATCAGTCACTTTACCACACATGATTAAAACAAATCTTGAGTACATTTTGATATATGTATTAATTCATTGTTTTCCAGAATGAAAGAGTTGCTATTTGAACTTTTTCGACTATTACCCTTGACATTTTCCCTGGGACTGGACTGCCTTGGCTATATATTTACAAAGAAAATAGAAGCAATTAATTAAAAAATAAGATCTTCTTTAACTCTAGCATTAGAAATATGTCTTGAAAAATGCTGCATCTAGTATTATAAGTTCTCCACATTTTGGGGTCAAACACCTCATATTACTTTTGATAGTTCAAATTTAAAGAAATATCTGGCACACATTAAAGCAATAAATTTCAGGGCTGTTTGTCTTTTCCAAGAATATAGATTCTTTCAATTAGAGGCTCTATTATTATTAAAATTTAATAAGTACAATTGATTGCTTGGACATAATTGGTCAAATTTATACAATATCCTTAAGATTTGCCTTTTTATATTTTTCCAATCTATAATGAATCAATAAAAGTTGATTTTACCAAGCAATAACATTTTTCAAGGTGTTGTAGAAGTTAAAATCATATAAATTGCAAAAAACCAATTTGCAGGGATAGATATTGTATGATTCCAACCATATGACATTCTGAGAGAGATAAAACTATGGAGTCACTAAAAAGATCAGTGGCTTTCAGGAGTGGTAGGAGAGAAGGCTGAATGGAGCATAGAGAAGTTTTAGAGAAGTTAAAATATTCTGTGTGGTACTATAATGGTGGACTCATATCTAAAAAGGTAAGATGCAAATTGACCATACCTTTGCAATACCCACCAGCCAATCAGGAGTGAGTATACAAATTAACCCAACAAGATTACGATTAATCTGCATACACAGGTGCCAAGTGGCTGGGGGGGGGGGTGTCCCCATGGGCCTCTGGGCAGCTTGGGAAGGTGGAAAGGCATCTCCGGGCCAGAACGAAAAAGCAGCTCTGGCCAAAGTGAAGGCAGTGCTGGCAGCCAGGGGAAGGAAAGTCCATTCTTGCACAAATCTTCATGCATCTGGCCTTTAGTTATTATAAATTTGTCCAAACCCATGGGATTTAGAGTAGCACCATAAATGAACTCTAGGGTAAAGTGTGGACTTTGTGTGGTAATAATGTGTCAATGTAAGTTCACCAATTGTAGCAAATGTTCCACTCTGGTGGGGGATGTTGATAATAAGTGCACTATGTTGGGAGAACAGGGAGTAGTATGTGGAAAATCTCTGTGCCTTCTTTTCAATTTTGATGTGAACCTAAGGCTGACTTTTATAAGTACAAGTCTTTGAAAGATCATACAGATAATCTTCTACAGCTATTTGGCTTAAGACTGAGTATTTCATTCGCAAAGAAAAAAATGGATAATCCAAGTTCTGGCTAGGTAGCAAACCAGACTACTCTCAAGACCTCACCAGTAGTTTATGGGCATCACTTCTAGATATTTGCTGCTTCATATATTGTCTTAGGACAAGCAGCAGCCTTAACACTCGAGAGCTAGGTAGAAATGCAGAATCTCTGGAACCACTGGATCTGAATCTGTATTTTAACAAGATCTGGTGATCTGTATGCACATTAAAATTTGAGCTCAGCTGGTATGGCTCAGTGGTTGAGCATCAATCTATGCACTAGGACAGTGGTAGGCAAACTCATTAGTCAACAGAGCCAAATATCAACAGTACAATGATTGAAATTTCTTTTGAGAGCCAAATTTTTTAAACTTAAACTTCTTCTAATGCCACTTCTTCAAAATAGACTCGCCACTCGCCCAGGCCGTGGTTTTGTGGAAGAGCCACACTCAAGGTGCCAAAGAGCCACATGTGGCTTGTGAGCTGTGGTTTGCTGACATGGCACTAGGAGGTCACAGTTTGATTCCTGATCAGGATACATGCCTAGGTTGCAAGCTTGATCCCCTGTGTGGCAGCCAATTAATGATTTTATATCATCATGGATGTTTCCATCTCTTTCTCCCTCTGCCTTCCTCTCTGAAATCAGTAAGGATATATATATATTTTTTTAAATTGAGAAGTATTGCCCTAAATAATAGCCTTTAACAGGATTCATTCAACACACTTTTTAGATTCTGCTTTTTAGTTGAATTTCCTAAAGAATAAGTATAACATACCCAACAAGAATTCTATGTCTTCCTGTTTTTTTACTCCCCCACAAGACACATACTTAAATTTGCTTTAGAGAATGAGAAATATATGAAATGTCTAAAATAATTTTTTAGGCATATCCCTGGAAAAATAGCAATTTATATGCACCAAAGATATTTGGATTAACAGTTCATTATGTAATTTTTAAAAATGGTTTGCTTTTGCTTATAACTCTTATGTTGATGTACAGACACAACTTTAATTGGGACTGGCTGGAATGTTAAGGGATGAGTTAGAAACAAAAGTGAATTTATTTCAGTTTAGAGGATACATATTGCTATGCATAGTCTTGCCTATGTCTTAATGATTTTTTGGACAATCATTTTAATTAATTTAATATAAACTATTTTAAATTAAGTTTTAAATACAACTATATTTTGATATTCAGTTGTGCTTTTGGTACAACTTTTGCTTTTGTTTCCATCTCTTTCTCCCTCTGCCTTCCTCTCTGAAATCAATAAGGAATATATATTTTTTAAAAATTGAGAAGTGTTGCCCTAAATAATAGCCTTTAACAGGACTCAATTAACACATTTTTTAGATTCTGCTTTTTAGTTGAACTTGTTGGGTGCTAAATATTTTTATAATTTTAACATTTTTGGTCTTTGTTGCGGGAGATGTTTAAGTTACTTCAAAATAGTTGGCTCCTTTTGTGTCTCATTTTAATATCTGTTAAACAGGACCTGAGCAGCAGTTAGTCTAAGATTAATCTTATGTACTAGTGAGGTAATGCCCTTTTAGTAGTCTAATTGATGCCTCTCACATAGGCTGGCCTATGTGAACTTTGGACACTATTTAATTCTGTGATGGGTTCTTTCCTGGGCTTTGGGTAGTATTTTCACACAGATGCTAGTAAGTTCTCAACTAGATTCTTCAGGGAGACCTTTCCTATATGCAGCAATCTCTTCTTCAGTGTGGTGCCCTGCAAACTCTAGCCTACTTACCTTCCCTGGATCTCCAGATCAATCTCTTTAACACAGGAAGAGCGTTTGGCTCTTTTTCTTGTACTGCACACTGGAAACTTTATCCAGGCAGAAGGCTGTGATCATCATAGGGATTACCTTGTTTGTTTCCCAATTCTCAGAGATTGCTGCCTTCTGTTGTTTGACACCTAATATCTTGAGAGTTGTTATTTTATATATTTTGTTGCTTTTTGTCTGTTTCAGTTAGGAGGGTAAATCTGGTCCTGTTAATGTATTTTGGACCAAAGAAGAAATTGTTGGACTATTTTAAACCAGTATTCTTTTATCCTTGTCACTGTTACACAAGCAGAAACCCTGCATTTTACATTCCTGGTTCTGAGAAACCACTGACTTGATATTTCATTAGAGGGCTGTTTCTATTGACGGTAAATAGCATCTTAGATATCCATAGACCCTTGGACAGATCATATATTTTTTTTCACCATTTTCCTTGACCCTTACACCCTTTAATCCTGAACATGTTAAGATACTTTCTAAGAGATCACACATCTTTTTCATTGAAACTCTTTCTCTGTCATTTTCTAGTCTTACGTATATATTCATCTACTTCTAATGTGCCTTAAAGAGACTCCAGTATCCTAATTCACAATGAGAAAAATGATAAGGCAAGGGATTACATTAGGGCTAACCATTACTAATTTTCCTTCTTTTGAAAAATACCTTATAATACCAAATAAACACACAAATGAATAAATAAGTAAATATCTAGCTCATTAGGTAGTAGATATAGCTCAGTCATTGAAGTTTTCCAGCATATTCAATAACAAAGTTAAACTATAAAACCAAATGTATCCTGCAATTTGATATTTCCTTACCTTTTCTTTCATTATTTTTATTTAAACCTTTGGTCACAGCCTACTGCATATTCATATTTTTTCTCTCTGGTATCAAAGCCACCTTTTAGAATACTAAGTACTATACTGATGTTGTTTTGGGGCAGAGTTTTACATACTCTATCAAACCCATTTACTTTAAACCCAAATTGCCAAAGTAACCATAAGTTAATGATTATGGAAGCTGTATGGGTAAACTTAATTATAAAAAAAAAGTTCCCTACAGGCCCTTTTGGAAAAAGAAAAAGATTTTTTTTTAAAAAAAAGGACTGATGAAAGTTGTTCTACTATCTCAGAGTATGGCCATCAGAATTCAAACAGTCCTAAGGTTAAAGTCAAAGAGCTCAGTAGGTACTCCTATTTTATTAAACAGAAAAAATTAAGCAACTAGATTCTTATTTATTTTTTTTCCCTAGGTACCTTCTTCCCAAATTACAGTTACGATGCCTCAACCCTTTCTAACAGTGAGAAATAGTCAGACATAGGATATTCCTCAAAACAACTTTTAGGAAAACATCCTATATAATAAAAGGCTAATATGCAAATTTCCCCCTTGGGAGTATGACCAGGAGACCAGGAGTTTGATTGTTTGCTATGACTTGCGCTGACCACCAGGGATTGGTGCAGAACATGGTGGGTGATCAGTGTTGGTAAAGAAGGAGGCGGGGAGGTGGGGCAGCAGGGAACCTGATCACAGGCCAAGCCTAGGATCCCTACCCATGCAATAATTTTGTACACTGAGCCTCTAGTGTAATATAAAATTAAAATACCAATGTTGTGCATATTTTGTTAAACTTATTTTTCAATTGTTTAGAGATAACTTTAGAAAACATTTTTTTCTTTTTTTCTCATTAGAAGCAATGAAAGACATGATATTTAGTCAGGTAAATATATTATATTCAGTCTAATAATACTACCTAAGGTGTGCTTTGGTAAGTGATATTTTTATATGTGTGAACTGTTAAAGAACTACTAAATATTTTTTTATAAAATAAAGAATTTAGGTCATGGAACTATACAGAATATGTAACAATATAAAGGATTTTTAAATATTATTACCGAATATACCCTAGAAAACATGAATTCATTAGATAGATTTTATTCAGATAATTTTAAAACATTTTTATTGGTTTCCTAGGTTATGTAACCATACATCAGAAGTATATGGAATACTAGATAAGACATTGACAATCTTAAAGTTAAAATGCAAATACATTCTTTTTCCAATTATATCTTTTCTGAAAATTGAATTTGTTTTGATAGCCAACTTACCCTCATTGAACACATTAATTTATTTATTAAATAAAAATAATTTAGAACTGTTCAAATATCAGACAGTCTCAAGGGTAAAATATTCACAAATGAATGAATATTGGAGAGCACAGCTATGTGGACAAAATTGTACCACATTGTTAGATACTATATCAGTCCTAACAAATGTGCTAAGTTGTAAAGATTATACCTATTTATCAATAAACTGAAAGTCCTTATATAGGAAAATTTACTTTAAAATGATCACTTGGAAAAGAGCTATATTTTTTAGAGACTGCTTAATATTAACTTAAATTTCTGGCAAATAACAACCAGGATGCATTTTGTAATCACATCTTCTGTTTTTCCATTTGATTGCATACAAAACCCCATTTGATTAAGCACCTGGCCATGGCTACAATTGCATTTCCTGCCTCTCAACATACTTCCTACTCTGATGCAGCCATATAGGCTCCTTTGCCTCTGTGTCTTTACAAGCTCAGTTCCCTCAACTTGAGGCACTCTTCCCCCAAACATTCAAACAACTGCTTCCTTTGGGTTTATTTGGCTCTCTACTCAAATGTCTATGCCTTCTCTGACTACCATATTTCATTAGTGCCTTTCACCACTCCCAGTTATTCTTGAGCTCTAACTTTATTTTGTCTTCATAGCATTTAGCCTATAACATGCCTTATGTTCATTTGTTTATTATTGCCTCTCACTGGAATGTGAACTTCAGTAGATAAGGGATTTGTTCTATTCACTGCCGAAACCTCAACTTCTATTATAGTTCCTGGCTTCTTATAAGACAAGTATTCCATTTGTAAAATGCATGCATGGATGCATGCATACACAGATGAATGAATAAATGACAAAACAAATAACTGCTACCCATAGGATCTTCTATATAAGTTCATAGGATATTCCCTTTGCCAAGATATGAACTTTCATAATGACACAAATCAATATGTGGGCAGTATTACCCATTGTGTTGGGTAAGTAATAGGACATTTCAATTTGGAAACTCACAGCTTGGAGTCTTGAAATATTTACTTTTAATTATGTCATTGATGATTTTGCCAACTCTATTTTAATTTTATTTCTTTCTAGAGCTTAGTCGTTTAAGGTTGGATCGCTAGTAGTTACTCTGCATTTTTTTTTTTGTCTCCTAATTTTAAGACTATATTACTACTCTGCTTTGTGGGAACTACTTTATGTCCCCATTTTTTCTATTTATTTATTTTTATTAAATGTATTGGAGTGGCATTGGTCAATAAAGTCAAATAAATTTCAAGTGTACATTTACATAACACATGATCTATATATTGCACTGCAATTTTAAAAATTGATTTATTATATCAATTTCTGTTTACAGTTTTTATTAACTTTCAGAAACTTTTTTGGTTCTTTGATTTTTTAAAAAATATTTGATTTTTTTTCTTGAACAAAAGTATCTTTTCTTACTGTATAAAGGATATTAATGTTAACAATAAGGTTTCATTTTTCTTGGAAAAAAATCTGTTTCTTTCAAGTTACATTTGACAGATTTTTGTTTGTCTTTATTTCTGTAGTATAGACCAGTGGTCAGCAAACTGCGGCTCGCAAGCCACATGTGGCTCTTTGGCCCCTTGAGTGTGGCTCTTCCACAAAATACCATGGCCTAGGTGAGTCTAATTTGAAGAAGTGGTGTAAGAAGAAGTTTAAGTTTAAAAAATTTGGCTCTCAGATGAAATTTCAATCGTTGTACTGTTGATATTTGGCTCTGTTGACTAATGACTTTGCCAAACACTGCTATAGACTTTTCATCTATGTTTGGTTTTCCTTGATTGACTGCTCAAGTAGTAAATAATATGCTGAAGAGAAGCTCTTTTCATTTGGTGGGTGGAGAGTTGCTGCTGCTTTGAAGTGTATTGTAGGCTTTAAAATTCACTGGGATGTCAATATTTTCTTTAGTTATTTTTTCTTTGAGTTGTTCCCTATCCCCTACCCAGCCTCTGCCTAGAGAGTAAATGTTGATCTGATAGTGTTTCTAGAGGCTAGTTTCAGAAGGAACCTGGAATCTTAGCAATTTACTATACACATATACATATACTTTATAAAATATTTTAAAGTTCTAGTGAGTTAACTAGAAATATTAGAGAGTACCTTGAAAAGAGATTGTTGGGAGAGGTAAGGGGTAAGAAGTTGCATTAGAAAAAAAGTTAACATCTACAAAACTTGGCAATCTATGGATACATTGTTGTCCTCAGATAAAGTTATTTAATTTTCCTTACAATAAACCTCAATACATCTGTTCAGTCTTATATATATAAGGCTAATATGGAAATTGTCCCTGTGGGAGTTCAACTGGGAAACTGGAAAGTCAGTCACTCGCTATGACATGCACTGACCTCCAGAAGGTGGCACAAAACAAAGGAAGCCCAGCCAGCAGCTGGAAGGCTCTGATTGGCCCTGATAGCTGGCCAGGCCTAGGGATCTTACCCATGCATGAATTTCATGCACCGGGTCTCTAGTTAATGTATAAAGAAATACTACAACTCAATTCCTTTAAAGATATATTTATCATTATGGATAGATATCCAGGAACATTTAAATGGTGTTTAAATATTTCACCATTATCATCAAATTGGTCCTTTCTGTACTCATATCTTTTGCAGTTTATTTTGGGGGTAGACCTAGAAAGAATTATTTTATGCTTGAATTATATTTCAAATCTTAATCATTATGCTAGACTTGATCCATTATTTCATTTAAAACTCATAATAATTACTTAATTTCAGTACTATAAAAATCCTCATTTTAAAGCTTTAGGAGGTTAAATAACTTATTCAAGACCACACACCTAGTAAATGACAGAGCTGGAATATGAATCTAGGCAATCTGTTCTTCCCTTAACACATATAGGCCACTGTGTGAAACTTGATTTTAAAATTGTTTCTTATGCTAAAACCAAAGTAGGAAGTAAATGGATTATTGAACTTTAATCTCTGTGTTGGAAGAAAATCAATTTGGAGTCAGTTGTCTTGAACTATAAGTAGTTATTGGGTAGGTAGCAGACACTATTGGTCCAGCATATAGGCTCCTCGATTAGACTACTTTTTACTTAATAGATATATGATGTTGGATTACTTTTTCAACGTTTCTTGTGAGGATTACATTGTTTAATACATGTAAAGCACTTAGGATAGTACTTAGTGAATAATAAATGATCATGTGTCAGCTGTTATTTCTGCATATTGCTTAGAATATTAATTTTAAGACTGTGAGAATAGGCACATGACTTTATACCTTACAAGCAAAAACATACACTAGACTTTATAGTTCAAAGAGATTCTTTCTCTAAGGTTGTGGAAGTCTAACATTTTTCTTCTTTTATTATTATTATTTTTAAATCTTTATTGTAGAGAGTGTAATAGATGCCCCTGCTACTTACCTCTCATATCCTCTAGTATTTTTCATTTAAGGTTGATACAATGTGAAATTTATGAAAATGAAATTCTTAAAAAGGCACTGGCATTCTGTTGTACGTACATGCAATTGGAAGTATTCTAGATGGTAAAACAGTGTCATCTAGTGAGAGGTTTAGGTGAGAAAATTTCCTAAACTAAATTACATATCTAAACAATTCTACTTACTGGATTCAAATTCCTAGAATTAAGGAAAGCAATTATCACTTAAGTGATACATAAGTGAGAGTTGATGTTTTAGACACATTAATCTTAATGAAATAGACACAAAGGGTCAGACAGTTGAGACCTTACTTGGTATTATATTAGTAAGTGGCATATTAGGTTGTTCTCATCATAATTTTAAAATTATATATTTAAAGGTTAATTCCCTTGCATTTTGGAAGTTTGGAGGTGGTAGGTGTTATTTTTTGGGGGGGTGAGGGTGGGGGATGTCTTTAGAAATCCACTATAAAGTGAACTAGTAATTAGTGAGCAAGCAATGAGCTCATAGCTGGGAATGTGAAGACACAAGTAGCTTCTTCTCTTTGTTACAATGGCTTTTCTACCATATGCTAAGAGTTAGATGTCATTTCTTTCATGTTAATTCCTGAGAGATTACCACAGGGAACACATTCTTTAAGATATTAACATTTTTCACTGTTATTGAGAAGCCATCTTTTGTATGAGGTATCTCAGTTCACATTAGGAGTCCTCTTTTTGGGATCATTATAACTGGATAAAATAAGCCCATACATTTAAAAATCTTTTAAAATATGTTTTTAATTGATATTTGACAGCAAGAGAGGGGCAGGGAGAGGGAGAGAGATAAAAACATTGATAAGAGAGAAACATCCATCAGCTGCCTCCTGCATGTCCTATTATGGGGGTCGAGCCTGTAATCTGAGTATGTGTCCTGACCAGAAATGGAACTGGTCTTGGTGCATGGGATGATACTCAATCAACTGAGCTACACTTGCTGGGCTATTTAAAATCTTTGATTCTAAAAAGAAATAAAAATTATCACCAAAGCTTGAAATATATCAGTTAATGAATAATTCAATTGAGCTTATTAATGAAGTCACTTAATAGCAGGATTACTTAGATTTAACATAATCAGGTTTCAAATGAGTTTAAGGATTGCATATTAAAGATTAATTAAGGTTATTTCTCTAATCTGAATCTTAGATAAATTGAATGTAGTAAATTTCAATTCTTAGTTGGAAACCTTCGGTGGTTGCCATTTTTCAATTGGTAATTCATTAATAAATTAATTAGAGATTCACAAGGATGTGAATATAATTTGTAATATCAATGCAATTAAATTCTCTCCCAACACTGACATATTTTCTTATTCTCCATAATAACAATTTAATTTTTATGTGATTACAGCATCAATTTGAAAAACAAACCCCACAGGGGAGGGACCATTAACAACTTAATTTGCTTAGGCAATCCCCACTATGCCTTTTAACCCATTGTATCAAGTCAGCACAATAAACTCAAGACCCTCAGGTCTCACTGATCACTTTGCAGTTCTTTGTATCCCCCAACCAAATCCCATTTTTTACCTCTCACTAATGCTGATACTCAAGCCCTTTCTCAGCACACTTCCTTCATCACTCATATTTTCCCTGAAAGAGCTGCTCACTTTCTTCTTAGAACTGGTTCGCTCACTCCCATAGCTCTGCCCACATCCTTAGATCTGGAAGTGTGGTAGGTCTCTTCTGACTTCATTTTGATAACTTCAGGCTGTTTTCAATTCTCCTGAAAAACATCCCAGGCTTTGAAGTTTGGGCCTTGAATCTTAACTATCAATATTATTGGGGATTTTAATATCCACAAAATGATCCAATATATTGGTTGTTCAGTCCTTCTCCTTAAATGGCATCCTTCCACTACCTTAGCAATGATCATACAAATATTATTATAACTAAATAACTGCATCTACCAATAGCCTCCTATTTTTCTAAATCATAACTTCTATTAATCAATCTCCAATAATTATTAGTTCAACTAGAAGCTCTAACTAATTGATCTTACAACTGTTCTACTGTATCTCTACTTCCTCATGTCCTCAATTTTCCTTATTTTTGAGATTATGTTCTGTTTGCTATATATATTATGAACCCTTCTATGAACCCATAGTACTGTTGACTTTTTCTCTCTTTGTCATATTAACCTGGCAGGATCCCAGCCATGTTTCCATCCAGATCTACCCAGACCAGGCCTGCCAAACAATTTTACTACATTTTGTAATTGTAGTGTTCTCATATGTGACTGTCAGATTCCTTCTCTTTTTTTCAGGCATTCAGTATTTGATTCTAATTCAAATGTTGATCTTGCTGCCTGTTTTACTCATACAATAAAATAAATCAAATCAAACTAAAATAATCTATAGAAACAGAGAACAGATTGTTGGTTGCCAGAAGTGAGGAGTGGAAAGTAGGGAAATTAGATGAAAGTGGTCAAAAAATACAAACTTTCAGTTATAAGGTAAATGCTGAGGATGTAATGTACAACATGATGACGATAGTGTATTGGGAAGTCCATAAAAGTAAATCTTAAAAGCTCTCATTGCAGGGAAAAATTGTAATTATGTGAAGTGATGAATGTTAACCAAACTTATTGTGGTAATTATGTTGCAATATATACATATATCAAATCATTATGCTATACATCTTAAACTAATACCATGTTATATATATGTCAATTATATTTCAAGAAAACTGGAAAAAAATTATCAGTAGAGGAAACCCACAGGCTTTTAGTACCATATCTAATCATGTATTTCTTTCCTTTAAGCCAAACTCTTGAAATTCTAATGAAGTCCTACTGCTTCTACTATCCAAGCTTATCACTCTAACAATTTTTCTATTCAAACATTAGCATGAAATTATGTAATAGGTCTCAAAAAAAGAAAAACTTCCTTTCTGTTCAGCTACCATTTTGTTGTTTCTTCTTTTCAGAAAACGTAACAAAGACATTTTCTGTGCTCATAAATTTCTATTATCAAATTTTCTCTGTCTATTTAAGTCTTTACTCCATTAACTTTGCTTAAATATATCAGGTCTAATTAATTTTTTTTTTGTCATTCCGGACTGATTAGCACAATGGGATGCAGTGGATCACTCCCTTCATTTTCTTCACTTATTTTCAGGATCCAACACTCTTTTTCTCCTGCTTACAGGGATTACTTTTCCCTACAACAGTGATTACTTTTCATATTCCTCACCTTTGAACTATCCAGTGCCCAGTCCATGGTTCATTCTGTTACTTTTATTCACTTAGTAGATAATCTAATTCATTCTTGGAGTCTTTAGGTACTGGTGATCTCCAGTATATATCTTGACTTCAGTCTTCTTTCCTGAATCCATCTCCAAGTGCAACTTTTCCATTTCTATGTCTAATGGGAACTTCAGCTTTAAAATGACCAAATGCCATTTTCTCATTCCTAATCTTTCTTTCCAGATCAATTATATATCAGAAAACAGTAGTTTTATATTTTCAGTTGCTTGGATCCTAAACTTTAGAGTTGTCTTTGACTCTCATAATTCACAGGAATCAATCAACAAATATTGAATTCTCATTCAAGCTGTATCATTAATTCACCCAACTCTTAAATCACTGCTGAATTCCTAACCCAGCCTCCCACTTTGAATTAGTTTCCTATTGATACTTTGCAAATATCATAAATCTTTCAGCTTTAAACAGTAATTGTTTACCATCTTACAGTTCAAAAGATCTAAAATCACAGTGCCAGGAGAGCTGCATCATTATAGAGACTCCTAAGGAGAATCCCCCTCCTTGCCCTTTCCAGTTACTAGGCTACTGTGCTCTTTGGTTTATGGGTCCTTCTTCCATCTTCAAAGTCAGCATCTTATCATTTGTAAGTCTTTTTCTCTCTGATTTCTACTTTGATCGACATATCTCCTGTCACCCTGATACTCTTGCCTTACTCTAATAAAGATACTTCTAATTACATTGAGCCCACTTGGATAATCCAGTAGAATATACTCATGTCAAAATACTTAACCTGTTTTGCTAAGTTCTTTAGCCTTGTAAGGTAAAATATATCATAGGTTTTATGGATGAGGGCACTAATATCTGGGGGAAGGGCATTATTCTATCACTACACACTTTGATCTGTAATCCTTCAAGTGTTCCAGGTATCCCCTGACTCTATCTTTTTTTCTATCTCACAGCAGAAGCCAGATTGATTTTTTAAAAACCAGTCAGAACTTCAATTTTTATGGATAGCAAGACAAAATGGAAATATATGAGCTATCTTTAAATTAGTACATAGACTCAGTGTTATTTCATTTGAATCCCACTGTTCCATTTCTATAAAACTTATAGAGTTGATTATGCAATTAATATAGAAATATAAGGATTGATAGATAAATAATGTACTTGTATGAAAAGAGTAAGTAATACTACCTTAATGGATCTCTAGTTGCATTATAAAAACAGTCATTAAGATATTAACCTACTTATCTATCCCACAGACTGGAAAAGATAAGTAGATTAATTGAGCACATAGAAATTTTATAAAGAGACCCATACATATATAGAAATGTGATGTGGTATTGTAGATCAGAGGAAAAATGGTGTTTTGTGGATATTAATTATGCATCATAAATAAATTCCTTTAAGCCATACACAAAAAACTCATCAATTTAGAAGGAAATATAAAAGTAATGTCTAATGAATTTGAATAGAGAAATTCTCTTAAGTATGGCAAATACATACAAATCTACAAATCATAATGTGAAAGATTGACAAATTAATCCACATTAAAATTAAATAATTGTTTTTATTAGAGGACTCCATAAAGAATGGAAACTTAAGACACATGGAGACAAAATTTCTTACAGGTTTAATCTATACGAAAGTAGTATCTTAAGTATATAATTCTATGCATTAATAAGAAAAAGACAAACACTACTGCATAAAAGTAGTCAAATGACACAAATATTCTTTCTCTAGGAGAGGGATTATAAATAGCAAATCAACCTATGAAAATATGCTTAATAAAATAATAAATATACAAATAAAATCACAATGTATACCAATTAAAAAAACACTTGATTTTAAAAATTGAATTTTATTAAATTATTTATTTATTTATTATTAATTAGAAAATAAATTTACTGATGACAATGTAAAACAATGTGGTCTCTCTTATACTGCCATTGAGGGTATACATTGATGAAATAATTTTTAAAAGAGATTTTCCTTAAGCAGTAAAGTGAAGGTATGTACACTCTGAATCAACAATTTCAACCCACGTCTTTAAAATATCCATTTCTGACAGCACAAAGCCCCTGTTTCCCATGATACACATTTTCTTATATATTTCCTTTCCCATTCATTTCATTGCATACATTATGATCTTGAACTTCTCTTGATGATCTCACAATTTCCTTTTAAATTCTTTCTTCAGCAGCCAACAAAATGTGACTACCAATATTTCTGCTTCTCTCTTCTGATTTTATTAAGGTCTGTGGAGGATAGCTTGGACACACCTGGAAGATCATGTGTCCTTAAATCATTTGGGATTAAGATTCCTCTGCATATTTTAATATTTATTCTAGTCACCAATGACTTCTTTTAAAAAATCAACCGGAGTTTCTTTTCTTCTGCAGAACAAGGAGAGAAAGGGATAGAAAAGGCAACTAACCATGAGTTTTCCCTGATAAAAACAAGGAGAGACTGGAAGATTTCCATTTTCATCACAGTATGCCTTAGAGTCATTCCTTCAGCTGGCTCATTTTATGATATAGTTGCTTAGAGTTTTAGTTTTCTCTCTCTCTTATTTAGATAGAAATTTTGAAGTTTTAGGTTCTATTTTTCAAAGTATCTCGGCCTAATTTTGCAGGACAATAATTCATCTCTCTCTTGTGTTTATTCTAGAAACTCAGCCTTTCTGTTGAGTTTTTTTTTTAATTTTTTATTAATTTTTTATACATATCTCCCCATTGCCCCGCCTCCCTCCCAGGCATACCCCAACACCCCAGTGTCTATGTTCATTGGTTATGCTTATATGCATGCATACAAGTCCTTTGATTGATCTCTTATCTACCTCACCTAACTTTAATCTTCCTGCTGTAATTTCACAGTCTGTTTGAAGCTTTACTGTCTCTGTATCTATCCTTTTGTTCATCAGTTTATAATGTTCTTTATTATCCCCCAATGAGTGCGATCATGTGATGCTTCTCCTTCATTGACTGGCTTATTTCACTAAGCATAGGGCTCTCCAGTTCCAACCAGGTTGCTGCAAATGGTAAGAATTCCTTCTTTTTAATGGCAGCATAGAATTCCATTGTGTAGATGTACCACAGTTTTCTGATCCACTCATCTGCTGATGGGCACCTAGGCTGTTTCCAAATTGTGGCTATTATAAATTGTGCTGCTATGAACATAGGGGTGCATAAATCCTTTCTGATTGGTATTTGTAATTTCTTAGGATAAGTTCCTAAGAGTGGGATTCCAGGGTCAAATGGGAGATCCATTTTTAGTTTTTTGAGGAAACTCCATACTGTTCTCCACAGTGGCTGCACCAGTCTGCATTCCCACCAACAGTGCACAAGGGTTCCTTTTTCTCCGCATCCTCGCCAACACTTGTCGTTTGTTGATTTGTTGATGATTGCCATTCTGACAGGTGTAAGATGGTATCGCATTGCTGTTTTGATTTGCATCTCTCAGATGATTAATGACTTTGAACATGTTTTCATGTGTCTCTTGGCCTTCCTTCTGTCGTCTTTTGAAAAGGTTCTATTTAGGTCCGTTGCCATTTTTTTATTGGATCTTTCATCTTCCTTTTATTAAGTTGTATAAGTTGGCTGTAGATTTTGGAGATTAAACCTTTATCATTGATAACATTTGCAAATACGTTCTCCCATACAGTGGTCTTTGCTGTTGTTTTGTTGGTTTCTTTTTCTGTGCAAAAGCTTTTTATTTTGATGTAGTCCCATTTGTTTATTTTTTCTTTAGCTTCCATTGCCTTTGGAGCAGTATCAGTGAAGAAGTTCTTTTGGCATATATCTGAGATTGTGCTGCCTGTGGATTCCTCTAGTATTTTT